>CM060947.1:22166094-22653594 GCA_030765055.1 Mantis religiosa
TGGTTACAAGTTCCATGGTGTCATTAGATGTATGGCACTTTGCTTCATCTTGCTGGAAATAACCTCTGAATTCAATATCATCTCCGTAAAACTTCAGAGAATATGGTGAGACGGGTACAAAGATGTGTAGATGCAGGTGGAGGACACTTCCAACATTTTCTCTGAGATGTACATAGTGTAATGTGATCTCCCAATTGTGTATTATATTCTCCCAAAGTTGCACGTGTGTCCTATTATTGGTTCAGAAGTTATGGCCTATTGAAGTGGTTCAGGTTTATTTGGATCGGACCTTTAGTACAAGAATGCAGCATAGTTCTGTTTGATTTGCAGCACATTTATTCCTTTTTGTTTGGTATCACTGCACGGGGGTCTCCCATACCTCCTGTAAAGTGACAAGCTAATATTCTCGAGGCAAACTTCCACCCTAGGTTGCTGAAAGCTTTGGTACGACCAAGTCATTATTTGATCATACTTAGCTTAGCTGATAGGGAATGCGTGAGTAGATATTTTGATACGAGACCGGTAGCTTTCTCCTAATAGCATAACTTAACGTTTTACACTTTTGTAGAGGTGTGTGCATGTTTACACGAACTTGCTGACCTCAAATTTGACCTGTTGGCCTTCTGCCTCAGAGCTTTAACCCTCACACGTGTTCTGTACATACGAACGAGAACGAATTTGTTTTCTTAATTTTTGTCTTTTTCTTCATCTGCGATTTTAAGGTCATCCTCCCATAACAGTCTTGGTCTTTCAATTGATCTTATACCGTTTGAACCATAAAGAAACTTTTGTTTAGTTTTTCTGTTGAGATTTATTCGTTCCAACACGTTTATACCACTGTTGCTTCAAAATTTCAACTGTTATTCTAAGTCATATTTGATAATCCTTCTCTTATTTGTGTATGTGATCTCCTGAAGTATGTCTTCTTAAAATCTCTTTGGATTCTTCTTTTCTTTTATCTTATTTAGATCCCAATTTTAACACTCATAAGCTAGAAGTGGAATAACAGAGTGTCAGAAAAAAGTATGGTTAGAACATTACTAAAAATAACTATGCATTAATGAGGCTTAAGAATGGGATATGAATAATAATAAAATTGACGATTTGATATTTTAATGATACAAAAATGTGGTTTTCATCTTTACATTTCTAAGGGAAAAGAGAACTCGTGTAATAAAACCAGATTAACGAAGCAGAAATATACAATATGTATATATGTATATTATATATACCTATATAACAAAAATATTTTATAATTACTTCACTAAGAGATAAAAAGCTTAAAAATTTATAAATTCTATGTTTACTGAAGTTAACAAGGAAATATACGATTATAAGTTAAGCAAAATTGTGTAAATTTGATACAGAATCTATATGCAGTAAGCACTGACGGTTTTAAAAGTATGAGGGTGAGTAAATTGGAAATCTTAAATATTGTTTTAAATATTATGTATTTTGCAGAAGTGGTACAAAGCTGCATCACTTTTCAACATAATCTCCTCCACGCTCAATGCAAGTCCTACAGCGCTTACTAAGTACAGATGTACTTTTTTATCTTGAAAAGTGCAGAGCGATGCGCAGTGGTATCTGGACGAGTCCACCTCAGAACGGTTGCAACTGGAGGGGAGGGCAGGTCAGTTGCGAGCAACTAAACACGTGCAGAGTTACTCGGTAACACTACAGCTTGTTTCAAAATGTGCTTGTCTCCTGGTTCCAAGAGAGCATTTATAAATGACGTCTCCTAGCAGCACATTAGGAAATAAAGTGCTACATTTAAAAACACGAGAAGTAATAACCAATATCCATACACTTATAAAAAAGGAACAATTGTCTGGGTCAGCTATAAAAATCTGGGGAAGGGTATCTGAGGCAACAGTTGTGTCTGAAAGCAGTTTAGGAGAGTTATTAAGGAAAGAAAAGCCATTGGTGCTAGTGCAACAACGTCCTTCTCTATGTCCAGTAAACAGAGATTAAGAACATGCACAAAGTATAATTTGGGTGTTTTAATTCAGACAATAGAAGCCCAAAATTCCTTCACCAGCACGAAGCCAGAAACAATAACGAGGTTTAAGGAAAATATGTAGAGGCAGGATGCAGTACCGTTATGACCCCAGGGGGTCATACAATTCTAGAGGGGGGACCAGTGACTGCTGCACAGCTGAAAGTGAATGGAAATGGCCAATAAGGTAAAATCGTAGAAATAAACTCCCCTAATAAAACGTAGCGGAAACCACGTGATAGGCGTGAAACAGAGAACAAATAGAAAAGTGGTGGAGATAGACAAATAAATCTAGGAAGAAGCCGAGAGTATGGCGAGGTGAGTAGCGGCACTCGGTTGTTTCCAACGAAAGGGACAAGACGCGTTAGTTTATATCTGATGACGAGGTAATAGTGGAGCTAGATTCCAAACGTGGTGGGATTAAGGCGATGCAACGAGAGTGAGACCAAGTGAGAAAAGCAGACCAATCCAACAAGTAAGTTCTGTGGGAATAAAGAATCCACAGGAAATTGAAGCAGGACTTTCCATTGACTGGTAAGGACTGCTGGACCCTGCGACAGTACTCCTGCTCAGTGACACGCAATCCTTAACCATCCTGCCATACCACAGCAAAAAGCCCCCCCCCCCCCCAAAGAGAAATCCCACACCATATGGGAGATACAATTTCAAGAAGCTGACAATAATTAGGGAACACAAATTACGTGCTAAACATCGTGCGGAAAAATGTGACAATACTGAGGAATAATGAGTTTTTAAATTCGTATTAATTACACCCCTGGAATATATTGAAATAACCCGCGGCAAGCTGAGATTCTGAAACACAGTGTATTAGGAAGGAAAGCTAACTTGCTCTCCCACGGGACTTACTACAACTTCGGGATGATGGATCACGTCCCTCAGGCAGTAGCTGTCTTGACGTACAGGATCTGGTTCTTGTGGTTACCACGTCAGGTTACCAAAACTAGAAGGCATTGGCTCTAACCAAGACATCGATATCGGCATTTCTGTAATACCTAGTTGAAAATGAATGCTCTCGCATGATTTTCTCAACTCATTCGTGTTCAAACTATCTTGAAAGACACTTTTATCTGCTCCATATGAATAGAAGATAATAGAAATGGTTTATAGAAATCGTTTAGTTACAAATTTTCCTTATACATACAATGGAAAAAGGGAAAACAATGGACTAACGGATAGTCAAATGTTTTCAGAGCTAATCTCTGTGATGTCTTTGACATTCTATTGTCTTTGTATGAGCAGAACATAATGTATAACGACCTTTTATTTGAAAAAGTGCAAGCATTTGAAGGTTCAAACATATAACAAGGAATATATCGAAATGTTTATAAATACAAAAATGTATTTAACTTAAATTTGAGCATTAACAGTGGCTTGAGTTCAGAAGCAGTAACTTATGAACAATGGAAGAACTTACTGTAAATTTAAAATGGGATGTTTTTTTTAGTTAAACGCTACTAGGCCAGAAACCAATTGGAGTCCTAGGGAGTTGTTATATTGAGTGGGAAATGACAGGTGCAAAGTGAATGCACCTCTAAAAAAGCTATTTGAGCTAAGACAGAAATTCAAGTTTTGCAAAATGTAATACAGGAGGAAGGTAGAGAGTAATATTTCTAACACAACTGTGAAAAAACCAATATTTTTAGTTCAAACAGTTTTCCTAATAGAAATTAATAAAAACCAATATATTGTCACCGATAGTTTTGTTTCGTTGGAGCTGCGACAAGCCAGTGCCGGTCACGCGTGGGCAAGAGAGGCTCCGGAATGTTCTGCCCATTGTTGCGGCCGCGAAAGTTCTCGGAAGCTCTGCAGCTTCTTAGAAACAATGACTGGGGAGGTATAAATACCGGCAAGGTGTTAGAGCGGCAGAATCCGGCCAGAACCTGGCCCTGCTACCCAGCTGGGAGCAGACCAGTCGCCAGCCAGCCAGCCAACGCCGCCTCAACCACTGCACCGCCGCACGAGCATAGTGGTAACCGGAGTGCCTCGGGACCTGCAAGCACGATACGCGCTTGCTGCAGCGCAGCAGCAGTGGCCATCAGCAATGAGGGCTACACGCATCACCTCAGCCCGAGGTCCGACACCACTCGTCCGGGTGGAGCTAGCCAGCCACGCGGAACTGCAAGCTGCTTATCTAACGTCCTACCCTTATTGGGGCGGGTGCTGCGCACTGAAGTCAGCCGACAGGACCGTCAAGCTCCATGCCGCCGCTGCTGCGCCTACGGGCATGCAGCCGAGTCCTATGCAGCCGAGCCTAAGTGCCACTACTGCGGTGCTTCCAGCCTCACCTTGGTCTGCACCGAACACGACCTCCGCCGACGTCGCCGCTTCTGTGCCTCCTGCGGCGGGCACAGCCACTTCACCGGGCAGGCACTATGCCCCCTGCATCCCTGCAGGAAGGCAACGCCTGTCCCTCCTGCGCCGCCAACCACTGAGCAGCAGTTGAGTGCTCAGCCTCACCAAATTTATCAACAGCCGGCAACACCAAACGACACCACCAGCCAGGAGCTGATAAGCGAGCAAGTCCGGGGCCTAGGGGAGGCCGTTCGGGTTCTCCATTCGAAGTTCGTAATGGCCAAGCTGACAAACTTGGAGGAACTTCTTACAGAGCTCAGGACTTTATCTGCGCATCAAGATACAGCACACACAAACCTCAGCTCAGAGCTTGCAGAATTACGAGAAAACATAGAGGAGAAGCACCAATTTTCAATCAAACAACGCGGCACACACACATTCATGCTCCGAAGACTCGTCAAGGAGGAAGTGGCAGTCCTCCAATCAATGTTCGACGGACTCAACACCAGAGGTCGACACCAACCGCCGCAGAGACCCTTCATTCATCAATAACCTTAATTCCAATCATTTCCAAACAAGACCGCTCACTACTCCCTGACATATTACCCAGAATCCAGTCACACCCCACTCCTAATAAGCAAGGGCGTAAGCAGGGCCTTGGTCATGCTTACGTCCTGCCGCCATCCTCACCTTGCACCTGGCCTCGGCCGGGCCAATATATCCCTTCCTTGAATCCGCAGGTGCTTACAGCGGCACTGCCACAGCAGCACTCCTGAATACTCACCGGTGGAGGTTTTTTAGTGGGTAGGGCTGGCGGTTCGATTCCCCCAGAGGAGTCCCACACTCCAATCCCAGGGTAAGTGCGTAAAATGCACTTTTCCTCCACTCGAAAAAAAAGAGCGGCAGTTGTTTGTTGGTTATTGCGACAGTTGACGATTGAAGTGTATCATAGTGATATCTTTCATTTGTTTTCGTGCAGCAAAATCCCGAGTCAGCCTTTAAGACATGATTGTCAATTTCACGTCATTTTTACTGCAGCAAAAGTTGTTCTAAATTTATGCAAACCATATTTAGGAATTTGCGTAACCCTCGCAGTCACAGTTGGTGTCAGGAGTGAGAAAGCCGCAGACCTTCTGAGAACTTTCGCGGACGCAAAGTTAGGCAGAACGTTCCGGAGCCACTTTCTGTCTCTTTTCTTCTCCTGCCCACGCGTGACAGACAGCAGCATAACAATGCCACGGTGACAGTATTATAACAATTCATCGCAACAAAAACACTCTAATGACATCACTATTGGTGGGCATGTATGCGTGTAGATGCATTTGTAATTATTCAGAACTGAAATGTAAAGTTTTGACATGACGTGATGAAAGAATTACTTTGAATAAGCCAAGTGTTTGTTAAATTCCAGAGAAAGCAAACAGTACACTTTCTGTTAGTCTGTAGTATGCTATATTCCAAGTCATACAGTTAGACAAAAGCGTTCCGCACAAAAAAACATTTGACTATATATAAATACATTTATTTCCTATGGCATCAGACATTCCCTTAATATTGGCTAGTATTTCTTTGAATTTCTGAATATCTTTGGGGATTTGTTGAAGTTTGTTACTGCTAAGTTGCTTCACGCGGTATCATTTAAAATCAACTTTAAGATCAATATTTAGTGACCCGAATTTTAAGTGCATGATTATATGTATGTACAAAGATAAAGTGACACTTTTATAAAAATAAGGGATGCTGAATAGAGTTACATATATCACATCCTTTCATTCCAAAAGTAACGATATATTTTACGAGATTTTGTATACAATTACGTTAATTGATATCCTAATCTCATGTTATAAAACCTGTGATCTTTGCTTTCGTATTTGACAAGGCTCTATGTCTGGCACATACTCCTCAAACGGAAATCTTGCTGTTTTCTTAATCATAAGCGTCACCTTCATGCAGGTGCTGGAAGATCCAATGTGATTCTGCCACGAACTTAAAAAATGAAAGTTTGTGAAGCAAATTATATTGGCGAGCAACTAGTTCCACGTTGATGCGACAATTTGAAGCGAATATGTGGCGAACAACGAGTTCCCCTTTAACGGGACAGTTTGAAACAAATAGTGTTTAGCTCAGGGTTAAAACAATGAACAGCAACTTCCAATTCGTTTTACAATTTCCTTTCACAACGTTACTTTTGCATGATACATGGATAGACATTTCATAAAAATTGTTCACATGGTTACATAATAATAGTTCATTTTAACATTTATCAACTCTTTGATCTGCAATTTGCCACTTTTAAATATCACTTAATGGAAAATACTTCAATGTACATCGTCATCTCTCTCTTTCTCCATCTGATCTACTTAAAATTAATTCATATTATTGCTACACTTAGAACAATTCATAAATATACAATTCCATGTTTAAACCATTGTACATTAATAATACCTTTTTTATACACATTTCTGCATTCTTCTTCCAGAATCTATATAAATATTCTTTTCAAAAGTCTTTCAATGTTTTTATTTTGATTTTTTTTCCTTTAACTCATACAACATTTCCGAATAATTCTCGAGGATTCTATATAAACATTATTTTCAAAAGTCTTTCAGTGTTCTGATTTTCATTAAGATATTTTTTTCACTTGTTTAGTTTTAATTTCGGTATCATTTGTATACACTTAGGTTCAGTATCTTCCAAAGATTAACCCAAAAACTATCAAGCAAGTTCCTCTTCTCCAAATTACACTGAAGCAAATATTTTGGAAGGATTATGATGAGATGATTTTCGAGTGGATTATTTTGAAGCCCCAAGTTGGGAAGCCATCTTGAAGCAGTATTTTAAACATACGCGATGTTTGAAGATGCTAAGATGATGCACCATGTTGTGGCATCATCTTGAAGCAGGATTATTTGGGATGAAGGTGGATGCAGATTAATTTCTCACCTTTGGTGATTATCTTGAAGAAATCCAGAAGTTTCTCCTGCAGCTCTAGATAATTAGGCGCATCTGTAATTCTTAAGCGATGAGTTCTTTTTCTTTCCCAGGGTCACGATAAAGAGAATATTACAACTGTTTAAGAATGAAAAAATAATACTTTTCTTGTTCAAAGATGGAAATTTAATTCCTCATAAATATTTTTAAACTCTTTGATACAATTCTAAATATTATTAATGTAGTGTATTGTCACCCGAGCGTCGGAACCCCCTATAGACTGGGCAAGCAGCAGACGGGTCGGTGTTCGCCCCGCCCCCTCGTTTGTCTTATAGCGTTAAGAAGGGATGGCTGGGACAAAAAACATCACCGCGCCGTCTCTTTCTGTTCCACCTGTGTTCTCGAAATTACGGGATATTTCATCTAATGGAGAACCTTCCAGATCGGCAAGCGGACCCTATATAAGCTACACGTCGTGCAAGAGGGGTTGGTTAGTTAGTGAGTCAGTCACAGTTGTTGGTGTAAGAATGCAGTGCTAGTGTACGACGAGAAGACTGTGTGAGAGCATCGGAGGATTGTACGTAATTACGAGTGCAAGTGAAATTGTAAGGGACGAACTGGTGAATCGTAATTGTGTGCATTACGTAATTCTGTGTAATTGGCAAGAGTTTAACTGTAAGTCGGTGGAAATAAAGAACATTTTTGAGTGGTGAAATTTGACTTTTCATTTCACGAACCCACAAAGTCACAGTATTTACAACCAACGGTAGATGTTACGATGAACAATTTGTTTTATTTCTCACACGCTACTTATACATCTTTGATGCACACACAAAATTGTTTCTGCACACACGTGGATAGACAAATATACGTCTTACCCCTAAGACTTTCATAAGCAGCAGAACAAAATCTTTTAAAACATTTAACAACTTCTTATCATGTTACGCTGTCATGGTTACACCATTACCTACTTTACACTACTTCTTTATTTTATTATGAATACTAATATCTTTGACTACTCATAAAAAACATGAAATATATAAAATAACTGCTACAACACTTTGTGTGGAAAATGATATCTTATTTCTGAAATTTTAAGAATACCTATACTGATTTTATGTTTAAAATATCTACACGTAATATCTTAAATTACCTGTGAATAGCCTTTTTCACTGAAGAATTCCAGTTCGATCTGCAACTTTAATGTAACAATGGCTCCTTGTTGAATGACCCCAGTTGTACAGATGCTTTCCTGTTTAGCTTAATGTTACTGATATAATTGGAGGGTGAATGTCCTTATTGATATGAATAATGTATTGTGTATACAAATATACATAGATATAAAGTATGATGCTGGATAAACGAATTTGGATGTGTAGTGGCTTTTCTGTACTAGACATTTTTTTATATTGATTCTGTTTCTTTTTGCTTAAAACTTTCAACACCATATTTACGACTGAAGAGTGCAGATGGCAGAGAAAGTCACGGCCACGATAGAAAAAACAAATAATTGGTTTATAATCCATTAAGTTACTAGATATTAAATGTAAAAGTTTTTCTTGTGATTTTCATTCGCTGTAACTGACAATGTGAGACGAATTGTCTCATTTTGAGGTCTTTTAGTTACTCTATGACACTTTGACATGACTTTAGACTATACAACGAAGAGACATACCTCGCACACCACGAACTAGACATGTCTATCAACCCCTAGTACGGGCTGTTCCAATTCTGCTTGGCTGGTGTGAGTAATCCGGTGAACGTAGCAACATTGCTTAGAGGGGAGAGTGAGAACAAATACGTCACTGGGCCAAGGTCACAGCACAAGCCCTTGTGCGTCTTGCCAGCCTTGAGAATGTGTCTTTTATACCAAACGTTAGCAGGGGAAAAACGTTTATTTTTTTCGTGGGAACAAATGAACACATTTTTCAGATAAGTTGTGACGTTTATTTTTAAAAATCAATGTAGTGTTTAAATATACTTACTAGTATTAGGGAAATTCAAGAATCAGCTGATAAGCCCCGGACCTCAGGTAGAGACCTCACTGCGCCAGTTTGACGAATAGCATCATAGTTTAACTCAAGACTAGCTTGTACCCATAGTTACATATCAATAGCTTGTTTAGTTTTTGAATGAAAACATATTTAAGAAGACAAGTTTAGGGGTTTTACGAAAATGGAGGATTTGGAAAAATGAGCAGTGCTTAAATACTTCAATTTGAAAGGCCTCAAATAAATCAATGAGGAAATAGACAATATATTGAAAGACTCTGTCCCTTCATATACAATAATTAAAAGGTTGGTTGTAGAGTTTAAAATGAGACGTACGAGTACTACTGATGAGTCTCGCTCTGGACGTCCTGTGTAAGTCACAACAACAGAGATCATTGAAAGACTCTGCCCCTTCATATACAATAATTAAAAGGTTGGTTGTAGTGTTTAAAATGGGACGTACGAGCACTAGTGATGAGCCTCGCTCTGGACGTCCTGTGGAAGTCACAACTCCAGAGATCATTGAAAGACTCTGTCCCTTCATATACAATAATTAAATGGTTGGTTGTAGAGTTTAAAATGGGACGTACGAGTACTAGTGATGAGCCTCGCTCTGGACGTCCTGTGGAAGTCACAACTCCAGAGATCATTGAAAGACTCTGTCCCTTCATATACAATAATTAAATGGTTGGTTGTAGAGTTTAAAATGGGACGTACGAGCACTAGTGATGAGCCTCGCTCTGGACGTCCTGTGGAAGTCACAACTCCAGAGATCATTGAAAGACTCTGCCCCTTCATATACAATAATTAAAAGGTTGGTTGTAGAGTTTAAAATGGGACGTACGAGTACTAGTGATGAGCCTCGCTCTGGACGTCCTGTGGAAGTTACAACTCCAGAGATCATTGAAAGACTCTGTCCCTTCATATACAATAATTAAAAGGTTGGTTGTAGAGTTTAAAATGGGACCTACGAGCACTAGTGATGAGCCTCGCTCTGTACGTCTTGTGGAAGTCACAACTCCAGAGATCATTGACAGACTCTGTCCCTTCATATACAATAATTAAAAGATTGGCTGTAGAGTTTAAAATGGGACGTACGAGCACTAGTGATGAGCCTCGCTCTGGATGTACTGTGGAAGTCACAACTACAGAGATCATTGAAAGACTCTGTCCCTTCATATAGGTGGGTTGTAGAGTTTAAAATGGGACTTACGTGCACTAGTGATGAGCCTCGCTCTGGATGTCCTGTGGAAGTCACAACTCCAGGGATCATTGAAAGACTCTGTCCCTTCATATATAATGATTAAAAGGTTGGTTGTAGAGTTTAAAATGGGACGTACGAGCACTAGTGATGAGCCTCGCTCTGGACGTCCTGTGGAACTCACAACTACAGAGATCATTGAAAGACTCTGTCCCTTCATATACAATAATTAAAAGGTTGGTTGTAGGGTTTAAAATGGGACCTACGAGCACTAGTGATGAGCCTCGCTCTGTACGTCTTGTGGAAGTCACAACTCCAGAGATCATTGACAGACTCTGTCCCTTCATATACAATAATTAAAAGATTGGCTGTAGAGTTTAAAATGGGACGTACGAGCACTAGTGATGAGCCTCGCTCTGGATGTCCTGTGGAAGTTACAACTCCAGAGATCATTGAAAGACTCTGTCCCTTCATATACAATGATTAAAAGGTTGGTTATAGAGTTTAAAATGTGGCGTACGAGCACTAGTGATGAGCCTCGCTCTGGATGTACTGTGGAAGTCACAACTACAGAGATCATTGAAAGACTCTGTCCCTTCATATAGGTGGGTTGTAGAGTTTAAAATGGGACTTACGTGCACTAGTGATGAGCCTCGCTCTGGATGTCCTGTGGAAGTCACAACTCCAGGGATCATTGAAAGACTCTGTCCCTTCATATATAATGATTAAAAGGTTGGTTGTAGAGTTTAAAATGGGACGTACGAGCACTAGTGATGAGCCTCGCTCTGGACGTCCTGTGGAACTCAGAACTACAGAGATCATTGAAAGACTCTGCTCCTTCATATACAATAATTAAAAGGTTGGTTGTAGAGTTTTAAATGGGACGTACGAGCACTAGTGATGAGCCTCGCTCTGGACGTCCTGTGGAACTCAGAACTACAGAGATCATTGAAAGACTCTGTCTCTTCATATAGGTGGGTTGTAGAGTTTAAAATGGGACGTACGAGCACTAGTGATGAGCCTCGCTCTGGACGTCCTGTGGAAGTCACAACTACAGAGATCACTGAAAGACTGTGCCTCTTCATATACAATGAATAAAAGGTTGGTTGTAGAATTTAAAATGGGACGTACGGGCATTAGTGATGAGCCTCACTCTGGACGTCCTGTGGAAGTCACAACTACAGAGATCATTGAAAGACTCTGTCCCTTCATATACAATAACTAAAAGGTTGGTTGTAGAGTTTAAAATGGGACGTACGAGTACTAGTGATGAACCTCACTCTGGACGTCCTGTGGAAGTCACAACTACAAAGATCACTGAAAGACTCTGTCCCTTCATATACAATAATTAAAAGGTTGGTTGTAGAGTTTAAAATGAGACGTACGAGCGCTAGTGATGACCCTCGCTCTGTCCCTTCATATACAATAATTAAAAGGTTGGTTGTAGAGTTTATAATGGGACGTACGAACACTAGTGATGACCCTCGCTCTGTCCCTTCATATACAATAATTAAACGGTTGGTTGTAGAGTTTAAAATGGGACGTACGAGCACTAGTGATGACCCTCGCTCTGTCCCTTCATATACAATAATTAAAAGGTTGGTTGTAGAGTTTATAATGGGACGTACGAGCACTAGTGATGACCCTCGCTCTGTCCCTTCATATACAATAATTAAACGGTTGGTTGTAGAGCTTATAATGGGACGTACGAGCACTAGTGATGACCCTCGCTCTGTCCCTTCATATTCAATAATTAAAAAGTTGGTTGTAGAGTTTATAATGGGACGTACGAGCACTAGTGATGACCCTCGCTCTGTCCCTTCATATACAATAATTAAAAGGTTGGTTGTAGAGTTTATAATGGGACGTACGAGCACTAGTGATGAGCCTCACTCTGTCCCTTCATATACAATAATTAAAAGGTTGGTTGTAGAGTTTAAAATGGGACGTACGAGTACTAGTGATGAGACTCGCTTTGTCCCTTCATATACAATAATTAAAAGGTTGGTTGTAGAGTTTAAAACGGGAGGTACGAGTGCTAGTGATGTGCCTCGCTCTGGACGTCCTGTGCAAGTCACAACTCCAGAAATCATTGAAAAAATTCAACGTTTAGTACTGCAAGACCTCAGATTAAAGTTGTTTGAGATAGCAGAGGCTGTAAAAATATCAAAAGAAGGTGGAGGCAATATTTAAGTAATATTTTGGGCTTTCACAATGTCTACGAAAGATGAGTGTCAAGTTTTTAGACACCTGATCAAAAGTTGCAAAGAAAAACTGCGTCGGCTTTGAATTTGGAGCTTTACCGTAAAACTCCAGTGAGTTTTTGAGACGGCTTGCTACCATAGATGAAACTTGGATACATCACTACACTCTAGAAAGTAAGTCACAGTCAAAACAATGGATTGTGCCAGGTGAACCAACTCCAAAAAAGGCAAAGTCAATTTTGTCAGCTAACAAGGTTATGGCAAGTGTTTTCTGGGATGTACAGGGAATTATGTTTACTGATTACTTGGAAAAGTGTCAACGTATCAGTGCAAACTACTATGCAAACTTACTGCAACGTGTGGGTGATGAAGTGAAAAGAAAAGGACCCCACTTGACAAAGAAAAGAACCTTGTTTCTTCAAAATTATGGTCCAGTCCATCGTTCAGTCATTGTAATGGGAAAAATGAACGAATTAAAGTTTGAATTGCTTGAATATAGACCCTGTTCGCTAGATCCAGCACTTAGTGACAACCACCAGCTTCCGAACCTCAACAAATTTCTTGGAGGACGAGGTTTTCACAGCAACGAGGTCATTGATGCCGTAAACAGTTATTTCCAAGACTATGATAAATCACACTACAGAGATGAATAAATTAATTCGGAACACGTATATGAAACATGTAATATAATCTCCTTTCAGGAGAGAAGAACTGCTTTTGCCAGCTTATAGTTTGACTATGGTCACTAATGTGGTGAGAGCCGTTTCTCGTACACTACTGTGACTTTGTGGGTTCGTGAAATTAAAAGTCCAATTGCACCACTCAAAAATGTTCTTTATTTCCACCGACTTACAGTAGAACACTTGCCAATTACACAGAATTACGTAATGCACACAGTTATGATTCACCAGTTCGTCCGTTACAGTTCCACTTACACTCGCAATTACGTAAACTCCTCCGACGCACGTACGCAGTCCGTCTCCTCACTGGGCGCTCCTCACAGCTCTCCAAGAACTGACCGAAATCACTCATTGCAGCCATTTTTATAGGAATATCATTGTTTTCCAGAAGTCTCTCATTTCAGTGAATCACCGCGAAGGTTCCAGACGGCAGGGGAAGGGGAAAGAGGCGGCCAGCGACAAGTGACACTTCCCTAATCAACCCCTGAATTAGTGACTGAGATTAATGGGTGGGTGTGGCCCGGCCTCTGGTCCCTTCTCAGCTGTCGTTGGTCGGGCTTTCCGATAATTGGGTGACACTACCGTAAGCTGGTTAGCACTGTCGATACGTCCTTCACTTGAAGTTTTTGTGTCATTAACCTCCTTTGTGCTTTCGTGCCCAAATAACCTTGCTGTCGAAGGGCCAAAAAACATCACTCACTCCCTCACTCATTCCCTCAATCCCTCCCTCCCAAACTCCCACACTCCTTCCCTCACTCCATCATTCCTCCCTCCCTCACTTCCTCACTCACACACTCCCTCCCTCCCTCCGTCACTCCCTCCCTGCCTCACGCACTCCCTCCCTCCCTCACTCCCTCCCTCACTTCCTCACTCACTCACTCACTCACTCACTCACTCACTCACTCACTCACTCACTCAGTCACTCCCTCCCTCCCTCCCTCCCTCCCTCCCTCCCTCCCTCTCACTCACTTCCTCTCTCCCTCCTTCCCTCCCACACTCCCTCTCTCACTCCCTCACTCACTTCCTCTCTCCCTCCCTCCCTCCCTCCCTCCCACACTCCCTCCCTCATTCCCTCCCTCCCGCACTCTCTACCTCCCCCTCCCTCCCTCCCTCCCTCCCTTCCTCACTCCCTCCCTCACTCACTTCAACACTGCCTCACTCACTCACTCCCTCCCTCCCTCACTCACCGCCTCTCTCCCTCCTTCCCTCCCACACTCCCTCTCTCACTCTCTCACTCACTTCCTCTCTCCCTCCCTCCCTCCCTCCCACACTCCCTCCCTCATTCCCTTACTCACTCCCACATTCCCTTCCACACTCCCTCACCCCCCTCACTCCCTCCCTACTTCCCTACATCCCTCACACCCTCCCTCATTCCCTCACTACCCCCCAGGGGCTTACTTCGGTAGGTACGGGTTTGGCGCACCCGGGGTCCCGAGCCAACAGTCTCCCTCGTGTGGGCTCCTCTTCGTGGTTGAGGGAGACGATCAACAGGCTCACCCACGTGTACGTCGTGCGTGGAGACCCGTGTCGGTGGAAAGGTGAAATAGGTGAACGATATTTTTAGTAGGTTTTGATACATTTTTTTATGTACGTGTATTTATAATAGGTTTTGTTACACTTGTATAGTTTTAAGAAAGTTTTATATCTGGCTTTTACCATGACTAGTTTTCTAAAGGACGCTGATGACCGCCGTAGTTGAGTGTCCTTATATATATCATCATCATTCCCTCACTCCCTCACTCCCTCACCTACCCACCCACTCACCCACTCACTCCTTTGTGCGTTGATAGCCAACTGTGTAGTTCAAACGTATGTATTTGATTACGTCGCAAAATACGTTTCATCCAAACCTAGAATAATCAACACTGGCACAAGTTACCTGTGTGTTTAACTGCCAGGTACAATGGAAAAGAAAGGTTAAAGCATTTCACACTTAGGGTACTCATCTTGCCGGCCCACAAGTAGCTGGGAAACTTTAAAGCGCATCACGAAGTCAACTCGTCATAAACTTTGCTCTCTTAATTTATATTGTCTATATCGCTTTCAAAATTGGTTTCTTATTATAACAAAACACATGCAAAAGAATCAAGTGTAAATAAATTCAAACGTAAGCATAATAATTACTGTAGTTACGCCTGTTTCTAGTTATGAAGTAACGTAGCGTATTCCAATTGCCGCTATTGGTTTGTTTCAAAGCTTCGGTTGCGCCTTGACTTCTCGTGTGCAGGCAACTTCTTCAGCACTGCCCTACTGCAGTGTTCAAGCCACCTGCCTAGGAAAGGCACTTGTTTTTTTGTTTCCTGAGCAGCAACGCAATCGACGGTATAGATGTACAACAGCTCCTCAAAAATAATGATCATAATTCTTTACGGATATAATCTTTTACGGTCATAATCTTTTGCACTAAAATTCAATCTTATTATATTCTGTTAGGTTAATGTGAAACAAACACGCCGTAGTAGTTTCATTGTTGGTACTCATAGTTCCCGCCTGTGAGAACCAGATAAGTTCAGACACGTTCAGTATCGCCTACCACTGTAATGGAGGTAACACGCGAGGAACAATATACGGCTTTGAAATTCTACTTTCGTCTCAACAAATCTTCAGTTGAGGCCTATACAATGTTACAAGATGCCTATGGAGAATCTGTTCTTCCCTACAGCACAGCTCGAAGGTGGTTTAAAATGTTTAAAGAGGGGAGACAATTATTTTCAAAGGAGGGTGGACCCGGTGCTCCAGTTACTGCCCTTACGAAAGAAAAGAACAACACTGCTGCTGTCATTGTGAGAGAGGATCGACGAATTACCTTAAAAACACTTTCTGAAATACTGAACATTTCATTGCATGCCACCCACACGTTGGTGAGAGAAACATTACACATGAGACGTGTCTGTGCGTGATGGGTTCCAAGACTGTTGATTCCCGAACAAAAGGACATTCGCCTGCAGGTCTGCATGCAGTTAAAGTTGATGTTAGAGGAAGATAAGGAGTTTCTTTCAAACGTAATCACTGCTGATCAAACTTAGCTACATCATTTTGATCCTGAGAGCAAACAGCAAAGCTTAGTGTGGAAATCTCCTTCATCACCAACCCCCAAAAGAGCAAAAGTGGTTGCTTCTGCTGGGAAAGTTATGGTCATCTCATTCATTGATATTTATTGAATGGTTTATCAGCATGTTGTACCTGCACAAACATCAGTAACTGTAAAATACTACAGGGATGTCATGAAAACATTGCAAGTCTATATCAGGCGCAAAAGATCACATTTCCATGAAACAGGCTGGATGTAGCACCACGATAATGCGCGGCCGCATATTGCCAATGTTGTTGTTGAATATCTTGCAAAAATCAACGAGAAGTGCATCCCTCACCCTCCATAAAGTCCGGATTTAGCCCCATGTGACTTTTTCTATTCCCTAACTTGAAGAAACGTCTTCGTGGAAGGCATTACCCAACATAAGAAGCAGTGCTGAAGGCAGCGGAGTCGATTTTGAAGGATCTCTCAAGAAATGGTATCCAGCATGTCTTTGAAGACTGGCAGAAACGCTGGGACAAGTGTATCGCACTCAGGGGAGACTATTTTAAGAAGGAGCATCAAAATTATGAGAATGAATAAAGGTACGTTGTCAAAAAAGTTGTGATCGTTCTTTATCGATCAACCCTCGTATTTACCTGTCGTGCTTAACAGATTAACTTACGTTACCGTGGGTAATATGGAATACTTTCTATGTCAAAATTGTTAGCGGAAGAAAAAGAGTAAACACGTAAGCACCGCAGTATTTACCTTACAAGGGAAACTAGAATAACCTAATTCAGAGTGAAGTTTAGCAGTATTCGAACCCACAACGTTTGGTTTAGAGGTTACCACGCCGCCACTTTAATTTAGCGTAAAGTACACCCTCATGAGACTACAGTCAGTGATTTACCTCCGTTTTAGGACCCATAGAATCTAAATGTCAGCTTATGTGTTGGTTCATTTGTTCGATCAATTCTGTAACAAAGGTTTTGGGAAACAAATAAATTAAGAATAAAATTTTATCGTGCGATAGCTGCAGTATTTTGGTGATATAAAACGGAAACAAGAATCAAATAAAATAGATGTAAATGGATTTATTTGGCTTTGGTTTTTTTACCTCCGTTTGTGGGTTAACTGCAGAAAGCAATCTGACCAGTGTCCTTTTTTATACACTTTTTAGCTACAAGCCATTAGCCAGGAACGATATCAAACGTTGGTCTCATGCAGGACAGAGGTAATGATTGTCGTAGCTTGATTAACAAGGCTCAACATGCTGCTCTGTTGGAATTCTGTCCTTGGTTTGGTAAATACAAGCTTTTTTTTTTTTTTTAAAAAGAAAAGAAATAATTTGTGTCCTCCAACGCTAAGGTATATCCGGCTATAAATGAAATAATGCTCAAATGAGTCCAGCGTTCATAGAGCTTAGCGTTACCAGACATTCATCTTTCAGGATAAGGGAAAACCTCTAACGTTAAGTCATATCAGACAATGAATGAAATGATGTTCAAATGAGTACAGGGTACATAGAGCTTAGAGTTACCAGACATTCATCTTTCAGGATAATGGAAAACCTCCAACGTTAAGTTACATCGGACGATGAACGAAATGATGTTCAAATGAGTACAGGGTACATAGAGCTTAGAGTTACCAGACATTCATCTTTCAGGATAAGGGAAAACCTCCAACGTTAAGTCATTTCGGACAATGAATGAAATGATGTTCAAATGAGTACAGGGTACATAGAGCTTAGAGTTACCAGACATTCATCTTTCAGTATAAGGGAAAACCTCCAACGTTAAGTCATTTCGGACAATGAATGAAATGATGTTCAAATGAGTACAGGGTACATAGAGCTTAGAGTTACCAGACATTCATCTTTCAGTATAAGGGAAAACCTCCAACGTTAAGTCATTTCGGACTATGAATGAAATGATGTTCAAATGAGTACACGGTACATAGAGCTTAGTTGTACCAGACATTCATCTTTCAGGATAAGAGAAAACCTCCAACGTTAAGTCATATTGGACGATGAATGAAATGATGTTCAAATGAATACAGGGTACATAGAGCTTAGTTGTACCAGACATTCATCTTTCAGGATAAGAGAAAACCTCCAACGTTAAGTCATATTGGACGATGAATGAAATGATGTTCAAATGAGTACACGGTACATAGAGCTTAGTTGTACCAGACATTCATCTTTCAGGATAAGAGAAAACCTCCAACGTTAAGTCATTTCGGACGATGAATGAAATGATGTTCAAATGAGTACACGGTACATAGAGCTTAGTTGTACCAGACATTCATCTTTCAGGATAAGAGAAAACCTCCAACGTTAAGTCATATTGGACGATGAATGAAATGATGTTCAAATGAATACAGGGTACAAAGAGCTCAGAGTTACCAGACATTTATCTTTCAGGATAAGGGAAAACCACCAACGTTAAGTCATATCGGGCGATGAATGAAATGATGTTCAAATGAGTACAGGGTACATAGAGCTTAGAGCTACCAGACATTCATCTTTCAGGATAAGAGAAAACCTCCAACGTTAAGTCATATTGGACGATGAATGAAATGATGTTCAAATGAATACAGGGTACAAAGAGCTCAGAGTTACCAGACATTTATCTTTCAGGATAAGGGAAAACCACCAACGTTAAGTCATATTGGACGATGAATGAAATGATGTTCAAATGAATACAGGGTACAAAGAGCTCAGAGTTACCAGACATTTATCTTTCAGGATAAGGGAAAACCACCAACGTTAAGTCATATCGGACGATGAATGAAATGATGTTCAAATGAGTACAGGGTACATAGAGCTTAGAGCTACCAGACATTCATCTTTCAGGATAAGGGAAACCTCCAAGGTTAAGTCATATCGGGGGATGAGTGAAATGATGTTCAAATGAGTCCAGTATTGATAGAGCTTAGAGTTAGCTGACATTCATCTTCCATAATAAGGGAAACTTTCAACATTAAGTCTAATGGGACGATGGATGAAATGATGTTCAAATGAGTCCAGTATTCATAGAGCTTAGATTTAGCTGACATTCATCTTCCATAATAAGGGAAACTTTCAACCTTAAGTCATATCGAACGATGAATGAAATGATGTTAAAATGAGTACAGGGTACATAGAGCTTAGAGTTACCAGACATTCATCTTTCAGGATAAGGGAAACCTTCAACGTTAAGTCATATCGGACGATGAATGAAATGATGCTCAAATGAGCGCCTAGTTCATAGAGATTAGAGTTACCAGACATTCATACTTAAGTGCGATCGTTTCATAGGTGTTTAAGGGTTGTTTTAATCGACAGAGCTTATATACCATGCGAAGGCTCTCTATATATTTTTAACTATCATTGTAGATCGGTATTCTGACATTTTATTCATGTTATTTACTGTATTAATATTTGAAAGAAGTGATTTTCTGCTTATACCATAGTCAA
Organism: Mantis religiosa; assembly: GCA_030765055.1. Taxonomy (NCBI): domain Eukaryota; kingdom Metazoa; phylum Arthropoda; class Insecta; order Mantodea; family Mantidae; genus Mantis; species Mantis religiosa. The sequence goes on from CM060947.1 coordinate 22,185,887, forward strand.
ATAGCTTAAAACTTGGTTGCTATGACAATAGTTTGACTTTCTGTTGTCTTAGATTGACAAGGAATAAAAACAGTAAATTAAGTATACCCATTTGAAAATATTAAACTACGCTAGTGGCGCCACTAAATTAAAATCCCATTTGTAATGTGCCTGCCGGAAGTATTAATAGGAAAGGATGGGGTACATATAATTACGTCATTAATGGCAGCTTTTGGACCGTCTTGGTCACGCACAAAGCAGTAGTTGTGAGTACAGAGAAGTTAGTTCTAAAAATGCAAATACGTTTCACAGGCATATAATAATGAGACATAAAATCACTGCGAAATAAATGTGCTATTAGCACATAAATAACCAAAATTAGAAATAATGGGTATTTATCTATGGCATTAAATCCGAAAAATCCTTACGAAGACATCCGGAAAGTCAAAAATTTAGTAAGTGGTTTGTATCTCCATGTCAATTTGAACGAACAGGGATTTTCAGGAGCGAGAGACGTATCAAAATGGTTTGAGATATAATACAGTAAAACTTCGTTAACCCAGACCACTTTAACCTGGACATCCGAATAACTCGGACCAGTTTTAACCGAGGCGGACAGGCGATACTCATGGCATCACGTTTGGCCTCACCAAACCGTCTCGCGTTGTCGTATGTCAGTGAAGACCAAAGCGATTGCAACTGTTTCTGTTGTTCTACATGTAGCGGGTAGATGTCACTAGGGTGCCGTCTAATCTACTACTTTCATTATTAATGGATATATGTCAGCGTATTCGCTATTAACATATACTTCCATTTTCAACATTTATGCCATATTTCACCCACAGATGTTAAAATCGACGTTAACTAATGTAACGTAACAATTGTAACAGCGCTAACAAAGCTGTTACATTTCTTGCATTTCACCAACCTGTTTTCTGAAAATGTTAGCAAACACGTGTTAACGACAAGAGACTTGTTAATATTACAGCTATAGAAGGCTATGTACGAGACGTATTATTTTCTGAACATACTGCGATGCGCTTTTGTTTTCATTTTCGTCTGCAAACAGTTGAAACAAATGGCGAAGTACAAGGATATCGTGGAAAATAATAGGACAGATGCGATGAATGTAAGAGAGAAGGATGTCAGGTGAGAAAATATTGGAAACGAATTTAATTCAAATGTATGCGTCACTACTGGAAGCAAGAAACAACTTCGTCAGTATTACGTAAGTTTAAAACGAGGAGCGAAGGACAAGTGACTTGAACGTTTCAAGACGGGAGGTGGACAATGTATTATCCACATAGCTCAGTGAATTATAAAATCGCAAGGTTATTAATACTTGAAACAAAGGCGAGATCGTCATATTCCTTTCGATGCATGTTCTAACTCAGTATTACGTACATTTAAAACGAGGAGCGAAGAAGGACAAGTGACGAACGTTTCAAGACGGGAGGTGGACAGTGTATAATCATCATTCAGTGAATTATAAAAACTCAAAGATATTAATACTTGAAACAAAGGCGAGATAGGCATATTTATTTCGATATATGTTCTAACCTCTCTTGTACTTCCACAGTAACCTTCATAGCAACTTGTTTGGACAGTCTATACCTCCGTAAAATTGTCTTCTGATAGCTCCTCAAAATAATTTCTCCTCACAGGCCTTACTCTATTACGAATGTCATTTAGATGGTCTTAAATATAGCAAATTGATATGAGTAGCTGAGGTCATGCCAGCCATCTTGACTATTTACAATTGTTAAAGACTTAACAACAGAAATTTGGCTTGTTAGTTTAACAAGATATTTAACATTAGTGTTAAGCCTATACTTGGTGAAATGCATTTTTTAACTATTGCTAAACTCGTGTTTAAGTCTAAACATTTGTTATGAAAGCAGGCATTAGTGTTAAGGCGGAACTTTGGATGGTGCAATTAAAATTCAATCCGGGCATATCCCTCTCGGGTTATTTATTATATATTTTTTACTTCGGGAGTTATATTAAATGGGAATTATAAACAACAAAGAATGGCACATTTATCAGAAAACTGAACTGACAGAAAAAGCAGCGATATTTAGAAGAAATGGGCCACATATCGGACCTTGGAACTCCATCGAATTAATCACTGCCCGAGGAACCGCCCTCCCATTTAGCTTGTGCATTAATTATACGCCCATAGGCTCCACCCGGAATTAGTGCAAACATAACTGACCTGAAATTGTGGGCGGCGGAGGGGGGGAGGCTCTGATAAAGAGTTTTGGAAACCGGGTCACCCTCTGAACATGTAATGAATTCAGGTACCAACGATATGTCAATACCACCTCTCTAAACAGTTCCGTGTTTATGTGTACAGTTAAATACTAAAGGGGGTTTCATCACTTCAGTATATTTTTAAGAGAGTTGTTCAATAAAGAATGATCATAATTTTTTTACGGACATAATTTTTAGCACTTAAGTTCAATGTTATTATATGCTGTTAGCTTAATGTGAAACAAACATGCCGTAGTAGTTTCATTGTTGGTACTCCACGTTCCCGCCTGTGAGAACCAGGTAAGTTCAGACATGTTCAGTATCGCCTACCGCTGCAATGGAGCTAACATGCAGTTAAAGTTGATGTTAGAGGAAGATCCGGAGTTTCTTTCAAACGTAATCACTGCTGATGAAACTTGGCTACATCATTTTGATCCTGAGAGCAAACAGCAAAGCTCAGTAAGGAAATCTCCTTCATCACCAACCCCCCAAAAGACAAAGTAGTTGCTTCTACTGGAAAAGTTATGGTCATCTCATTCTTTGATATTCACGGAATAACCTATTGGGGTGATGTACCGTGACTGTTACGGTAGCCGAGAAGCTCCAAGGAATCCTGAAAGCCGGCTAATAAGGCTCTGGTGAGATCCTCCAAGCGCGGAGGTTAAAAAAGGGCTGACAACCCGTTCCATAACAAAACCACTGTTACGTTCCCTGCAAAAAGAGATAAAGTCGGACTGATCAATAGGCGGCGGCATGAGGAAGTATAAGGTCATATGAAGAAGAGGGGACCGGAAGAAGGACAATGGAACGAAAGGAATCTCTGGACAGCAGGAAATAAGGATGAACTGTTGTAAAGCGGAACACCTATAAATATATAAATATTTCGTCAGCAAAACACCGAGTCAGCCTTGAAGACAGCTTTGTCAATTACACATCTTTCTACTGCAGCAAAAGTTCTTCTAAATTTCTGCAAAACACATTTCCGAATCTACGTAATCAACGCAGTCACATCACCATCACCATCACCATCACCATGACCATGACCATGACCATGACCATGACCATGACCATGACCATGACCATCATCATCATCATCATCACCATCACCATCTTCACCATCACCATCACCACCATGACCATGACCATGACCATGACCATGACCATGACCATCATCATCATCACCACCACCATCACCATCACCATGACCATGACCATGACCATGACCATCATCATCATCATCATCATCACCATCACCATCACCACCATCACCACCACCACCATCACCATGACCATGACCATGACCATGACCATGACCATTACCATCATCATCATCACCATCACCATCACCACCATCACCATCACCATCATCATCATAATCATCATACACGGTGTTCACTTTTTTCTGTAATTTTACCGCGCAAAATTTGACGTCATCCATAGCAACGCTAATGGAGCGAGTTTATATACGATTCCCTTAGCGGCTTGCGATCGTATTACATGTGTTGACAGAAGCTTTGAGGTCTCTCTCTACCGGCAGGTAAATATACTATTTGAGAGCTGGGTCGTACCCGCGTAATATAAAGGTGCGCAATTTCGCCTGGTGCGTAGATACAATAACTGTTTATAAATAACTATATACTGCAATGCAGTGTACTGCAAAGCTAATTATGCAGCCATAAAAGAAGACCATAAAGAATATACGAAATGATAAGTCAATGAACACTTATTTCATAACGAACATCTGTTTTTTCTCTTATAGTAGACATATATGCATATTGTAAACCTGTCACATAAAATAGAAATATTTCAATTTGAACTCAATTCTTTTCTATCACTCACAGTTTCCTCACAATGTAACTTCATTACAAATCATAAAATTAGCAGAACATGCTCTAGGAATAAAAAATAAATTAGTGTTACAATATGTACAAAGCTTTTATCCAAGCCTAAACAAGAAAATATCTCTAGTACATAGTTTTATGTGTCAATTTTCTTATATTTCCTTTCTCTCTTCCCCTTAAACACTGTCTGTATTGTGAGAAGGTATGCTTGAGGTCTTTCTGTCATAACATTATTTATTGCTTCTAGATTGGCACGAATCTCTTTATAGCGTCCAGTGTCTCTCTTTTTGCGAGTAACTGATCCTGTATCTTGGAAATGTTAGATGCACCTATTGGTTTTAAAAGTCATAAAGATTCCAACATAGATAGACATTTTAATTAAGCGTGAGAATGCCAAAAGATTTATGTCGTATACTAATAAAACATAATACGTTTATGTTGCAAACAAAAGTACAGAGGTATTTTTTTAATTTGAAAAGTGCAGAGCGATGCGCAGTGGTATCTGGACGAGTCCACATCAGAACGGTTGCAACTGGAGGGGAGGGCAGGTCAGTTGTGTACCAGTTGCGAGCAACTAAACACGTGCAGAGCTACTCGGTAACACTACAGCTTGTTTCAAAATGTGCTTGTCTCCTGGTTCCAAGAGAGCATTTATAAATGACGCCTCCTAGCAGCACACTAGGAAATAAAGTGGTACTTTTAAAAACACAAGAAATAATAACCAATTTTCATAGATTTATAAAAAAGGGAACAATGGTCTGGGTCAGCTATAAAAATCTGGGGAAGGGTATCCGAGGCAACAATTGTGTCTGAAAGCAGTTTAGGTGAGTTATTAATGAAAGAAAAGCCATTGGTGCTAGTGCAAGAACGTCCCTCTCTACGCCCAGTAAACAAAGATTAAGAACATGCACAAAATCTAATTTGGATGTTTTAATTCAGAAGTAGTTAGGCGAACTATGAATAATTTTTAGAACACAGAAAAATAAAGACCAACATTGAAGAAAGTGCTTATGAATCTTAAAGATTCTACTGACTTCCAAGGCAGTGTCTGAACATTAAGAAGAGTTCTTTTGAAGCTAGGATTATTTTGAAAAAAAAAAAAGCACTAAGCGTGACAGACAAATTTTAATCGAACATCGCACCATACGTGCAAAAAGGCTTAAGTATTTACGAAATATTCGGAGATATTGAAGTGAAGTTTATATAGTTTATATGGATGAAACTTATATAAATACAGCACATACTGGACCATATGCCTGGAGTGAAATACGTTACAGGGACTCTGCAGCGATATTGAAAGGCCGACAGTTGTTTATCATGCTTGCTGGAGGAGAAGAGGGTTTTGTTCCAAATGCCTATGTACTATTTAAGATCCAACGAAAGCGTGGAGATTACTACCATAGTAAGAATTACAACTTAGTTTATAAGAGCTGCAAAATTGGCTTCGAGAATGAAATTTGTTTTTAGACACCTTATGCACCGCTCTCCCCTTTCGTAATCTTACGCGTTTGACGCATTGTGGCGATAGGTGCACTATCCCCACCACAGTTGCTACTTATCCCTACCACGCAGGATTCCTGTCAAGATAAAATAATACATATGTATGTCAATTTGACGGTACCTGGACACTTTTGACAACATTACGCTCCGAGGGACTTGTCTGAATGCTGGATAGCGTTGCATAAATTCCTCTATGCAGCGGTTTAAGTTATATTTATATGTCACACAAATGTTAATGCCGGTACGAAAGTAGCATTCAACTATGAAGACACTGTGCTCTGTGTTGATATCCGGGGGCAAGCTGGTTGTATTAGTTATCAGGTAAACCACACTCAGAGCGCTGTAATTTACTTACTGTTCCACAAACATTACCGCTTTTTCTCCATAGAGGGCACTATGATTTCAAGATAGGCTCATCAGTCAACTATGACGTCATGATGATGATGTGTATAAGGGTGCTCGACTACGGCGGTCATCAGCGCCCTTACAAAAACTAGTCATGGCAAAAGCCAGATATAAAAATTTCCAAAAACTATATAAGTATAAATAAAACTATTAAAATTGTACACACACACACACACACACACACACACACACACACACACACACACACACACACACACACACACACACACACACACACACACACACACACACATATATAAGAAGAAAACGAAATATCAATCAAAACCTACTAAAAATTTCCTTCACTAAATCCTAAAGTGTAATCTCGAAAAGAATCTCAAAACTTTCTCCACTACTGCGTTATCGTCCGCTAGCATTTCTGCAAAGCTGACCGGCAGCTGCAGAGACGTCCTAAGGTCTGCTAGGTGAAAACACTCTAGCAGCACGTGTCGTACAGATAACGCTTCATTGCAAAACGGACACAGTGGAGAAGGCTCCTTTTTAAAAAGAAAACTATGAGTAAAAAAGCAGTGCCCAATACGCAACCGAGTCAAAATCACAGCCTCGCGACGAGATGACCGACAGGAGGTAACCCAGGGAATCGGAAGTTCCTTGACAGATCTAAGTTTATTATTGCGGAGAGCGGACCACTCTTCCTGCCAGCAGGTTTGCACAGCTCTCCGCACTACGGCCCTAAAATCTTCCGATGTCACAGATGCTATTCGAACCCTGGGCTTCATGGTAGCCGTCTTGGCTGCCGAATCCGCCATTTCATTCCCCCGCAAGCCTACGTGACCAGGGATCCATACACACACCACGCTAACGCCAGAAGCCTGTAAAACGTGGAGGGCATCCTGTATACGCTGCACAATAGGGTGGTAGTTGTACAGCTGTCGTAGGCTTTGAAGTGCACTGAGGGAATCACTTAGGATTAAACAGTCCCCCAACTTTCCTCGACGTACGTGTAAAACGGCCCGGTATATTGTATAAAGCTCTGCAGTAAAAATGGAAGTGCTAGTGTGGAATCCGAATGTATACGGTTCGGTTCCACACACGTAAGCACAACCAACACCATTTGAGTTCTTGGAGCCATCAGTATAAATTACAAAGTGGTCCACATTTCTTGCTCAATCGGAGTGCAGGAAAGGACGAATAAAAATGAACACCCTGTATAGGGTACCTGTAGTGAGTACATATAATATTTTAAAAATGGTTAGCCATTTGTAATGCATTGAGTGGTGCTCGGTCTTCCTTAACATTGATTTATATTCCTCCAGTCCAAGTTCTACTTTCAGGGAACGTACAGGTAGAGGAAGTTACGGATTTGAAAGAGAGGCCGTAATATGAAAAGTTTACAACGACTATCATCAAAAGTTGGTGTACCTTATATGATCCTCGTTCAGCATATAAGGCCTTACGTGATGAGGATCTGAAAGCAAACGAGGGAGAAAAAGGAATGCCTCTTCACAGATGAAGCAACTTTTCAAGCTTGTGGAAGGGCGAATACACAAAACTGTATCATATCGGTAAAAGAAAACTGACTTTCTGTGAGCTAGAGAGAGAGCGATTTTCTGAAGTTGATGTATAGTGTCTTAGAAAGCATATGAACACAGTGGCGGCATTTGGATTAAATTATTGGTGGTGCACAAATGAAAAATAAAATACAGAGTAGTAATGACTCACCTATTTATACAGTTTCTCTTCTCTCCTCTCCTTAGACCTGGCGAATCTATCGATAACTTTTGCGTTGAAGTCGCCGATCGTCATAACAAAATCTCTCTCAATTGAAAGCATTGCTAATGCTGACAATCGGTCCTGTGACATTGTGTTCCTAAGGAATGTTTTTACACTTTTTAAAGTTGAGAAACAGCGTTCTGCTTCAGCGGTAGACATTGGCATAGTTAACAGTACTCGGAGGAGTTTGACATATTCGCTGAATGTAGTACATAAATTGTTTTCCTTAATGAAATCCATCAAGCACAGAGCGCCGGACATTCAACGAAATTCCTTTCGACTACAAATTACAGTCAATTCTATACGAATATTTGTTCCAATGATAAAAGGACAGATACTTATTGTTTCTCTAAGGGAATCCTCTGGAAAGTCTTATTATATTTGGAGAAATTTTCTTGAAAATCGTTCTACAGGCTTGTCATTCACAAGATATCTGTAGATAATAACCATTTGATACACTGAGGAAACATCAATGGTTTCATCTGGTATGATAGCAAGAAATTCTGCATCCTTAATCTCCCTCATTATTTCCTCTTGGCATACCTCTAACATACACTGAAGAATTTCGTTTTGTATAGTTTCTGAACTGCCCTTAAAAAATGTTGCTTTTTCCAGATGGCCCTTCAGGACACTATCGAGATCAGCGCTGAAATCTGTTAGGCCTCGAAAGATACCACGGTTTTGTGATGTATCAGATTCATCATGACCTCTAAAAGCCAGCTCAAATGAGCCGCAACACCATAGGTATACAGTTTATTATGATATTTAGGACATATCTATTCTGCGTAACTTTATCGTTATGCAGCTGTATGTTCCTTCTGTCCATTTCTGCAGAAAATATTGCCATACATTGCTAAACTTAATGCACTTTTATATGAGACGAAGAGGACTCATGCTTTTTAACACGGTCGTGCATGTGTTGTATATCTTTCATTCCTAGCTACACCCAGGAATCATCTCCTCCAAAGAGGGGATGGAAAACAGTATAAAGAGTTATTACCTGCATATCCACATAACCAGTCGTGCTTCTTGTACATCTCAGGGTTGAACTTCCTATTGAATGAGTAGTGAATACCCCCCCGGAGGCAGACGGTCAAAGGTCACTCCGGCGCCAAAGAGGTCAGATGAGTCACGCCTTAGTGCATGGAGGTCAAGGTCGTGTCCTTGAACTTTGGGGTAGAGGTTATGTTTTGACTGGCGTTGTTGTCGTCGTCGATAACCTCGTCCCCAAAGTTCGAGGACGCGTCCTTGATCCTCCGCGCGAGCGAGGCGTGGCTCCACCTTCTCTCCCCCCTCTTAGGCGCCGGAGCGGATTCCTTCTCTTCGACCGCACGTGCCTCCGGGAGGGCGTTTCTTCTTTATTTTTTCTTTTTTTTGATACATGTACAAGGTTTCTTTTTGCTCCGATACAACACGATATACATCGAGATTGAGTTTTTTTTATTACAATTTTTGTTTTGCTTTCAACACTATACATTTTGTTATTGTTGTTGCTGTTTAGCCGTTGCGGCGATAGAAAAAAAAAAAAAACTACACAGGCACATCACTACCGTTCTTCGGAATTTAACAAGATTACTTTCACGTGGGTCACTACGCACTTGTCGTTCTTGCCGCCGCCGTTGTCGGGACCGCTGCTGCCGCTGCTGCTATCGGCGCCAAGGGGGCGACCGGCGCCGCTGCTGCTGCCGGGGAGGGGTTGCTTGGAGACGTCGGGGCTGCTGCTGCCGCTGTTGGCGAGGGGCTGCCTGGAGCCGTCGGGTTCGCTGCCGCGATCGGCGTCTGGCTCGCGCCGTGCGTCGACGTCGAGTTTGAGATCGAGGTCGTCTTCGGTCTCCGACGAGTCGTCGCCGTCGTCGTTGAGCAGTATGGAGCGAATGTACTTGTTGGCCACCGTGGTGATGCAAGTGAAATTGAAGTGATAGAAATTGTCGCTCACGTCCTGCTGCTGCTGGACCTTGGGAACGTATAGGGCACCCACCAGGAAGTCGGTGCATCCGTGCTGCTCGCACTGAAGAATGTTGAAGGAGCCCTGGCGCGTGAGACACTGGTCCAGACTGGGCGTGTTTCGCGTGTTCAGGGTTATGGTCAATCTGACGGCATCGTAGGGTCCGGCGTTTATGAAGCAGTTCCTGAAGGCTATGTGAAGCACGTCGGCGTTGACGGAATATGCGAGATTCGTCGCCAATTTGATGACGACCGATTTCTCGTTGTCGGCCCAGTCGGGTCTCGTTTCCATGGATATGATTCTAAAAGACTGATCGGCGAACTTGCCGTCGGCGTTTACCAGTTCCGTGGCGTTGAACACCATCTGCGTCCACACGTTGTGACCCAGATCGATCGGTTCCGACAGGAGGTCGATGCCGCCGCGCGGACCGTCTCTCACGGAAGGACTAGGTCCTCCCGAGGATGTGCGGATCTTGCTGGCGAAAGCTGCGGGACGCGGACGACAATGCTTTTGCTTCTTGGCCCTCTGCCTCTTGATCTGCTGGGCCAAGAGCGGAGAGTCCAGATCTGGGCCGATGCACTGGGCCGGCTCGTGGTAGCACAAGGCGCACTGGCAGTAGATGCGCTTGTGCTTGCAGAACCAATGCGGACAGAACACCATCTTCGACGATACTGACTGGAAGCTGGTAAGGCGCGCCGCATTTATACGGGCGAGTTGAAGGTCAAAGTGGCATGACGTCAACAGGAGGCGGCTGCGGTGACGACATCGAGCGAAGCGGCGAGATGAATCATTATTGCTGCTGCTGCTCTTCGCCCTGCTCGAAGCTATACAGATGGCGACTCCTGTCGTTGGTGAGCGCTTCTTCGCCGTTGTATATCAGATAGAATTTATTTGACCTTATGTAGGTGAGATCGTGAGGCTTGAGATCGTCGAACCTCTGAGGTAGATATAGGCACCCGCCTCCTTCGATCTTTACGGCGATTCTTCGACCGAACTTGGTCTTCACCGCCTGAATGTCGTCAATGGCGTAGCGCCTACCTTCCTCCAGATCGCTAGCCGTTATCGTCTGCGACATGTTCTTGCCGTAGCTGCCGCTTCCCAGACTGTTCAGTCGGTTGAGGACATCTCGACGATCGGCCATTGCGACGAGCCAAAGAGAGAAAAAAAATGACGAGGATGTGCCGGACGGTGTAGCGTTTCAGCTGCTGCAGGCCGAAGAACGAAGACTGAAGAATGGCCGACGCGTTCGGGATATATATACGCGTGCACGCGCATCACAGCGTCAACACCATTACGTCATACACTGCATGGCAACAGGCGACGATGTTGGAAGCGTGCCATCTGGATGTGCAAAACAAGAACAAGGTCGCGCGTGGCAAACACGACATGTTCACGTCCGATGCACGTGATCGCTCCGAGGACGATGCGCCGCGTGGCGCCGGGCAACGAAGTTGGGAGCGTGCCAACTGGATGTGCAAAACAAGAACAAGGTCGCGCGTGGCAAACACGACGCGTTCACGACGGATGCACGTGATCACTCCGACGATAGGCTGTCGTGTAGATATAATTGAATTTCGTGGAAGTCTTTAGGCGTGGCACATAATATGCGATCGACGAATGCCGAATACCTCATGGAACCTGCATCGCCGTTCACCTTGCGGAAGTACATCTTGTAGGCGGAGATTAAGTTCCGGACCTCGTTGGATTCTTTTAGACGATGGTAGAAGATGTCGTTGACGATGGGGTAGAGTTTGATTAGCGTCTTCCAATCTTCTTCCACCAGAGACAAGCTCACCGTCTCGGCACGTTGCGATTGCTTCAGGATGATGTTGGGAGTTCCAAACACGTGCTTTACGTCCAACTTGAGCTGATCGTTTAGATTTAGATCGCACTTCACGGTTTCCTTTTTGGCATTACCGCTCACGTTGGTGATGCACGTGATGATATTTTTCCAGTCCGTGAGCGCCGTCAGAACGATTCCCCGATCCTCTCCGCACTTGGCTATCGTGATGCACAGGTCGTGAGGAGGCAGCCCCGAAAATCCGACGCTGAGAAACTTCTTCTGCGCGCGGTCCAGGAAGTATACGTTACTTCTGACGCCTATGAGGGAGTGCAGCGGCTGTTTGACGTCCTCGTCCGATTTAGGTCTTTTGGGTTCCGGCTCGACAATGCTGAAAACAATGCAAAACAAAAAAAAGTATGTCAGATGCAGGATTCGAACCCGCGCTCCTTTCGGAAACAGAGCTTAAATCTATCGCCTTAGACCGCTCGGCCAATCTGACTGCGAAAAGTGCGAGCGCGTACTCACCTTGCGGTAGATGTGGACATGACGACGCTTCGCCTCGTACTGAGACGAACCTTTTGGAACCGCCGGAGGTCAAGGAGCCCTAGGGTGCGTTCTAGAAAGGAAAAGATGAGTCACAGATGAGAGTCAGAGTTAAAACATGTGATTAATGTACACGTCATAAGGCACGTGTTTGAGGATTCCTTCGTGGTTCGGGTCGTGAGGCGGACGAGGGTCGTTTGGTTTCGGATCGCAAGGTTGCGCATTCCGCCTGTCTACGAGGTGCGCATACCATTGGGCCATGGTCGTTACGGATCTTTGCGCGCAATGAAGGCGCGGCAATCTATGGCAAGGATGGATGCACGAAGATGTGCGAAAAGCCACGTACGATTCGTCGTCGAACCCCAGTTCCTCTATGTTGATCACGGTCCTGTTGGTCGCCTTGCGCAGAAATTCCGTTCTCTGTTCCCCCTTGGTGAAGATGACCGTGAAGAGAGCCGCGCCGCGTTTCAATATGGAAGGAAGTTCGTCGTAGTCGACGTCGCCATCGTCCCACGTTAAACCGTGAATTTTTGAGCTGATTTTACGATTGGTCGAATTTACTTTATCGGTCAATGGACGGGTGTCTCGAGGAGGTTTAAAGACCCACGTCTGCGCTTCGCAACCCGAACCACATATGGAAAGTTCTTTGACGACGTATTCGAGATCGTCGTTCACGAAAAAGTTGAAGTAAAGGAATCCCGTTCCGGAAGACATGTTTCCGCGAGGAGTTTCAAACCTAAAGTGAGGCGCGAGAGTAAAATTGCACTTACCTTATACCGACGCCGGCGGCTTGCAGGTCTGATGAACGACGGCGGAGTTTCTGCAGTCGTTGCGAAGGCATACGTCTTTGTAAGTCTTGGCTATGAGACGATCGTTGTACGCGTAATCGGTTATTCGAAAGTTGAGATAAAATGTCCGAGCGGGCAGGTTACAGCATCGATGCACCGTATAAGCAATGACGTAATGACCGCATGTGGAGCTGGTGGAACTTTGCAGTCTTCGCTTGGAATGAGTCCAATATCTGCCGCAATTGCTGTTTAAGAAGCGCGTGAAATGAGGAGAAAGCGGCGGCATTCCGAAACTATCGAAGTACTCGCCCTTCCCGCACTTTGAAATGTAGATGCCTATCCAATGAGTGCCGGGTTTGTTGGCGGGGTCCGTGTTCGCTACCAAGGCCACCGGAAGAGGTTTTCCGACGCGTTCGGGTAATTGATCGGAGGCAAAGACGCCTAGAAAATGAGGTTTCGTGCGACTGTTGTTGGCTAAGTATTTGCGTATCTGTTCGGTATTCATGTCACGTAAATGGATCTGTTGGCGTCGAATTCCAGCAGGCGCTGATATTCGGAAAAGACAATCATGCAAGCTGCCTCGGTTAGGGCCGTTTTAAAACTTACGTTTAACGAAACGTTGCCGTGATGTAATCCCGAAACGTGCGTTTCGCTGGCGGTCTTATCCGCGGTTAAGTCGAACATGTACAGCGTGTAACCGCGGGGATAATCTTTTCTGGCTATGGTGTGCCCCTTATCTTCGGGATTTAGATCTAACGCCTTGGCCACGGTATTGAAGGCTTTTATAAATTGATTGTTCGCAAAATCCGGCGTCAGCGGCTGCACCGGGTACGGCTGCTCGTTCACGAACAGCTGAAGAAAATTGAGGTCTAGGTGTAGGAAGTTAAACGGGTTTTTGCGAAAATCGCCGCTATATGCCGAATCGGATACGAACGCGATGGTCACCCTGCGAGGTGCTTTGCCCACTAGCATGTCGTGAAACTTTTTGCTTATCGTTCCTCTGGGGATGTTAAAAGGTTGAATGTCCACTTCGTCTAGAGGCATCTTGCCGTTCTGCGCGGACAGTAAATTTTGATGTGCCAGAAGGAGGGAAGGAGAAGGAAAGATGCACGTCACGTTAAGCGTGGCGGTCGTTATCACGGTTTTTCCCTTGAGTTCTCCGACGGACATCAGATGAAATTCGGGCGTCGACGGCGTTAATTTGACGGTCATGTCGATGTTATTGGGAAGATATTTGTCCTGAGAAAACAGAGAACACGATAATCGTCCCAGCAATTCGAACTCCGTGCTACCCTTCGTGTGCTCGAAACGCCAGGTTACGCCCTCGTTGCCGTCGAAAACGTCAAACTTTCCCGCCGTGTCTTTCTTCCATAGCGACGCTTCGAGCCACGAATTTTGCGAATCGGGCGAGTAATTGAAGAGCTGCTCTATGTAGGTTCTGTAAGGATAACCGGGTTGCGGGGGTGTGACGGTGACATTATTTAAAACTACTTCCACCTGCTGAAAGAGCGCGTTAAGAGGGTTATTCACGAGGGTGATCTTATCCGTATCTTTTAAAACCTTATCGTCGTGAGAGACGATCTTGCACCGCAGGTATAGATCTATTTGAGAGAGGTCGATGTAAGCGTCGGCATTGCCCTTGTAGTGAAAGACGATGGGGGAATTGTAGGAAATTACGTTTTGGGGTTCTAGTTCGATGATCGAATAGCGATTTACGCTCGTTTGCACGGGACGTTCTTCGAAAATGTTAAATGCGGAATTTACGTAAACCTTCGACATTATGCAAATATATCGCGCGGGGTTACCTTTCTCTTCGCTAATTTGCGCTTGCGCGTCTGCTTACACGTGCTCTTGCGGGGTCGCTTCTTCTTGTTGTTTTTAGTCTTTCTTGCGGGCGCCTTCTTGCGTCGCGCGCGCTTTCTTTTCGACTGCGCGAGTTTTCGAATTTTACGAGCTTTTATTCCCGAACCGAGCATCGAGTCCAGCGCACGATCGGCTTTATTTTTCAGATTAGTCCCGCCCTCTTTGAGTCTTTCGTTGAGGGAAGCTTTAAACGGCCTTTGAGACATGACATCGGATAACACGTTGCCGCCCACGTTTAATAGTTCCTTGCCGACGGACTTTGCTGCGGATTTAACGTACGGAGACATGAATCGAAATAAACTGCCTAAAGCTCCGAAAAGACCTCGGCCCCTCTGAAAGCGTTTCCCCTTGTACAGCACCAGAGAGTCGCCTCGACCGGATTGATCGAGGAAGTACTTAACGAGTTCTCGATGATCCATAAGGTCTAAACCAGAGAACCACGGCCGAAGAAAACCCGTCGATAAATGGCAATAATTCGCCCGTGCCGGTTTTTAAATCTATTTGCACGATCTGAAAATCGTGTTGAAGAACGGGCACCCAGTTTAACGGGGCGAACGTCCTTTCCATCGCCAAATGCCTGTGATCGACGTCCACTTCGACTATGGTGCTTTCGATGATCGGAGCAAACGTGTGGCTCACCATCTGAGGTTCTATGATGTTGCAGTAGACGAACATCTCGTACGGAAAAGTAACGTACGGATTCATCGGAAATTGAGCGCGTTTCACTTTGGTAACGTCGGTAAAAGGCGCGAATCCTAATTGCCTGCATAGATCCGAGGAGAGGAAGAGCTCGCGCATGACGTTTCTGCTGCCGTCGTCGCCCGAATTTCGCTTACTTTGAGATCTTCTAGATTCGCCGTGTGCAGGATCGTCGCCGGCGACCGCGTGTTCGGCGTGCGCTGCGTCGCTAACCTCGTATTCCGGGCGGTTCGTGTGATTATTTCTCTGTCTGGTTTCGACCTCGGTGGCGGGGGTGATGGCGGCGGCGACGGCGGCGGCTGGAGCACCCGCATCTTTGCGCATCTTTTCTTTCCTTTCTACGGCCTGAGGATTAACGCTAACGATGCCGGCCTCTTTATTGAATAAGAAGAATTTGTCGACGTGAGCTTCCTTTTTTATTTTATCGTTAAGCATCGTCAACAGCATTACGTTATCCGTCACGGTCGTTTCTTCCAATTCGTATCTGAATTCCACTTCTCGAGGAAGCTCCTTGAGAAGGAGCGTGCCTTTTATGAAGTTACCGCCTTTTGCGACATTTAAAAACGAACCCGGGTATCTGATCTTCGTGAGGGCCACCTCCCATTTGCCTTGAAGAACCGTGCGTTGCGGCAGCATGTTCCAGAACTGAGACGTCGTGTTGTTTTCGAATATGCTTGCGGATCCGTTGCTGGTTAAAGTAACCGAAAATGGCTCCGTGCGAATCATGACGGAGCCGTTATTTCGGACCGCTTAATCCAAGAATTAAATTTATCGGGATAACCTTTCCACTTCACGAGCACCTCCTTACTGCCGCCTCTGGTGCGTGTGCTCAAGATCTTATCTATCTTGTAAACCTCGGGAAGGGCGACTTTCTGCAATTCTTCCGCGTAAAAGATCCCCTCGAGTTCTTCTCCCGCGAGATCCTTCAGTCGGTAGACCGCGGGCACGCTTCTGATCGCCCGGTGTATCACAAATATTTCGTTCGTCCAATTGTGCTCGTAACCCTTGTCGAACACGAATTTTAATTTTGAAATTCGAACGTGATCGCCAACCTTGTAGGTTAGCGGTTTGGAAGCCGCAAAATTTTGCAATCTTTTCCCGTATAAATTATTGTACACCTCTAATATATTAGAAGAGTTTACCTGTATGGGAGCCATTTTTATCGATCTGTGATAGGAACCGTTATACGACTGCAACAATTTGGGTAGCGCGTCCACGTAGCGATACGTATTTTTGTGAGTGAAGTATCTCCACATTTTAGTTTTCAAGGTTCTATTGAATCTCTCCACCACGCTAGCTTTTACGTTGTTGTTGGTGGTATAATGTCTCACGCCCTTAGATTTTAGGAAGCTTTGAAAGACTCTGTTTGTGAATTCCGTACCTTTATCCGTTTGAAGGATTTTAGGAATGCGCTTATATCGGCTGAAAACGGCAGCAAAAGCCCTGGTGACCTCTTTGCCGGATTTATTTTTGAGAGGTAAGGCCCATGCAAACTTAGAAAATACGTCGATTATCGTCAAGATATAGGAATACGGTCTGTTATATTTGGATATGTTATCTAACACGTTGATATCGCTTTCCCAAAGGTCGTCAATATTGGTCACGTGATATATTTTCGTCGGAAAGCGCTTTCTCGCGGGTTTGTGGAGAGTGTAGCTCTCTTGTCCTTGCAGATAACGCTTAATTTTGTCGCTCGAGATTCCCGTGGCCCTGTGAAGCTTTTGCACGGTTCCAAGCCCCGCATAGTGATCGACCCGCGAATAGTATTTATCGAGTAGAGCAATTTCCTCGCGATTCAGCGAGCCTTTCGCCATTTCGCGGAGCGTAAGAAATGCGTCTGCTTGCGCGTCGCGGTTCGAGTAGGGTACGGCGAAAATCTAACTTCTGTATCGGAATCGTCGCTATCCGAAGTTGGCACGCCTCTCTTCTTCTTCGGAGGCTTCGGAGGTGCTCTTATCGATTTCGGTGCGGGCGTCTCGTTTCGGATTTCTTTTTTATCTTCGTTCTCTAATAATTTTGCTTCTTCTTTCATGGCGTGAAGATACGGTCTTCGCAATTGCGATATGATGTCGTAGTAGTTGGTTAGCTTGTGTCTAAGCAAGCCCAATTTCTCGTCGGAAGGAACGTCTAACTTTTTTATTCTGTCTATGTCCTCTACCAAGCCGGTTAAGGTTTTGTCTACGACGTGTAACTCCTTTTCGCTTTCCGGTTGCGAATGAAGTAAGATGATCTGCTTGGCGTGCTTCATGACGGCATTAATTTCGACACGAGAGCGCTACCTAAGGCGCTCAACACCGGAATGATGAAAGCCGATAAAAACCCGCCCTTTTGTATTAAAAGTTTTTTCTTCTTCTTTAACGGCGTTGCTCTATCGACCACCTTTCTCCACGTCTTTTTATACTTTTTTAAGCGCCTTACGCACTTTTCAGATAGCGGTATCGTTCCTTTACTAACGTTTAATATGCATTCGGTGATTGCCTTAAGAAGCGTCGAATCCGCATCTTTTAGTAATTTTTTCCTCGATTTCGAGCTTGCTTTGCTCAACACGAACAATGCTCCGCACCTTTTCGCTATCGAAGGCGAACATAGCTTACACACTTTTTTATACGCTGCCGAAGACAGCCTTGGAACGTTCTGCGCAGGCATCGTCGTCGGTAATGACCCTCTCTGTCTAGTTATGCCCATCTATATATACACGTTATTTCGGCCTGAAGCAGGCGAGGGATTCGCCGGGTAAAACGCCCGTTCTGTAGCGATAAAGATCCGGCGTATGTTGAGTGCAGTCTAATACCAGATAACCGTGCGAATTCTCTGTTGCCTTGTTGAAAGCATCTAACAGGAATTTCGATTTTCTCGGTTCGAGTTGCTGAAACAGTTTATCGATCTGCAGTTTATCCCTATTATTTTTAAATACCACGATATAATTGGAATTTAACGACATCGTCCTAAACTTTTTTCCTTGCGGAAAGAGATTTTGCAAGACGTATACCACTCCGAAATTTTTGTGATGAGAGTCCTTGGTGAAAAAATTAGATACCTCGTTGCTATCTGCCTCGTACATGAGATCGTCCAGCACGATAAGGTTGCCATTCCTAACGTTTTCCAATTCGGGTATTCCCGCGTGCGTGCACACGTTGAAGGTGCAATTGTGAAACTCCTGCCCGAAATTAGGTGGATATTCGCGCGGATGACACCATAACGCTCTCTTGATCGGGTTATCGAACAAAGTATTGGCGTGACGTAATAGTTTCTTAACGAATGTGGATTTGCCGCACCGCGAAGGACCGGCCACCTGTATGGTGCTTGGAAACCTGAACTTGACAGTGTCGGAATCGACGACTTCTGCAGGCGCCGAAGTTGCATCGTTAACGGTGTTCGCATCGAGGGTCCCGTCTTCGACGTGATCGTCGACGCCGTCGTCGAGGCGAGAGCCGTGCGCGTTGGCATAATCGACCGAATCGCTTTCGGCCGCGACATCTCTCATCTCTACGCCATCCTCGCCGGGGTCGGCAGGTTCGAAGGGTCTGTAAATTTCGACATTTCGCGACTTCTTTCGATACGGCTTGAACCGCGCATCTCTCCAATCGCCGCTGCCCTCTTTAGCTCTTTCTTTCACGACAATCTCGTTTAATAATCTCTTAATAACCTTCTCGTTGGGGTGCGTCATGGATTCGGCGTTATCGCGCATGGCTAACTGTTGCTCTCTGGCGTAAGGCGCGTACCGCGCACGTCTGCGGACGTCGCTGTCCCTGCGAGTCATTTTTCCGTCGTACCTAGGCGTCGCGAAGGTGGAGTCTGCGTTTTCGGGTATTGCTTCGTCATCGTTTACGGCGTCGGGTTCCCCGATGTCGCGAACGGTGTCGTCGGTCGAAATCTCGGCAACGTGCGGTCTCTCCGGCGGAATTGCGGATGCGGAACTTTCGCCGCGTTTTCTATCACTCTTAAAAGGCGCCTTGAGGGGGCAGCGTTTAGATGCTCTGTTCGGACGCTTCGCGGGGCTGAAAAATGCTTCGAGGCTCGAAAGCCGGTGCTTTGGCCTTTTTGTTCTCTCGCCAAAGTCTTCGTCTGCCGATCTCTTACCCGCCCTGCTGTCACGATTCGATTTCGGATGTTTGACCTTGCGTCCAAATAACTCTTGATCTGCCGTTCGTTTCGTGGATCGTTTAACGTCGTTTATAGGGTTAAAGAATGATTCGATATTTAAAGGTTGGTACCTTGACAACTTAATTTCCCGACTCCGGTCTTCCTCGGCCGATCTCTTTGCCGCAGCTTTGTCGCCGCGATCTAATCTCGAATGTTTGGCGTTGTGGCCAAATAAATCCTGCTGAACCGTTCGCTTTGCGCACGTCTCGGCGACACGATCCACCTTCGGATATTTCGCATGATGCGCAAATCGATCGTTATCCCTCGACGCGCGTTTTTCGGCCGTGTCGGAATCTGTATCGAATCTTGGGAACTTAACGCTGCGATAGTAGTTATGATTTTCGTTAGCCGATCGTTTCGGAATTTGCAACGATTCGGTATTGCTCAACTGACCGACGTCGTAATTTAAGACGTCTTGATGCGGCAACGATCGCGACGACATGATAACAAATGTGACGCTTCTTTATTCTACGCGGGGATTTTTATACCCGAACGGAACTGTGTCGAATTCGTCGGCTCGTTTTCGTTTCGTGACCACCATGCGAAATATTTTTGTAACGGGCTGGGTGACCAACGTCCATAAAGGTTTTCTGGTAATTTGCGTATTGCAGAGGTTAATCGTCAGATCGTTATCCCTCAGTACGATGTCGCGCATGACGCCCGTGTTGACTTTGTTCAGATTGTGACAATTTAAAGTGATTCCCTTAATTTTACACATCACTTTCGTTCGATCGCCGTATCGTATTCTGTAGCCGTAACTCTTCGGTCCCGTGGATACAAATTGATCGATGTAGGCATTCTCTCCATATTTCTCCAACTCGTTGGTCATGCAACCTAAAAACGGACCGGTGGCAGGCAGCCACTGCCCCGGTCGCCATATCGTGATAACCGAGTCGGTGTCGAAGTACAAAACGCGTTCTCCTAGCCTCTTCAGATACGCGTAAAGTTCGAGTCGAGCATGCGCCGTGGTATACGCGGCGATGACCACGTTGGTTGTCGGATTCCGTTTCAGGCCCGCTTTCACGTTTTTACACACGACATACATGATATCGTCCGTAGCCGGTAGGTACGTTTGAACCTCGACGCTCGGATTGTTTAGTAATTCTATTAATCGCGAATAGTCTTTCACCAATTCGCAGACGGGCAAATTATCTTTTTGACCATATTTCCCCCAGAACGAATTGAGCATTAGCTTGGCCATCTCGCGTCTACCCGGATTGGAACGCACGGCATCGTAATCGAGCTTAACGCCCTCTCTCAATTCAAAATCCGCGATAAATTTTCGCTTCTTATCCTCGGTATCGCAATCGGCAGGCCAGTCCGAGGATTCGGTCTTAATTTTTAAGAACAAATTCACGTAGTTTTCGAATAATCCTTTTTGACCGGTGACCAAGTCGTGTTGCACCATTTCGTATTCCCATATTTCGAAAATTTCCAACATGACATAATTTTCCTCGAGAGCCGCTCTGACTTCGTCGACGACCCACGTCCCCAGAAGACTTCTCTGATCGTCGTCGTGACGGCATTCGTCCAAGTTTTGCAACTGCGCGCATAAATTGCATAGAGGAAACATTAGCTTTCCGTTAACTCGCACGGGGAGGACGGCGTGGTAGAGGGTCGCGGGCGGTAATATCTTACACCTAATTAGCCCGCCTTTTACGGAATCCAGATCTGGAAAATCTTTAGTGTGCACCTTCGGATGACCGATCGGATACGGCTTGGTCTTGTTTACAAACGGGTATAAACTGCATACGTCGTAGTAGTATATCTTTTCGTCGGTATCGGCGGTTTCGCGGTACAACTTGGTGCAGTTGGTGCGTCCGCCGTAAAAGGCATCCCGAGGTTCCAGAGGTTCGGGAATTTCAAAACCTCCGACGTGCTCCGCCAGATCGACGTTCGCTTTGCACATTGCGTTAAATTCGCATTCCCACATTTCGGTGACTTCGTATCCGGCGTTTCTCATCTTTTCGGTTAATTTTTCCGTGGATTCGAACCTGGAATTCATGGTTTCGTTACCACTGTTATGTAACACGGCCGATCTGTTGACGAAACAGAGCTTGCAGCCGTGAAAGTAGCAACCGTGAAACATGTACACGTGCTTGACTTCGCCGTCTTCTCTGTATCCGTCGACCTTGTGATTTAAAATTTTCACTTCGCGAGAGTTAAGAGCATGGCGAATTGAAATGTGTTGGCTTTGTTCCAACCAGCTCAACCATATCAAGGCGATGCGCGATTGCTTATCCGCTAAGCGGTATCCTCCGACAGGAAGGATGGAGATGGTATCCTCGGGCATGAAACGGTGCCTGTAGACGTTCATGCAAGCATTTGCAATCGTGACGCACTCCCTAAACGGATCGATTTTATTTTCCTGCATAAATTCGCTTCTAAATTTGGACACGCCAAAGCACAGGACCTGCACGTCCGTCTGACAATACGTTACCATTTCTTTTCTCATGTCGAACACGTAATCGGATGCCACCTGTTCGGCGTGCCACTTTTCGAACTCATTTTTGCCATCCACAGACATCTTTTCGGGGCAGAAGTATTTCTGGTCGGGTATGGGACCGATGTAATTCTTGTTTTCGGTAGTGTTAAATAGATAAGGAAAGTACCCCTTAACTTCTTTTAGATCGAACGTTTTTGAAAATTTTGCGAGCGAAAATGGTATAAAATTTAAGGAATCTAAAAAAGTAATGTTTTTGTACTTTATCTTGTATATGCGATTGCCATTCATTATTAATTCGGGAGTCCACTTCAGGGCTCCCACCATGTACCGAAGCAATATGTGACCGTCGTAGGATTTCAAGTTGTGAGCGATAACAACCATGTCTTTGAACGTCGTGCGCGGCAAAAGAATGTAGTGGAACAGTTCGCGGGTCGGATCGCTTTCGAACACCCATTCCTTGACGCCGCAGTGTTCGCAACGATGCATTCTCCGACAGACGTCGATGCAGCGGTTACATGCCTGGTAAACGGCGCACAGATTTGCCTCGTGCTCGAAAGCATCTTCTGCGGTTCCAAAAGGTTTCTCTTGCATGCACTCAAAGTCTACGAATAAAAACAAAACGTTCTCGCTCAGCGGTTTTCTGCGATAGCGTCTGATGTAGCACTCGTGTTCGCCTGAGAAATAGTTACAGCACGTTGTGCAATATCTTTCCTCGCACGCGTGAGGAACCTTCCTGCGTTTCATGTTATACATCTTATTGCACGTGAGGCAAACCTTTTCAACGTCGCACACCGACGTGTCGCCGCCGTAAAACGCACCTTTCAGTAAATGATTGTCGTAGCACGTCTGGCCCTTAAAGTCTCGGTTACAACCGGAGCACGTCACGTATCGATCGAAAGAAGATACGCAGGAGAGATGACATTTGGAGCAGGCATGTTCGCAGCGATGCAGTTCCTTCTTATTTTGAGAAACGAAGTTGCATCGCCTACAATAATACCTGCACTTGAACGCTCTGTGTAAATCTACAATCGCGTTAAAGTGGTTGTCGTGATACAACAAATCCACATATTTATCGCTATCGTTTTTCGACTTGTACAGAATCTTATTGCCGCGATGTCCGTCGAAAACCGTGAAAAAATAGTGCTTCAAACTCTTCTCAAATTCGCTCACGTGTTCTATGCTGTATCGCGATGTCGGCTTTTGAAAAAGATCACTTAGGATCATTGCATTGCGCTTTTGTACGAGTTCCGCTCTTTTCACCGAATTATAGTTTGGGTCTCGGGTAATTTTCGATATGCAGACCGCTATGGCTCTAGGCAAGCAAAGCGAGTCCGTATTGTTAATAACGATGATGCCCTTATTCCTGAAACAAGTCTCACATTCGTTGAAACAGTTGCCTTCTAAAATTTTCGTGTATATGCAAGTGAATTTTAATGTTCCGGTCAGAAAGAAGTTCTCGTTACTTTGCAAAGTTTTTTCTAGCGCGTTTAGTATGACCTCCACTTTTAGCTGGTCGAAACGTCTGACGGTGATGTTAAAATCTCTATTAGGATATGCGGAATTTGAAATGGACATGCCGAAATAACTGGGCTCGTTATTTAATAAACGCTCGTTCACAAATTCTAAGTACTGAGAAAAAACCCAATGAATCCATTCCATTAAGTCTATTTCTTCGTCGTCGGGAATGGGATCGACTATCACTTGAGTTTCCGAGTATCCCGAATAAAATCTGTCAAGAACCCTGCAACGTTCTCGAACAATTGTAAAAGTCATCACTGTAACTTACCAAGACTCGAACCAAAGACGTATGCCTTCCTGCAGACTGTCCCACCTACGTTACACGTTTAAACGTAGCACCAGGAATGATGCAATATGCTACTGTGCATTGCGTTTTAGATGACGCGGCTTTTTTCCTTCCGCCACTGACATGTGCGAGCCGACGCTGGCATGAAGTCAGCACTTTGAAAGGTTATTCCGGTTCGTTGCATTGACGTCAATGCACTGAAGCGTGATAACGCGCGAGCTGTTGTTTTCGAGAATAACGGGTCCAAGGTCGTTACAGTCTACTGAATTGACGTGCGTGCAGCGAAGCGTGCTAATCAGCCATCTGTTGTTTTCGAGAGCAACAGATCCAAGGACTATTACGGTCCATTGAATTGACGTCAATGCAGTGAAGCATGATAATGCGCCATCTGTTTTATTTCCGGAATAACAGATCCAAGTATCGTTACGGTCCATTGCATTGACGTCAATGCGATGAAGCATGGCGACCTGCCACGTGTTGTTTACGAGAGTAAAGCATGTCATCGCGCACATCGTTGCTTCATCGCGCGTCTTATCGCCTCGTCTTCCGCATATATAACCGCTGCTATAATCCCACACAATCATATCGACATTCGATCTGCTTTTCGAGAAACATCCAGTTTTTGTCTCTCTCAAAAGACGACGCTTTTAAAAATGGACTTCAACTTCAGCATCGGAAGTGAAAGTTCTTCTTCTTCTGCCTCACGTTCGAGAGATCCTCGCCTCGACAGGCCGGCTAATATTCCGCTGGACCTGTCGGAAAATGGAGACGGCGGCGACGTTCCGCTGGACTTATCCAGCAAGCGACTGGAAGGGGAGCTGCCGCCGGTTCCCGACTTCATCCCCCTCACCAGGGAAATTCTGGCCACGCTGAGGAGGTCCTTGGCAAGGCGGAATGGCGCTGCAGACATCAGCGTTCGAGTCCGGCTCCCGTTTCCCGGGGAACCCGTGCCTTTGCAGCACCAACAGCAGCAGCAACAGAGGGAGGAACCGCTGCCCGCCGACGATCTCCAGGAGTCTGCCGCTGCACCCCGTCGGCAGCAAGATTCATCTCCCGCAATGCCTGGCGGGTCCCAACCCGGTCCTCTGATGATCGAGTCGTCTCAGCCGCCGATGGACCTGCCTGCTGCGGAAGACCCAGAGACGTCGGCGCAGCCGTCTTCCTCGCAACAGGTACCACAAGGGCCGAGGCGCCTCTTTAGACAATCTATTAAAATACGAAGAGCTAGGGTTAGGACGCTTGTAGCCAACCTACGACACTGCCTCGCGGACGTGACCAACATGTTCCAGACCGACGTACCCGATGACGCCGGGATGGAAGAAGAGACCCCGGACTTCGTGTCCGAGCTGAATGCGATGGGCTCGGGCGTTAACTTTGACGCCGACGGACACGACGACGACGACGGTAACCCTGACGACGATAACCAAGGCGACGGCGACAGCTTTCAGGGTTATACGATGGAAAACAACAACGTTTTCCAATACGAATTTTTGACCGTGGGCGTCATGCACCCAATCAGAACCCATACGGGATATGTTATATCCTGTCTGGGTGGTCATGTGATTCCCCCTGGGTGCATCGCGACGATACCGACGGGGCTAAAGATTAAGGTTCCCCAAGGGTATGTCGCAATGGTGTCAAATTTGGGGCACCTTTTGGATCGCGACATCACTGTCGCGCACAAAGTTATCTGTAACACGACGACCCACGTATTGACCATTAACATAAGGAATAATTGGCTGACTGCATGGACTCTCGATCACGGCGACCAGGTTGCGTTGCTGACCTTCTCGGTGTGCAACGTGCCTGACGCAACAACAAAAAAAAATTCAAAAATAATGTATCGCTTCCCGTTTTAAAAAAACACACATTAACTCAGAATGTTACTCTTCTTTCTGTCTGTAGTAAAAAAAATAAACTATGTATATATTTTTCACCGCAACTCTTAGCTATCTTGTCATGTATTCGAAATCGTCCTCGATTTCTTCCTTTTCCCTTTCCCCGCTCGTTATCTGTAAATCGTCGTCGTAATTGACGCACAACTCTTCCTGAGATCCATCCTTATTCTTGGAAGCGCAGATGTTGGAATTCGTGAGATTGCCTATCAAATGCTTCAAACCTATGACCTCTTCGTGCATGTGATTCACGTTGGACTTTATCTTATTCACTATACTTCGATGTTGCGTCAGATTGTGCTGTCTAATATCCAAGGCCTCCTTCAGCTCTCTCAAAGCTTGGTCCGCCTTCGACAACCTTTCCCTAAGATCGTCGTTATCTCCCAAAGCGGTATCTAATTCGTCGTTCAAATTTGCAACTTTAGCATTACACTCTCGCTCCAACTTCTGCTTAATTCTATTCATGCCGGATTTACATTTTTCGGCGACAACCCTGCGCAAAGTATTGACCGGCACGCGACCCGACCATGCGGTCGCCGTGCCGGCGCCGCATTCGGATCTTATATTTAAGGTGCCTTCGGCGGACCAGGTGGCTCCGCGCTTGATCCTACCCGCAACCCTCTTTCCTCCCAAGTTCAGATCCCACTCGCCATTTCCGCAAGTCCCAAACACGTAAAGATAATTATCAGCAAAGTACGCGTTCATGTCGTCGACCACGCTGTACAACATCACCAACTCCGCCTGCTCTTCCGTCAATTTCCAGTTCAAACCCAGACCGGGCGGCAATTCCCTCTTATCTATCAATTTCTTGCAGTTCATCATCTCCACCAGAATAGAAGCGTTGCCGCTCGCCGTCATGTCGACGGGTTTGCCCGTAAAGGCGCACCCCGCATCGTCGACGCCTCCCGAGCCCCTCACGCATTCGCAAACGTCGTTCGCTACGAAACCTAGCCCGCATTCCATGTTTCCCACGTGCAAATTTCCGTAAAACATCCTACCGCACCGACGCCCCGACGAACACCTCGTCCCCGGTCTCAAACAATCGTACACGTGGTTCAAGCTCTCCACGTTCATCAAAGCACCCTCGAACCTACACGCGCTGTTCGGCTCGTACATGCAGGAACAATTGGAATGCAATTCGTAGTTCTTCTCGCAAATGGTTGCATTTTCCAGACGACCACTATCGTCGTCCAGCGTAAACCCGCACCTGCCGAACGTCACGCAGCTCCCTTGCGCGCCGGTCAGCGCGCCCAAACAAGCCAAAACCGCCGTCGCCACCAACATGGCCAAAACGCCCTCCGTAACGATAACAAGTAAAAAAAAACGTAAGTTGTCGACCCGTCGACGCTATATATACCCCTCGAACGCATTGCGCAACATGACCCGTTGTTGTGCAACGTGCATTACCTCACCAGCTAAAAATAACCATAACGTCATCGATGATGGCACGCTGCGTCACGTGACTCGCTCAAGCGACCAATCGGAACGCAGCCGTCAAACGTCCTATATACCCCCTCCAACATGCGCGCGTTCGTCAGTCAGTCTTCGACAGCGCAACGGAACGGTCGCATCGAGGAGCTCGTTCTCTCTCTCTCGACGAAAAGAAACAACGAAAGGTACGTACGCACGCACACACACACTTTTCCACTTTCTCGCGCAACACTCCTCTTTTTTGTTAAAAATAATGTAAACTAGGATGCGAGCGCCCTTGCGTCGCGACGAAAAGAAAGAGTCTCAAATTTTCATTATTTTTTTTAGCTTTTTTTTCTCCCATGATTCTTTTTTTTCTTTTTCTTGCGCTTAGGCCGTCGCCGCCTGAGAAGGAAAAGAGCGAGAAGGAGGAGCAGAAGAAGAAGAAGAAGAAGAGCAACCGACGAGAGCGGAGCAGCTCGCCATGGCCGAACAACGCGTCGATCAGCTCGTGCAAAGATACCTCGCCAACCACCGGCAACTGTCGCAGCTCGACCCCAAGGATCTCGACGCCTTGACGCTTCTGCCTCTCACCCTGGAGCGATTTCCTCCTCGAGACGTGGACGACGTCTGGAGCAATCTCGGTGCGCAGTGCAAAGACGCGTTCGCTCCCTATCGTCGATGCAAGGTGCATTTCAATCTCCCTTCCTGGTCCACGCACGTGGACGGACTGGCGCCGTTCGTCAAAGACTGCCATTTCTGTGTGCCGCCATTTGTATCAGATTAATAGAAAATAATAAAAAAAAAAGACACGCCCTCCCGGAGGC
The DNA here is from genome assembly GCA_030765055.1 of Mantis religiosa. NCBI lineage: Eukaryota > Metazoa > Arthropoda > Insecta > Mantodea > Mantidae > Mantis > Mantis religiosa. The sequence continues at coordinate 22,213,745 of CM060947.1, forward strand.
ACGCTGTCCAAGGTCGCTCCGACGCCTAAGAGGGGGGAGAGAAGGTGGAGCCATGCCTCGCTCGCGCGGAGGATCAAGGACGTGCCCTCGAACTTTGGGGACGAGGTTATCGACGACGACAACAACGCCAGTCAAAACATAACCTCTACCCCAAAGTTCAAGGACACGACCTTGACCTCCATGCACTAAGGCGTGACTCATCTGACCTCTTTGGCGCCGGAGTGACCTTTGACCGCCTGCCTCCGGGGGGGTATTCACTACTTGAATGTTCTAGCTTTTAACTTAATCGTTTGAGTTATAGAAATGTTTGGCGTGGGCCTACCCATTCGTTTCACTTCAGATTTTTCTTCAGCACTCCGTTGCGAAAAGGGCTTTTCCAGTAAAGATTACATGGTATTCATTCTATCAGAATTTTAAAAACGTACAAAAACAACACCTCACAATAAGCACTATAAATAAAATGTTGGAATACTCAGTTTAACCTTAAACAAATCTTTCTTAATATTCTGTGAGCACGAAACCACCCCACAGAAAAGCAGACCCACAGATACATATTAAGCGAAGTCTGAAGGTCATGCTATAGCCGTTGCTAAGAGTAGGAGGAGCTAGTTTTATAAACCTCCATTTAAGCAATGTATAAGAAGCCACTCTCCTCTCTTCACCTTCCCGCAATCCCCACAGAGAGCCTACATTTGGGCGAAATCTTAGGTTAACACATCGCTGCAAACCTGGCGGTTCCTACAGCTAATCACTGTTTATTTCGACTTCTGCGGTCATGGGCAGCAACAAACGATAAGCGTAATTGAAACATGTTTGTATATAAAACAATGCAAACAAGTACAGCTTTAATGTGCAAAATGCACCTGTTGTACATTCAGAATCAGAGGGTGTAGCGCAAACCTGCAACCTTATGGAGGAACCGCCCCTGTATGAACAGTTTATGTTTGTAGGGTGAATGTAAATAAGTGCATGAAGGAATTCTATTTACTAAGAGGTTGAAGTTAAGGAAGAGTGTGTTGCACACTAAGAACTCTAAATGATACTTATATGGTCGACATCTGATAAAAAGTCTTACAGTTCGTGGTTAGGAATTATTTTCTGTAACACTTAAAAAATACGTAAAAAGCAATAATAATTCAAAATTGCTTTTCCATATTTTATTGAACATTAAAAAAATAAAATATGAACAAATGAAAAACTATTCAAGGCTTCGCGGGTGATCAACCGTGCCAAATTAATAAACATCGAGTTTTCGGCCATTGCAAACTCCATGGCTTTCTTCAGGTTCTGAACCACAGTGCTCCTTTCGTATTTTAAGAAAACTTGTGCAGTAACCGAAATACCTACAAAACGGGAACTAACCTATGAATTACTACCAAATTTGTTTTAACGACAGTAACAAATGACGGTACGGGATGTCAGCCGTCCTAGCAACACCATCTAGTGTGGAACGTGGGTATTTATCGAACCACCCTGTTACAACTGTAAAGCAGAGGTTCCGATCCCTTCAGCTGCCGTGGTGGGGGCGCTGCGGAGCCTTAGCAATCGTACTTCTGACCTAGAAGTACATCAGGCCGAAGTTTCTGAGCCCCTCCCGAAAGGAAGTCGTTAGGTAGGGTAGGTTTCAGCTTGGCAGTGTTTCCTGAAATCCATGAGTAACGGGTACATCTGGCTGGTTCTGCCAGCAAACGGGTTTGTGTGACCCTTAAGGGCCTCCGGATCTAGCTACTTAGCTCACATCGCAGGATGAATCAAATGATGTTCAAGTGAGTCCAGGGTACATAGAGCTTAGAGTGACCAGACATTCATCTTTCAAGATAAGGGAAAACCTCCAAAGTTAAGTCATATCGGACGATGAATGAAATGATGCTAAAATGAGTACAGGGTTCATAGAGCTTAGAGTTATCAGACATTCACCTTTCAGGATAAGGGAAAACCTCCAACGTTAAGTTATATCGGACGATGAGTGAAATGATGTTCAAATGATTACAGGGTTCATAGAGCTTAGAGTTACCAGACATTCATCTTTCAGGATAAGGGAAAAACTCCAACGTTAAGTCATATCGGACGATGAATGAAGTGATGTCCAAATGAGTACACGGTGCATAGAGCTTAGAGTTACCAGACATTTATCTTTCAGGATAAGGGAAAACCTCCAACATTAAGTCATATCGGGAGATGAATGAAATGATGTTCAAATGAATACAGGGTACATGGAGCTTAGAGTTACCAAACATTTGTCTTTCAGGATTAGGGAAAACCTCCAACGTTAAGTCATATCGGACGATGAATGAAATGATGTTCAAATGAGTACAGGATACACAGAGCTTAGAGTTACCAGGCATTCATCTTTCAGGATAAGGCAAAACCTCCAACGTTAAGTCATATCGGACGATGAATGAAATTATGCTCAAATGAGTACAGAGCACACAGAGCTTAGAGTTACCAGACATTCATCTTTCAGGATAAGAGGAAAGCTGCAACGTTAAGTCATATGAGACGATGAATGAAGTTATGTTCAAATGAGTACAGGGTACACAGAGCTTAGAGTTACCAGACATTCATCTTTCAGGATAAGAGGAAACCTGCAACGTTAAGTCATATGAGACGATGAATGAAGTTATGTTCAAATGAGTACAGGGTACATAGAGCTTAGAGTTACCAGACATTCATCTTTCAGGATAAGAGGAAACCTGCAACTTTAAGTCATATGAGACGATGAATGAAGTTATGTTCAAATGAGTACAGGGTACACAGAGCTTAGAGTTACCAGACATTTCATCTTTCAGGATAAGAGGAAACCTGCAACGATAAGTCATATGAGACGATGAATGAAGTTATGTTCAAATGAGTACAGGGTACATAGAGCTTAGAGTTACCAGACATTCATCTTTCAGGATAAGAGGAAAGCTGCAACGTTAAGTCATATGAGACGATGAATGAAGTTATGTTCAAATGAGTACAGGGAACATAGAAATTATAGTTACCAGACATTCAGGGTAAGGGAACCTGGAGAAAAACCATATCTAGATAATTCCCCCTGACTGAGATTCGAGCTCGGGACCTCGGAAATTTGAAGCGGAAGCGTTACCATCTACACCACAGGGGCTGGATATGTTAATGCCATTTAACCGTCTAAAATAAAGAAGCTAGTTTTTAGGCAAAATGAGTTTTTTAGTTTGTTTCCTTTTTTTAACTTATAGCACCGTTTCAAACCTTAACAGCCATGTATTAAAAACGAAAATGGACAAACACTCTGCTTCTCTAAATACTTTAATATTTGCTTTTATAATGCGCGAGTTTAAAAATGATTATAAAGTAGTTTGAATTTTTAAAATTTTATTATGTTTAGGAGGAACTGAAAATGAAGGCAGTCAACGTGAGCCTCCCTCTACACTGAAACAGATGAAGCAAATGTTGCGTGGAACGTCGTGGCAGAAGGGGAAGGCCCCTACATTCCCTACTCCTCGGGGAAACTTTGAAGAAACCTTCAGTATGGGATTTTCCGGGAATCAAATCTGGGACGTCATGTCTGCGACCCTTATGTTGCCACTGCATGTTAAAATAAACAAGTGAACATCTTCAAGAAAGGGAAAGCCTCCAGATAGACTCTTGGATGTTGTTATGGTAACGATATACTTCGGTAGAGCATTAACACAAGAGCATCATCGTGTGGTAAAGTGGCCATTGTTCGGGTTATCGATTATCTCTCAAACACTCTCCGATAGCTTATATCAGCGCTTCGGATCTGCCAAGATCTCTGAGTCAAAAGAGCGGAGAGCAGAACAAAGCCTTGAATAACCTCTCGACGACTTCATTATAGACCAACCGCTTCCAGCAGACATTCTCTCGCGTTCTCCTTTGGAGTTGAATCATATGGTTCATTAGGTCATCATTACGTTTTCAAATTCAATAAAAAATCCAAATTATATTACGATAAAGGCAATGCTGGTTTTAGTTTACATTTTACTTGCAGAGAAAAATTCAGTCTCCATTCAAAAATTTTATAACGAAATTTCTCCAGGAATATTTTGAATGCTTCTGAACCAAAGATAAAAGAACGATCATAATTTTTTACGGTCATAATTGTTCGCACTAAAATTCAATCTTATTATATTCTGTTAGCTTAATGTGAAACAAACACGACGTAGTAGTTTCATTGTTGGCACTCCTGGTTCCCATCTGTGAGAACCGGGCAAGTTCAGATATGTTGAGAATCGCCTACCGCTGCAATGAAGTAACACGGGAGGAACAATATGCGGCTTTGAAATTCTGTTTTCGTCTCAACAAATCTTCATTTGAGGCCTATACAATGTTACAGGAGGCCTATGGAGAGTCTGTTCTTCCCTACAGCACAGCGCGAAGGTGGTTTAAAATTTTTAAAGAGGAGAGAAAATCAATTTCAAAGGAATGTGGACCCGGTGCTCCAGTTACTGCTCTTACGGAAGAAAACATCAACACTGCTGCTGCCATTGTGAGAGGATCGATGAATTACCTTAAGATCACTTTCTAAAATACTAAACATTGCATTGGGTACCACCCACACGTTGGTGACAGAAACATTACACATGAGACGTGTTTGTGCGCGATGGGTTCCAAGACTGTTGATTCCCGAACAAAAGGACATTCGCATGCAGGTCTGCATGCAGTTATAGTTGAAGTTAGAGGAAGATCTGGAGTTTCCATCAAACGTAATCACTGCTGATGAAACTTGGCTACATCATTTTCATCATGAGAGCAAACAGTAAAGCGCAGTATGGAAATCTCCAACCCCCCAAAAAGCAAAATTGGTTGCTTCTGCTGGGAAATTTATGGCCATCTTATTCTTTGATATTCATGGAATGGTTTATCAGCATGTTGTACCTGCACACACATCAGTAACTGGACAGTACTACAGGGATGTCCTGAAAACATTGCAAGTCCATATCAGGTGCAAAAGCCACATTTACGTGAAGCAGGCTGGATGCTGCACCACGATTTTGCGCGGCTGCATATTGCCAATGTTGTTGCTGAATATATTGCAAAAGTCAACGTGAAGTGCATTCCTCAGCCACCCTATAGTCCGTATTTAGCCCCATGTGACTTTTTTCCATTCCCTAACTTGAAGAAACGCCTTTGTGGGAGGCATTATCCATCATCAGAAGCAGTGGTGAAGGCTGCGGAGGTGATTTTGAAGGATCTCTGAAAAATGGTTTTTAGCATGTCTTTGAAGACTGGCAGAAACGCTGCGGCAAGTACATCGCATTCAGGGGAAACCATTTTGAGAATAATCATCAAAATTATGAGACTGAGTAAAGGTACGTTGTCAAAAAAGAGTTGTGATTATTCTTTATTGAACAGCCGTCCTGTATATAGATGAAGATCCAGTTACCTATTACAGGTAAAATTTCCCTTATTTTTGATTTGCTTCTAGTCAGGTTTAATTAAAATACTATATATTTAAGATATTTACATCTTGACTTTCGTGAAAATGGCCTCTGAAGTACTCTTCATTTTGAACGCCATTTATATGAGTGAAAAATCGTAAAGGATGTGCAAAGTTTAGTCACAGAAAAGTATATCTCACTAAAACCACACCATTTATGTCATTAAATAATTATTTTTTCTGGAATCAACTATTACCAAGACATTCCTTCTACTTATAAATAATTTTTCTTTCGCTGGTAAGTCGCAATAGGTTTTTTCCCTAGTTGTCATGCAAGAAATATGAAATTTCAACCCCATCACATTGAGTCAAGTAGCGTTATTTCTGTCTGGCCATTCGTGTACGAATTGAACTATTACATATTATTAATTCAGTAAGAATGAAATATTATTCAACAGCCCTTGGAAGCTATTTATAAAATGGTATAAACCTTGAATACAAAGAATATATGCGTAGTACTCAGGAAGTCTGCTAATTTTTGGTAACAATAACGGGAAAAGTGCTTCAAATCTTTTGCTACCCTTAGCGTAGGCCTTAAAGATTATTGTCCTTCCCTTTGTGTAGCGAGAGTAATAGTTCTCTTGTTTCTCTCACAAAAATTGTTTTGAATGCCCATAGAATGCACAAGTTCAAAGAAGAAACCGATTAAAGCAAATATTAAAATATTAAAATGAAATATCCAATGGGAAGAGAGAAATACTGGCTTGATTAGGAAAAAACCGAAGGCTGCACATAGTTGTAGAAAAATAATATGTTGTAGTCTGGCAGAGTCTAGGGCAGTTATGCCAGAGGTTCTACTCCCATCAGACCTGGACCCGTAGGACAAAGACCCGGGCCTCTAACAACCAGGAAGTGTCCGATCTGTCCCAAAGGGCTTTCCATAGGACAAGACCTGGGTTACTAACAAGCCCCCTCATTTGGTCCTAGGACACAAGACGGGATGGAAGTGGATACGTCACTTACGCGCGCCTACACCAAAAGGTGAAGGCTACCGATATGACCTAGGTGGGGCAGCCTGGCGATCTAGCACACCTTCTACTAGTTCTGCACGCCAGTACCCGGGAATATTGATGGCTTCCCTCAACCCCGTCCGGAGACGTACCCTATTCCCACAGGTATTAGGAACCACTGCCCCCTCGAGACCAACCCAATCCGAACAACTGCTATTGAGGGAGGGGCTCGAATGTTTGGCCCGAGGTTCCTCTAGTAACGTCAGAGGTACCATGAGTGCTAAGGGTCCGCAGCGCCCGCACCACGGCAGCTGAAGGGGACGGATCCCCTCCCCTACGGGAAGAGTCTAGTACAGGAAAAACTGCCATTACATTGCAGCATCAACCGGCGATATATACAAGGGGCGTCCAGAAAGTAAGTTCTGTTTCAATTTATCTCCGCTGCAGCGCTGCAATCGCAGTTGCGCACATGCGCGGTAGACGCTCTGTATCAAGGAGAGGAAACATGTGCCATTGTGAGATCGCTGTCAGTCACGTACCCTTTTTTGTGCTTGTTTACAATGTCAGTGTTGATTGAAAATCCCGCCGCTTGTGAAATCAGATCTGTGATTCGTTTTCTGAATGCTAGGAAAGTGAAAACAATTGAAATTTATCGGCAAATTTATAGGCTGTCAAAAGCTGTTGTGTTTCTTACGACAACGCACGACCATACACTGCAAATGCGACGAAAAACACCCTACAGGAATTTGGCTGGTACGTGTTTCACCACCCCACGTACAGCTCTGACCTCGCTCCTAGCAACTTTCATCTGTTTTTGCATCTTTCCTTAGCTGTCGACACTTCAACAATGATGAAGAGCTGAAAGAAAATGTTTCCAACTGGTTGAAGACACAGGCGGTAAACTTCTATGAAGAAGGTATACAAAAACTTGTGCCTCTCTATGACAAATGCCTGCAAAATTTCGGCAGTTATGTGGAAAAGTAGTTTAAGAGTTGGAGAATTTTGTGTAATAAATAATTTTTCTATATTTATACACAATTTAATTTAATTACAAACAGAACTTACTTCCTGGACTACCTCGTAATTTGCAGCCAGTGATGTGCGAAGTGCAACCCATGTTATTTTGATACTTACCTATTTGATTAAATATTTTAAAGCTTCGAGTGAAGTTGGACGCCTCTAATCTCTCGCAGAGGCATCGGTCACTTGAAGTCACTTTAGAAACTCATTCACCAACGAGTTTACGAACTCGCTATTAACACTCACTTATATAACGGATGACAATTTTCATGGGACATTTAATAATATTTTGAAGCGGAGCAAAAATGAAATATAAGTTAGTTTTTAACTATGGGCAGAGTTTAACTGTCGTGATTAACAGCGTCGCATTTTATATTGGACATGAATGAGAGACTCATTTTGCTCAGAGGCCTCTCTGTGAGTTTGGAGGTTATTTAATGCGCTGTCATCGAGTGAGATGGCTCAGGCGTTCTCCGTCTGTGGCCGCATTGAATAGGCGCAAGTTCAATTCCCGTGGCCGACCTACCTAACCCGTGGTTTTTTCGGGGGTTTCCCGGGTCGATAGTCGAATGCTGGGTAGGTTAATTACATCCCCCGAATTTGCCGTCCCTCCATTTTATCTTCATTATCATTTAACATCATCTCTCATCTGGTGGTCTCTTTCAGGGTAGAAGTGTCGGCGGGAGTCTTGGCGTTGCATGGCTGGTTGATATGTCCCTGGTAAACCTTCCTACTTCGGTAGAATACGGTTTAAGGTCTCCAGGCCGGCTATTAACGGAACATGGCGTGTAGGATTTCGGTTGTGCTGCCTCCCAGTGAGTTTACAACTAGTAAATTTTGGGGACCCTGCCCTCTGCACCGTCGGACTAAAAAATAAAAAATAAAATAAAATAAAATCTGAATATCATACCCCGGCTCCTTGAAACTATATCGGGGCACACATTCAAATTTTACATTTATTATTTCTTAATACCAATTACATTATTAATAATACATAAGTGTTTCAGATTTCTACGACTACAAAAACTACAAAAACAAAATTGATAAAACACAAAACAAAAACAAAAACTACTTCTACCTATAATACAACAAAATTTACTGGTAACCAGCAGATCTCTACTGAACACAATACTAATATTCTTTTAAATACTTAACCAAACATTACAGATAAATTTAAATAACAAAAACTATACTGATAATTGCTGTAAGCGAGCAATTTTAATTTAAACTGAGAAAAATCTGAGCTAAATTTATAACATATATTTAGAAGTACTGGTAACCAGCACTTATTTTTAAATTAAACACAAGAATAATAAATTTATTTGTTCTTTTATTTTATTTTAATCTTCTTAATTAAACATATAATTCAAAAAGAAATTTATACATTACATCTTTAATTTAGATGATGATTAAATATAATTTAAACGACACATTCTTTTAATATTAACTATTAATATACTTTTTACCAAATTCTGAAACTAAACTCAATAATTCATATTTATTTTTTACAAATATACACTAAATCGATGTAAATAATATAAAATTTCACTAATTATTTCTTTGGTCTAATTCTTCTTCTTTCTGCCCATTGTTATCTGCCAGTCGAAACCACATAATATTTTTTATTTAACTACTCTTGTTCCTCATCTAATAAATTCTCTTCCTCTTCTATATCTTGTCCAATTTGTTCGATTTCCTCTTCTTCTATTATCATGTTTAAGGATCCATTTGCATTAAAATTTTCTCTTATAAGTCTTTCTTTTATTCTATCTGATCTTCTTAATTCTTGTCTTTCAGGTCTTCTTACTTCTATAATTTCTGACTCCCAAGCTTTTTTATTTACATAATTGCTTAGAAATTGTAACATTTTTACTAATTTAGAATCCCTTAATATGTCATGATTATAAAATCCTCCTAAAACATATCTTTCCTCTAACTGCGAAATTCCATATTTTTCACATTCAAAAATGACATGCTCGGGATCACCTACTTTATTACATAAATTACATAAATCATTTTTAGTTTTATTAATTTTTTTCCAATATGTGTTATATGGTCCATGACCAGTTATATAATGAGTGAAACCTTTAGTTGGTTGGATGAAATTTAATCCTAATCTTTCTTATAAACAAATTAAAAGTTCTTCTGTCTTCTGGAATTTCATTCTACTCCCTTTTCCACTTTTTATAAGAGAGTGTTTTTACCTCCCATACTTTATCGGTTCTTATTCCACAAATGTTATGTACTTTATCCAAATTTCCATTTCGTATCGAATACTTTGCCCCCCTTAGCCTAATTAACAAATGAATGGGCCATATTGCTGTTGTTACCAGGAGAGCCATCGTAGATGTCGTACTGACTGTACCAGTGAGCCGTAAAATAATTTTACGCTGTATTCTCCTCAATAATCTCCTGATTACCACGTCATCCATCCTTTCCGCCCAAGCAGCTGCTGCATAGGTAATGATAGAGGCAAAGATGGTGTTATGATAAATTTGGATTACTTTTAATGGGATTAAAAAGTTTAGATTAGTTAATCTTGCCAATTTTAACATTATCTTTTCCGGTTTTTCTCTTATATAATCTACATGTTTTCTAAAATTAAATTTCTCATCCAACTATTCCGTCGGACTTCTTGGGTCGGCTGCTCTATGTCTCCTCTTGCCTCATCGTCCCGAGGGATGCCTCAGTAGGTACAATAAACTACAGGTTTCGGTGGCGGATCCCCTCCGTTGTAATCCTGTGCTGTAAATCTACGACACGGGACTGCCGGCTTTACCTCCCTTCCTAAACCGCGCACAATCTCTTCATGGAGGAAAGAATTCCATTGCTTGGTGTGAAATCACAACTTGGAAGGTTTAGAATAGAAACATTTTCAGTTTATCTCTCGATATCGCTTCCGCGTCTACTTATCACTGTTAGTCTTAGCAACTGCCTGGCACCGACCACAACACCAAGCGTCGATCTCGTGATAAGATAAGATAAGATACTTTTATTTATCCTTTGAATACAATGATTTCAAGGACACGTCATTTCCAATTTTATATACACATATACATACATAGTTTTATCTTTTTACATATCTCTATACTTAAATTCTTCCAAACTATAGAATGCATTTGTTATTAAGGATGTCTTTATTGCCTTCAGTTTATATTCCATTTTATGAATTATTTTAATTTCTTCTGGTAACTTATTATATAATTGTTTACCCATGCTTTTACTGCAGCAGTTGTTTAGAGTTCTCCTGGTAATTATTTCTTAGAGTATAATTAAGTATACCATGATTTTTTGGTTCTTCTTTTCCTTGTGAAATAATTTTATTGTTTCATATATATGCATGGAACAGTTAAAATACCAAACTCTTGAAACTTTAATTTGCATTACTGTCTGCTATTTATTTTTGCCATTATTCGAATTGCTTTTTTGGTAGTTTGAATACTTTTATTACTTCTGTTGCTGTGATGTTTCCCCATAAAGTTATCCCATATTTTATGAGTGAGTATATAAATGCATAGTGCACTTGTTTTAAAGTTTCATAATCCATATTTTTTCCTACTTGTTCCATTATAAATACTCCTTTATTTAACTTTTTAGTTATATGAGATATATATGGCTTTCAGTTTAATTGTTTGTCTATTATCACACCTAAAATTTTAGTGTGCTGAACTTCCGGTATTGTTTCACCATCTATTGTAATGTTTATATCATTTTTACTATTATTTCCTAATTCAAAATTTATCCATGCTGTTTTGTGTGCGTTTAGAATCATATTTAGGTTTAAATAGTGCTGTTTTATTATTTTAATTAATTTCATTGCTTTCTTTTCCACCTCCATTGCTGACTTGGCTCTAATTACACTAGGGAACACGTTTTTTGTACCCGAAACAAAATAGGCTAATTCGTATGAAAAATGACTCGCTGATTCAAAAAATACCCCTGAAAATGCTGTATCACGTAACGTTTTTGAGATATTCTTATTCTTTTATATAAAATTACAGAAATGAGGTATGATACCAACTCATATTGACTTAATTTAAAATAATAGCCATTGACTCTTCTAAATACAGCTTAAAGGCAGTGTTGCTGCAAAATGGCAATTTAATACCTTCAATACCTTTATTTCATGCCATTGGAATGAAGGAGACATACGATTCCATGTCCATCATTTTAGATGTTATTAGTTATCAAAACCATGGCTGGGAAATTTGTAGTGACCTCAAGGTAGTTGCATTGCTAACGGGACTGCAGGGAGGTTTAACAAAATATTGCTGTTTTTTGTGCTTATGGTACATTGGGGCAACAAGCGTTTTATAGTGAAAGAGTGGGGGAAAAGGGAAGACTATACCCCTGGAGCAAGCAATGTTAAGTATGTGCCTCTAGTAGACCCAAACGAAGTTCATCTCCCCCAACTTCACATAAAGCTTGGGCTAATGAAGAATTTTGTTAAAGATTTGGACAAAAGTAGAAGTGCATTTGAGTATTTAAGAAGTATCTTTCCCAAAATAAGTGAATCTAAATTGAAGGAAGGTATATTTGTCAGGCCTCAAATAAGACTACTTCTTAAAGACATTATTTTTGAATCAAAGCTTAAACGTGTTGAACTGGCAGCATGGAAATCATTTAAATCACTGGTGGAAGGCTTACTGGGCAATAACAAAGAAGAAAATTATTAAACTTTAGTCTCAGAACTATTAAGGAGCTACAAAGAAATGGGTTGCCGTATGTCACTTAAAATCCACTTTTTGCACTCTCACCTTGATCGTTTCCCTACAAACCTAGGAACTGTAAGTGATGAGCAAGGTGAGTGTTTTCACCAGGAGATGGAAAGACGTTACCAGGGTATCGCTGGGATTCAGCCATGTTCGGAGACTATTGTTGGTTCCTCAAACGGGAGAGTGAATACAAAAAAAAAAAAAAAAAAAAAAAAAAAAAAAAAAATCAACAGTGAAAAACTTCTGAGATAATTCAGGTATTGGTTTTCATCATTATCTGGTGTTTATTTATTTTAATATTAATAATTATTATTTTCAATCTTATTTGGCAATAAAATACCTATTATTTTCAAATAATCAAATATGAGTTATCACATCACATTTCGGTAAGTTTTCATAAAAAATTATGAATACCTAAAAAACGTTAAGTGATACAGCATTTTGATTGACATTTTTGGAATCAGCAGATCAGTTTACATAAGACTTTGCCTATTTTGCTTCGGGTATATAAAAATATTTTTTTGGGTTCCCCAGTGTTATTATTGTCATGTCATCTGCATATCCAATTCCCAAACCTCCATTTCTAAGTACTATTTCAAAAATATCATTCACATAGGCTAAAAATAAAAATGGTCCTAGTTTTGAACCCTGTGGTACACCATGTTTAACTGATTGAAAATATGATCTAACTTTCCTTATCATACCCGAGCCATTTCTATGGTTTATTTCCACACAATGTGTGGTATGCGATCATCCGGTTATTTTACAGTTAACATTGGTACTACTGTTTACGTTAAGTAACACTGTCGGATCAGGGCACACTTGCCTATAGTGTAAATAAACTTAAGCAGCCTTACACACATATGAATGAAAGAGAATTTTAAGCACAGGGTTGACATAGTAAAATGAAGCAAAGCGTCCTTCTCTATTTTTTATTCAGGCACCTTTATAGCTCCGACTAGAGCGCTTCTATCCCTCGCCTTTATCCCAGAAGTTCTGGGACTGAAACTTTTATGCGAGAATCCTTTCCCGTCGCACTCTGCTCTAGAATGTATCATGTGCCCGGAATCTTGAGAAAATCCGACGTCTCAGCAGAGCTAGTGCCCCGTATGTGATAAATACACCATATGTATTCCATTAAAAAAGTGAGTACCAAGATTTCAGATATTCGTATGTTTTTGAAATTTACGTTCTCAAGCATTAAGTCATGTCGGACGATGAATGAAATGATGTTCTCATGAGTACAGGGTACATAGAGCTTAGAGTTACCAGACATTCATCTTTTAGGATAAGCGAAAACCTCCAACATTAAGTCATATCGGACGATGAATGAAATGATGTTCAAATGAGTACAGGGTACATAGAGCTTAGAGTTACCGGACATTCATCTTTCAGGATAAGCGAAAACCTCCAACGTTGTCATATCGGACAATGAATGAAATGATGTTGAAATGATCCCAGGCGAACTATGAATAATTTTTAAAGCACAGAAAAACAAAGACCAACTTTGAATAAAGTGCTTATGAAGGTAAAAATTCTACTGACTTCCAAGGCAGTGTCTGAACATTAAGAAGAGTTCTTTTGAAGTTAGGATTATTTGAAAAAAAAAAAAAAAAACACTAAACGTGACAGACAAATTTTAATCGAACATCGCACCATACGTGCAAAGATGCTTAATTATTTACGAAATATTCGGAGATATCGAAGTGAAGTTTATATAGTTTATATGGATGAAACTTATATAAATACAGCACATACTGGGCCATATGCCTGGAGTGAAATACGTTACAGGGACTCTGCAGCGATATTGAAAGGCCAACAGTTGTTTATCATGCCTGCTGGAGGAGAACAGGGTTTTGTTCCAAATTCCTATGTACTATTTAAGATCCAACAAAAGCGTGGAGATTACTACCATAGTAAGAATTACAACTTAGTTTATAATAGCTGCAAAACTGGCTTAGAGAATGAAATTTGTTTTTAGACACCTTATGCACCGCCCTCCCCTCTCGTAATCTTACGCGTGTGACGTATTGTGGCGATAGCTGCACTATCCCCACCACAGTTGCTACTCATCCCTACCGCCCAGGATTCCTGTCAAGATAAAATAATACATCTGTATATAGGAAGTAAGGATAGTTTTTACAGAAAAATAAAGATGTCAAATATTTTGAAATTCTGATGTATAAAATCTAAACTTTGCGATTGGCAACACTTTTTGGTGCATGCAGACTATAAAAACACCACAAATAATAAAATGGCGTCGTGTTTTTAAAATTTAGCGTTAGTATGATCTACCGTTCATTAAGAAATTGATTATTCATTAAAATCCAAAAAGTATCCACCCACATCTGTTGCAATAAGACGAAGAAGGACCGAAACTAACTTGGAAGTCAATCGCATGAAAAGCCGAGCAAAAGGTTGATCAAACGTCTGACAATCGGAAAGAAAATGAACATCGACTGAATGCAGTGGAAGGGGGAGAGGTTTAACGGTCGTCAAAGAGCTTAACGAAGCTTGGAGAAGTCGACTATTTCTTTTCAGATCCTTCACAACGATTTCATTAGTCATGGTAATAACAGAAAGGGTACGTTAATTCTATAAAATCTTATCCCAGCTTCTGATGTCGTTAACGTTCAGAATCAATCAGAAAAAAAGTTAATATCACTGTTGAATATTCCCTACATCTTAATTACAGTGTTTGCTTTTTGAAGATTCCTTAACCTAAGTTCAAAAGCTACTCTCGCTGAATCCCTTTAAAAAGCTGGAAAGGTCCAGATTTACGAAAGGTAAGGGAGGAAGCAAAATGCAGTGAAAGAGAATTTTCCTGCATCGTACTCATTCATGTGCAGCCTTTTGAAAACCAAGTATCTTCCGCATAATGATATAAAGGTAGGTTTCCTGCACTGCAAGTGGATTATATCGTAGTGGGCATAAATACAGACGTGAGTAGCTTGTGTTCTTGCACGCATACTCTGTGGTACTTGGGAAATTATATATTCACACGTATTTCTCTATCCGATGTCCCTTACTTTTATATAGCTTTCAAAAACGATTATAAAAGCCAATTAATTTCTGTACAACGCAGTCAGAGTAAGCAGGACCACTAAAAATACATGTCTTGCAACCAGCTGGCTCCAAAATGGAACATTTTTAGAGAATTATATCTCTTTTTATATGAGAAACAACTCTAATACAGTAAAACCCTTCTAAATCGAAACGCCATCGTTCCGCATTTGTTTTCCGTTTACACAGGATTCCGCTGCCTTGGCTTACATGACACCCTGGTCTTCTGCTCTGCCAGGTAGCTCTTACACTCCATGCCTCCTTGTTACTTAATTAGTCCATTTCTTCCCCCTCATCCTCCTTTCTTATATTGTTTACATTTGTCTTTACCTTAATGCTACCTTGGCTTACATGACACCCTGTTCTTCTACTCTGTCCGGTAGCTCTTAACTTACATGCCTCCTTGTTACTTAATTAGCCCCTTTCTTCCCCCTCATCTACCTTTCTTATATTCTTTACATTTATTTGTTTTTACCTTGTTGCTACCTTGGCTTACACGACACCCTGGTCTTCTTCTCTGTCCGGTAGCTCTAAACCTCCATGCCTCCTTGTTCCTTAATTAGCCCCTTTCTTCCCCCTCATCTTCCTTTCTTATATTCTTTACATTTATTTGTCCTTACCTTGTTGCTACCTTGGCTTACATGACACCCTGGTCTTCTGCTCTGTCAGGTAGCTCTTAAACTCCATGCCTCCTTGTTACTTAATTAGTCCCATTCTTCCCCCTCATCTTCCTTTCTTATATTATTTACATTTATTTGTCTTTACCTAGTTGCTACCCTGTCTTACATGACATACTGGTCTTCTGCTCTGTCAGGTAGCTCTTAACCTCCATGCCTCCTTGTTACTTAATTAGCCCCTTTCTTCCATCTCAACTTCCTTTCTTATATTCTTTACATTTATTTGTCTTTACCTTGTTGCTACCTTGTCTTACATGGCAACCTAGTCTTCTGCTCTGCCAGGTAGCTCTTGACCTCCATGTCTCCTTGTTACTTAATTAGTCCCTTTCTTCCCCCTCATTTCCTTTCTTATATTCTTTACATTTATTTGTTTTTACCTTGTTGCTACCTTGTCTTACATGACACTCTGGTCTTCTACTCTGCCAGTTAGCTCATAACCTCCTTACCGCCTTGTTACTTAATTAGTCCCTTTCTTCCCCCTCATCTTCCTTTCTTATATTCTTTATATTTATTTGTCTTTACCTTGTTGGTACCTTGGCTTTCATGACACCCTGGTCTTCTGCTCTGTCAGGTAGCTCTTAACCTCCATACCTCCTTGTTACTTAATTAGTCCCTTTCTTCCCCCTCATCTTCCTTTCTTATATTCTTTACATTTATTTGTCCTTACCTTGTTGCTACCTTGGTTTACATGACCCCCTAGTCTTCTGCTCTGTCAGGTAGCTCTTAACCTCCATGTCTCCTTGTTACTTAATTAGTCCCTTTCTTCCCCCTCATCCTCCTTTCTTATATTCTTTATATTTATTTGTCTTTACCTTGTTGGTACCTTGGCTTTCATGACACCCTGGTCTTCTGCTCTGTCAGGTAGCTCTTAACCTCCATACCTCCTTGTTACTTAATTAGTCCCTTTCTTCCCCCTCATCTTCCTTTCTTATATTCTTTACATTTATTTGTCCTTACCTTGTTGCTACCTTGGTTTACATGACCCCCTAGTCTTCTGCTCTGTCAGGTAGCTCTTAACCTCCATGTCTCCTTGTTACTTAATTAGTCCCTTTCTTCCCCCTCATCCTCCTTTCTTATATTCTTTATATTTATTTGTCTTTACCTTGTTGGTACCTTGGCTTTCATGACACCCTGGTCTTCTGCTCTGTCAGGTAGCTCTTAACCTCCATACCTCCTTGTTACTTAATTAGTCCCTTTCTTCCCCCTCATTTTCCTTTCTTATATTCTTTACATTTATTTGTCTTTACCTTGTTGCTACCTTGGTTTACATGACATACTGGTCTTCTGCTCTGTCAGGTAGCTCTTAACCTCCATGCCTCCTTGTTACTTAATTAGCCCCTTTCTTCCATCTCAACTTCCTTTCTTATATTCTTTACATTTATTTGTCTTTACCTTGTTGCTACCTTGTCTTACATGGCAACCTAGTCTTCTGCTCTGCCAGGTAGCTCTTGACCTCCATGCCTCCTTGTTACTTAATTAGTCCCATTCTTCCCCCTCATCTTCCTTTCTTATATTCTTTACATTTATTTGTCTTTACCTTGTTGCTACCTTGGCTTACATGACACCCTGGTCTTCTGTTCTGTCAGGTAGCTTTTAACCTCCATACATCCTTGTTACTTAATTAGTCCCATTCTTCCCCCTCATCTTCCTTTCTTATATTCTTTACATTTATTTGTCTTTACCTTGTTGCTACCTTGGCTTACATGACACCCTGGTCTTCTGTTCTGTCAGGTAGCTCTTAATCTCCATGTCTCCTTGTTACTTAATTAGCCCTTTTCTTCCCCCTCATCTTCCTTTCTTATATTCTTTACATTTATTTGTCTTTAACTTGTTGCTACCTTGGCTTACACGACACCTTGGTCTTCTGCTCTGCCAGGTAGCTCTTAACCTCCATGTCTCCTTGTTACTTAATTAATCCCTTTCTTCCCCCTCAACTTCCTTTCTTATATTCTTTATATTTCTTGCCCATTTTTCTTTTACTTTCTGCAAGAACTCACCAATAATTCCTACCTTGTTTTCCCCCCTGCCCGATAGCATTTTTATAGCTACTATCCTCTGCTGTTCAATAAAGAAAAATCATAATTTTTACGGTCATAATTTTTCGCACTAAAATTCAATCTCATTATATTCTGTTAGCCTAATAGGAAAAAAAAAAAAACCACACCGTAGTAGTTTTACTGTTGCTACACCTGGTTCCTGCCCGTGAGAACCAGGCAGTTCAGATATGTTGAGTATCGCCCACCGTTGCAATGGAGGTAACACGCGAGAAACAATATGCGGCTTTGAAATTCTGCTTTCGTCTCAACAAATCTTCAGTTGAGGCCTATACAATGTTACAGGAGGCCTATGGAGCGTCTGTTCTTCCCAACAGCACAGCTCTAAGGTGGCTTAAAATGTTTAAAGAGGGGAGACAATCAATTTCAAAGGAAGGTGGACACCGTGCTCCCGTTACTGCTCTTACGGAAGAAAACATCAACACTGCTGCAGCCATTGTGAGAGAGGATCGATGAATTAGCTTAAGATCACTTTCTGAAATACTGAACATTTCATTGGGTGTCACCCACACGTTGGTGACAGAAACATTACACATGAGACGTGTTTGTGTGCGATGGGTTTCAAGACTGTTGATTCCCGAACAAAAGGACATTCGCATGCAGGTCTGCATGCAGTTAAAGTTGATGTTAGAGGAAGATCCGGAGATTCTTGTAAACGTAATCACTGCTGATGAAACTTGGCTATATCATTTTGATCCTGAGAGCAAATAGCTAAGCTCAGTGTGGAAATCTCCATCGCCGACCCCCCAAAATAGCAAAAGTGGTTGCTTCTGCTAGAAAAGTTATGGTCATCTCATTCTTTGATATTCATGGAACGGTTTATCAGTATGTTGTACCTGCACACACATATCAGTAACTGCACAATACAACAGGGATGTCCTGAAAGTATTTCAAGTCTATATCAGTTGCAAAAGACCACATTTCTCTGAAGCAGGCTGGATGATCCAACACGATAATGCGTGGCCGCATATTGCCAATGTTGTTGCTGAATATCTTGCAAAAATCAATGTGAAGTGCTTCAGTCACCCTCCCTATAGTCCGGATTTAGCCCCATGTGACTTATTTCTATTTCCTAGCCTGAAGAAACGCCTTCGTGGAGGGCATTGTCTATCATCAGAAGCAGTGGTGAAGACTGCAGAGACAATTTTGAAGTATCTCTCAAAAAATGGTTTCCAGCATGTCTTTGAAGACTGGCAGAAACGCTGGGACAAGTGCATCGCATTCAGGGGAGACTATTTTGAGAAGGTCCATCATAATTATGAGGATGAGTAAAGGTACGTTGTCAAAAAAATTGATATCATTCTTCATTGAACAGCCCTGCATTTTCTATACTTCCCCATATTTTCTGTCTTTCTATATCTTCTATTCTGTATTTTACAAATTTACAAAGATCTGCTTCAATAATATAGAACATGTGCAACCCTAAATATATCATATCATTGATAAACTTAATGCATTTCAATTTCATTACTTGATATAACTCTGAGCGATGTAACTCCCTGGTAACGTGTGCAATGTATTTCGTTCCACCTTCCCCTTCTATTTAATTTCCTTGTAATATTTAACGAGTTTATTTACTTATGTTTTAATTATTCCTTGCTTACGAAAGACTCATTTGTTAACTATTGTTAGTAAAGACTTAACGACATCAAAGGGAACGGACGTGATAAACAAGCACGGTTATAACGCACGTGACCGGGCCGAGCTGCAACCGGGTTAGCGGAAATTGGGAATTGTCATTGGTTTATTCATTGTAATGGTAATTGGCCTGCCCGAGGCAACATACCTTGCATAACTTAGCTCTGTGCTCGCTGCACGCGTCTTTTTATTTTCTTTGTTGGCAACAATGCGCTGCACACCAGATGTGCTCGCTAATCTCGGCGATAAATCACAGTGCAATACGCAATAAAAACAAGTGACTGGAAAGCGAGTTCTCTCGCCTAAACAGTGCGGCCATTAATGTTTTAATTACGCGAAATAAAGTAAATGAAAAAGAAATATATCACGCAAGTTGATTATAACTGTCTTTGTTACATTCAGAGACGAAACTCACAATTATAAATAACTATGTGGTGACACCGTTTTAATTTCTACCGTGTCTACCGCGTAAATACAGAATGTAGATGTACTACTGCAGTGTTTCTCGGACCCCCATAGTTTGGCGAGTCAACTTCAGGTTGAATTTTATAATTGGAATATAATTACTGTATGTATAATTTAAGATACTTTCCTGTACTTAGTTTTACATTTAATTAACAATAAATTAAAAAATTAAAGTTAAACTAAATAACACAAACTTGTGTATAAAATGTATTTTAAATAAAAGCTATCCGTCTTTAAATTTTATTTATTCAAATTAATTTTTTTTCACTTTGAGGTAAATTCTAAACAAGTTTGCCTAAGTTTTTATTTAAGTTTAGCCTTCCTTCAGATTTGAAATACCACAGTCTTTGGATTACCCAAGGATTAATAACATTAAGGACAACAAGTTATAAAACTGAATTCATTTCCATGTAAAGAAAACATTTTTAAACATATAATAAGTTGGAAATTAATTGTTCTTTCACACTGGCCGTGTGTAGGCTAGACTGTGGAAACGTAGAGTCAGAATGAAAAATTCAATACCATAGCCGGGATTTGAATCACGGATCTTTTGGTTTCCGTCCAGCCGCTCTACCATTGAGCTAATATGGCCAACGTACCGATATGACTGACTCTACGTTTCCACAATTTAGCCTACACACGGCTAGTGTGAAAGAACAATTAATTTCCAAAAATTGACCTAATAGTGGTTAACTATAAAGCCTGGGCCTTAAAGTACTTACAGCATAGTAAGTCGTCATTAAGGTAGTTGTCTCGTGTGTTTATGAGAACTCCTAGTGGTTTACTATAAAGCCCGGACCTTAAAGTACTTACAGCATAGAAAGTCGTCATTAAGGTAGTTGTCTCATGTGTTTATGAGAACTCCTAGTGGTTTACTATAAAGCCCGGGCCTTAAAGTACTTACAGCATAGTAAGTCGCCATTAAGGTAGTTGTCTCATGTGTTTATGAGAACTCCTAGTGGTTTACTATAAAGCCCGGACCTTAAAGTACTTACAGCATAGTAAGTCGCCATTAAGGTAGTTGACTCATGTGTTTATGAGAACTCCTAGTGGTATGCTATAAAGCCCGGGCCTTAAAGTACTTACAGCCTAGTAAGTCGTCATTAAGGTAGTTGTCTCATGTGTTTATGAGAACTCCTGGTGGTTTACTATAGAGCCCGGGCCTTAAAGTACTTACAGCATAGTAAGTCGCCATTAAGGTAGTTGTCTCATGTGTTTATGAGAACTCCTAGTGGTTTACTATAAAGCCCGGGTCTTAAAGTACTTACAGCATAGTAAGTCGTCATTAAGGTAGTTGTCTCATGTGTTTATGAGAACTCCTAGTGGTTTACTATAAAGCCCGGGTCTTAAAGTACTTACAGCATAGTAAGTCGCCATTAAGGTAGTTGTCTCATGTGTTTATGAGAACTCCTGGTGGTTTACTATAGTGCCCGGGCCTTAAAGTACTTACAGCATAGTAAGTCGTCATTAAGGTAGTTGTCTCATGTGTTTATTAGAACCCCTAGTGGTTTACTATAAAGCCCGGACCTTAAAGTACTTACAGCATAGTAAGTCGTCATTAAGGTAGTTGTCTCATGTGTTTATGAGAACCCCTAGTGGTTTACTATAAAGCCCGGGTCTTAAAGTACTTACAGCCTAGTAAGTCGTCATTAAGGTAGTTGTCTCATGTGTTTATGAGAACTCCTAGTGGTTTACCGAGAAAATACGAGTCAGTTGGAGAATTTAATGTCATATCGGCACGTTGGCCATAGTAGATCAATGGTAGAGCGGCTGGAGCAAAACCAGAAGATCCGTGGTTCAAATCCCGGCTATGGCATTGAATTTTTCATTCTGACTCTACGTTTCCACATATAAAAAGTTACTCATAATTTTCTGAATCCACAATTTGACCATTTATACAAAGTTAGTTTTGGGTCACTAAAAATCATTTGGTTGTAGGAAAACGTTAATATGAACAATGCAACAATTTTTTTAATTGAATTAGCTCAGTTAGGCTGGGCTTAATGATGGTAAGTTTTAATCTTAATATAGTTTCTATATTGGAAAATCTTTTTCTCTTCTCACGATTCACAATTACAAACTTTCAGGGCAATCAAACACTATCATCACTGGCTTCAATGCAGCGAAAACCTCCAACGTTAAGTCATATCGGACGATGAATGAAATGATGTTCAAATGAGTACAGGGTATATAGAGCTTAGAGTTACCAGACCTTCTCTTTCAGGATAAGGGAAAATCTCCAACGTTAAGTCATATCGGACGATGAATGAAATGATGTTGAAATGAGTACAGGGTATATAGAGCTTAGAGTTACCAGACATTCTCTTTCAGGATAAGGGAAAATCTCCAACGTTAAGTCATATCGGACGATGAATGAAATGATGTTCAAATGAATACAGGGTACATAGAGCTCAGAGTTACCAGACATTCATCTTTCAGGATAAGGGAAAACCTTCAGCGTTAAGTCATATCGGACGATGAATGAAATGATGTTCAAATGAGTACATGGTACATACAGCTTAGCGTTAACAGACATTCGTCTTTCAGGATAAGGGAAAACGCCCAACGTTATATCGGAGATTGAATGAAATGATGCTCAAGTGAGTTCAGGTGACATAGAACTAGGAGTTCCCAGACAATCATCTTCAGCATAAGGGAAATTACAGGAAAAGCCTTATCTAGATACAGCATCGTGACGAAGATTCGAACTGGGTACTTATTTAAAATGAATTGTAAGAGAGGTTACTCTTTAGGAAAGACCTGGGTTTCATGCTGACATTGGATTTATATGCTGAAATTTTTCTAGTATAAATATTTTGGAAATCACTGAAGCCATCCTACCCAGTAAGACCTTCGGTTGACGTGCTGGAGGTGGATTAAAAGCCAAATGAAAGTTCCCGTTGTTTATCTGTTTATTTTATACAATTTTAAGGAATATGTGTTCATAACATAATTATTTAAATGGATTTATATGATAATAAAGCTGGAAATCTTGTGTGGAAGTCGTTATCGAGAGGGTCATATGGTCTTTAACGAGGGCGATCAAGCGGGTCGCATCGCAAGGGACCTTGCAAATCATTAAGGAGAAGCGAGCAGGTGCAAATGAGGCAAGGATGCGGGTATTCTAAGTGACGCAGAGCATCATCATGGTACGATATCGATCCGCCCCCCCCCCCCGCGGATTCGCTTCCAACTGGACCTACAAAAGTTGGCCAGCTGTTGCATCCAGCGGAATGCGTATACACATAGCAAGTCTCTCTTTGTGACATTCTTCTGTTTACAGCATCTATCTGATGCTACATAACCTGCTGTTAAAGATGTACTGTTGTGTAAGAAAGCATCCACGCGTTTCTTCAAATCTTTGGTATGTTTATATACCGCCTGGAAGTAGAAATTACTTTTCTTAAAAATAAGCAAAATATGATTACTTTTTATCCACAAAACCTATAACATTAACATTTTAAACGAAAATACGAAGGCTGTTCAATAAAGAATGATCAGAACCTTTTTGACAACGTACCTTTACTCAACCTCATAATTTTGATGGTCCTTCTCAAAATAGTCTCCTCTGAATGCGATGCACTTGTCCCAGCGTTTCTGCCAGTCTTCAAAGACATGCTGGAAACCTATTTTGAGAGATCCTTCAAAATTGCCTCCGCAGCCTTCACTACTGCATCTGATGATGGATAATGCCTCCCACGAGGCCGTTTCTTCAACTTAGAGAATTGAACGAAGTAACATGTGGCTAAATCCGGGCTATAGGGAGGGTGAGGGATGTACTTCACGTTGATTTTTGCAAGATATTCAGCAACAACATTGGCAATATGCGGCCGCGTATTATCGTGGAGCAGCAAGGAAATTTGGTCTTTTTCGCCTGATATGGACTTGCTATGTTTTCAGGACATCCCTGTAGTTTTGCCCAGTTACTGATGTGTGTGCAGGTACAACATGCTGATACACAATTCCATAACCATAACTTTACCAGCAGAAGCAATCACTTTTGCTATTTTGGGGGGTTGGTGATGAAGGAGATTTCCACACTGAGCTTTTCTGTTTGCTCTCAGGATCGAAATGATGTAGCCAAGTTTCATCAGCAGTGATTACGTTTGAAAGAAACCCCGGATCTTCCTCTAACATCAACTTTAACTGCATGCAGACCTGCATGCGAATGTCATTTTGTTTGGGAATCAACAGTCTTGGAACCCATCGCGCACAAACACGTCTCATGTGTAATGTTTCTGTCACAAACGTGTGGGTGGCACCCCATGAAATGTTCAGTATTTCAGAAAGTGATCTTGAAGTAACTCGTCGATCCTCTCTCACAATGTCAGCAGCAGTGTTGATATTTTCTTCTGGAAGAAGAGCACCGGGTCCACCTTCCTTTGAAATTGATTGTCTCCCCTCTTAAAACATTTTAAACCACCTTCGAGCTGTGCTGTAGGGAAGAACAGACTCTCCATAGGCCTTCTGCAACATTGTATAGCACTCAACTGAAGATTTGTTGAGACGAAGGCAGAATTTCAAAGTCACATATTGTTCCTCGCGTATTACCTCCTTTGGAGTGGTAGGCGAAACTGAATATGTCTGAACTTGCCTGGTTCTCACAGACGGGAAGCAGGAGTACCAACAATGAAACTACTACAGCGTGTGTGTTTCACATTAAGCTAACAGAATATAATAAGATTGAATTTTAGTGCGAAAATTTATGACCGTAAAAATTATGATCATTTTTATTGAACAGCCCTCTTAAATTTCTGTATTATAAGAATAAGTTGTACAAAGAGTAGGTAGAAGACTGTGTTATCATGACCCTACTTTTCAACTGGCACTGTATGCAAGTACCGTTAACTGCTGGTCTGATGATGTCAGGAGCGTCTATGGTTGGGTTTAGAATGGCTGCAGCTGTCACATAATTAACCTGCCAAGGCGCTTCATTAGACGATATCGCCCATTATCTTAGCTTAACAGAAGTAGACCACCTTTGATTTATGACGCCTATAACAAACGCAACTGGTGGCACGGTTACCATGGCCTCGCCTCTCGCTATTGTTAGAAAGACACCTTAGTTTAGATGCACATTTTTAACTTTCCTAAGTAGCAAAAATGCTGAATTCCACAAAATATCACCAGAAATATATGTTTTCACGACCTTTATACCGAAAAATGTTTATAGAAAAAGGTAATACCAAGTACTTATCATATATTGTTCTGCTCTGCCTTTCTTTCTGGAACATTGCCCTCTGTGGGGGCGATCCTTGAGTCAGAGCAGTTGAAGACAACTAATTTCTTATCCAAAAAACTCTTTCATTAATATCCTTATATTAGATTACAGTCTAGATTACTTATGAGTGGATACTTATAAGTAGATACTTACTTTTATATTCGGATTTATAAAAAGTAACAAATTCTTAAATTACTGGTACTTTACACAAATGTAATAAATAAGCGAAATTGCATGCAAATTATAATACACAAAAATATTATGAGAAATTACTTATTTTATTTACTTATATTATTTTTTATTTATTGTACTGTAGCTGCAACATTAGGACATAGACGGTGATGAAATATATATACGATGATGAATGATCAAGTGAGTCCAGACTACATAGAGTTTAGAGTTACCAGACATTCTTCTTTCAGGATAAGAGAAAATCTCCAACGTTAAGTCATATCGTACGATGAATAAAATAATATTCAAATGAGTACAGCGTACATAGAGCTTAGTGTTACCAGACATTCGTCTTTCAGGATAAGAGTAGGCCTCCAACGTTAGGTCATATCAGACGATGAATGAAATGTTGTTCAAATGAGTACATAGTACAAAGAGCTTAGAGTTACAAGACATTTATCTTTAGGATAAGAGAAAACCTCCAACGTTAAGTCATATCGGACGATGAATAAAATAATGTTCAAATGAGTACAACGTACATAGAGCTTAGTGTTACCAGGCATTCATCTTTCAGGATAAGAGTAAACCTCCAACGTTAAGTCATATCGGACGATGAATGAAATGATGTTCAAATGCGTACAGGGTACATAGAGCTTACAGTTACCAGACATCCATCTTTCAGAATAAGGGAAAACCTCCAACGTTAAGTCATATCGGACGATGAATGATCTAGTGAGTCCAGGTCACATAGAGGTTAGAGTCAGCCGACATTAATTTCTTTCAGGATAAGGGAAAACCTACAACGTTAAGTCATATCGGACGATGAATGAAATGTTGTTTAAATGAATGCAGGATACATATAACTTAAATTTACCAGACATTTATTTTTGAGGATAAGAAGAATCCTTCAACTTTAAGTCATAATGGACGAAGAGAGGAATTATGTACAAATGAGCAAAGGATGCACAGAGTTTACAGTTGTGAGATATTCCTCTTTCACGATAAGGAAAATCTGGAACAAAACTTATCTTGCTCTTGAACGTGAGGCAGGCAAGTTACCATCTACGCTACCAAAGCGGGCTCTACGTGTAGTAGCAGAAGCAGACAAGCAGAGTGGCGAGCGTTTTTGGTCAACCGATAACAAGGCTCGACATGGCACTCTGTTCAGTTTCAGGTAAGAGCTGGTGTGACTGTTTTGGTGCACTTAACACACTTCCAGCAACCCCGCATGGAGCGTATCGAAAAATCGATGTACGTTCTTCAGTTTTTGCCGCATTGTTCCTGCCGCTCTTGTCAGATTAGATGTCTTAATGAAATCTAAATTGTGACGCTGTGGTTACCAAGTCGAGTAATATTCTTGCAGCACACCTGCTAAATAGTAATGGTCCCTCTTCATTCCAACAGTGAAATACCTAATTTATTTTGTGCCCGTCCCTGCAGCGCAGGTGGTAGCGTGTCTGCCTCAGGTTCAGGAGGTTCAGAGTTAAATTCTCGTTCAGGATGACTTATCTGGGTAGAATTTTAAAGATATTTTCCTTATCCTAAAATATGAACATATGGTAAATCTAAGCTACGTGTAAGCTGTACTCATTTAAGCATAATTTCATCGTCCGATATTACTTAACTTTGGAGGATTTCTCTTATCCTGAAAGATGAATGTCTAGTAACTCTAAGCTCTATGTACCCTGTACTCATTTGAACATCATTTCATTCATCGTCCGATATGACTTAACGTTGGAGGTTTTCTCTTATCCTGAAATATGAATGTCTGGTAACTCTAAGCTCTATGTACCCTGTACTCATTTGAACATCATTTCATTCATCGTCCGATATGACTTAACGTTGGAGGTTTTCTCTTATCCTGAAATATGAATGTCTAGTAACTCTAAGCTCTATGTACCCTGTACTCATTTGAACATCATTTCATTCATCGTCCGATATGACTTAACGTTGGAGGTTTTCACTTATCCTGAAATATGAATGTCTGGTAACTCTAAGCTCTATGTACCCTGTACTCATTTGAACATCATTTCATTCATCGTCCGATATTACTTAACTTTGGAGGATTTCTCTTATCCTGAAAGATGAATGTCTAGTAACTCTAAGCTCTATGTACCCTGTACTCATTTGAACATCATTTCATTCATCGTCCGATATGACTTAACGTTGGAGGTTTTCTCTTATCCTGAAATATGAATGTCTGGTAACTCTAAGCTCTATGTACCCTGTACTCATTTGAACATCATTTCATTCATCGTCCGATATGACTTAACGTTGGAGGTTTTCTCTTATCCTGAAATATGAATGTCTAGTAACTCTAAGCTCTATGTACCCTGTACTCATTTGAACATCATTTCATTCATCGTCCGATATGACTTAACGTTGGAGGTTTTCACTTATCCTGAAATATGAATGTCTAGTAACTCTAAGCTCTATGTACCCTGCACTCACTTGAACATCATTTCATTCATCGTCCGATATGACTTAACGTTGGAGGTTTTCACTTATCCTGAAAGATGAATGTCTGGTAACTCTAAGCTCTATGTACCCTGTTCTCATTTGTACATCATTTCATTCATCGTCCGATATGACTTAACGTTGGAGGTTTTCTCTTATCCTGAAATATGAATGTCTAGTAACTCTAAGCTCTATGTACCCTGCACTCACTTGAACATCATTTCATTCATCGTCCGATATGACTTAACGTTGGAGGTTTTCACTTATCCTGAAAGATGAATGTCTGGTAACTCTAAGCTCTATGTACCCTGTTCTCATTTGTACATCATTTCATTCATCGTCCGATATGACTTAACGTTGGAGGTTTTCTCTTATCCTGAAATATGAATGTCTAGTAACTCTAAGCTCTATGTACCCTGTACTCATTTGAACATCATTTCATTCATCGTCCGATATGACTTAACGTTGGAGGTTTTCTCTTATCCTGAAATATGAATGTCTGGTAACTCTAAGCTCTATGTACCCTGTACTCATTTGAACATCATTTCATTCATCGTCCGATATGGCTTAACGTTGGAGGTTTTCCCTTATCCTGAAAGAAATTAATGTCGGCTGACTCTAACCTCTATGTGACCTGGACTCACTAGATCATTCATCGTCCGATATGACTTAACGTTGGAGGTTTTCACTTATCCTGAAAGATGAATGTCTGGTAACTCTAAGCTCTATGTACCCTGTTCTCATTTGTACATCATTTCATTCATCGTCCGATATGACTTAACGTTGGAGGTTTTCTCTTATCCTGAAATATGAATGTCTAGTAACTCTAAGCTCTATGTACCCTGTACTCATTTGAACATCATTTCATTCATCGTCCGATATGACTTAACGTTGGAGGTTTTCACTTATCCTGAAATATGAATGTCTAGTAACTCTAAGCTCTATGTACCCTGCACTCACTTGAACATCATTTCATTCATCGTCCGATATGACTTAACGTTGGAGGTTTTCACTTATCCTGAAAGATGAATGTCTGGTAACTCTAAGCTCTATGTACCCTGTTCTCATTTGTACATCATTTCATTCATCGTCCGATATGACTTAACGTTGGAGGTTTTCTCTTATCCTGAAATATGAATGTCTAGTAACTCTAAGCTCTATGTACCCTGCACTCACTTGAACATCATTTCATTCATCGTCCGATATGACTTAACGTTGGAGGTTTTCACTTATCCTGAAAGATGAATGTCTGGTAACTCTAAGCTCTATGTACCCTGTTCTCATTTGTACATCATTTCATTCATCGTCCGATATGACTTAACGTTGGAGGTTTTCTCTTATCCTGAAATATGAATGTCTAGTAACTCTAAGCTCTATGTACCCTGTACTCATTTGAACATCATTTCATTCATCGTCCGATATGACTTAACGTTGGAGGTTTTCTCTTATCCTGAAATATGAATGTCTAGTAACTCTAAGCTCTATGTACCCTGTTCTCATTTGTACATCATTTCATTCATCGTCCGATATGACTTAACGTTGGAGGTTTTCTCTTATCCTGAAATATGAATGTCTAGTAACTCTAAGCTCTATGTACCCTGTACTCATTTGAACATCATTTCATTCATCGTCCGATATGACTTAACGTTGGAGGTTTTCTCTTATCCTGAAATATGAATGTCTAGTAACTCTAAGCTCTATGTACCCTGTTCTCATTTGTACATCATTTCATTCATCGTCCGATATGACTTAACGTTGGAGGTTTTCCCTTATCCTGAAAGATGAATGTCTGGTAACTCTAAGCTCTATGTACCCTGCACTCACTTGAACATCATTTCATTCATCGTCCGATATGACTTAACGTTGGAGGTTTTCCCTTATCCTGAAAGAAATTAATGTCGGCTGACTCTAACCTCTATGTGACCTGGACTCACTAGATCATTCATCGTCCGATATGACTTAACGTTGGAGGTTTTCACTTATCCTGAAATATGAATGTCTAGTAACTCTAAGCTCTATGTACCCTGTACTCATTTGAACATCATTTCATTCATCGTCCGATATGACTTAACGTTGGAGGTTTTCACTTATCCTGAAAGATGAATGTCTGGTAACTCTAAGCTCTATGTACCCTGTACTCATTTGTACATCATTTCATTCATCGTCCGATATGACTTAACGTTGGAGGTTTTCACTTATCCTGAAAGATGAATGTCTAGTAACTCTAAGCTCTATGTACCCTGTACTCATTTGTACATCATTTCATTCATCGTCCGATATGACTTAACGTTGGAGGTTTTCACTTATCCTGAAAGATGAATGTCTAGTAACTCTAAGCTCTATGTACCCTGTACTCATTTGAACATCATTTCATTCATCGTCCGATATGGCTTAACGTTGGAGGTTTTCTCTTATCCTGAAATATGAATGTCTAGTAACTCTAAGCTCTATGTACCCTGTTCTCATTTGTACATCATTTCGTTCATCGTCCGATATGACTTAACGTTGTAGGTTTTCACTTATCCTGAAAGATGAATGTCTGGTAACTCTAAGCTCTATGTACCCTGCACTCACTTGAACATCATTTCATTCATCGTCCGATATGACTTAACGTTGGAGGATCTACATTTATATCTCTATATTAGGTGGCAAAGAAGGTGTAGTATGGTTCTTCTCTCCAACTTTTAAATGATTAGTTCCAACCAGAATTCACCTCAAATAGACAATGTCGAAAGATAAATCATTACTCGACAAAAACTGTTTGAAGCTGGTTCTCGAGCACATTGAGAACCTTCCTATTATTTCCCTGGACTTCATTAGAGATGTACTGAGGTTAATGGTAATAGTCAATACATTAATAACTTACCTAATTATTCTAGTCATGTAGTCATGTTTCATTTAGCCAACAAAGTTTCATCGCCTTTATCCCAGGAGGTGAAATAGCAGAAGCCATAATTTGAAGTACCTTTAGCTTAGTGCGGATATTTTTCTACTGATTTCAACTACGAGGGTTATTCATAAAGGTAAGTTCTGTTATTTTGTATAAAATAAACCATCATAGATATTTGCAAATTCTTTAAATTGGATTCCTTACATCTTTCTCTATTTTTCTACATTGTTGCCATATTTGTTTACACATTTGTCATAACGTGGTACAAGCTCAGTATACCGACGTCATACACGTCTGACGCCTGTGAGGATAGCCAGTCTTCAACTGTTAATGTTAATGTCAGAGGTACTACTTGCATTACTCCTGGAGCCGTAGGACCAAGGACTCGGGCCTCATTCGACCAGGGAGTTACCGAGCTGTTCCAAAAGGGCGTCCAGTGCCTCTGTGGGCAAGACCTAGAGGCTAACAAGCCCCCCATCTGCTCCTGTGGACTCAAGACGGGATGGAAGTGGATACGCTACTAACGCGCACCAACCCTAAAGGGGAAGGCTACCGATATGACCTCGGTAGGGCCGCCTGGTGATCTAGCACACCTGCTACTAGCTATGCCGGCTAGTAAAGTCTGTTTACTCAACGCATGTGCAGTTCCGTGTCAAAGGAACCTGAGCCGCCCGCCCACTAATGACCGTCATAAATCTATCTCCACACTTCAGAAATGGAACACTGTCGTTGAGGACCAATAGCAAACCTGATTTTCTCGAAGTGACAGACGCATGTCTAGTCCACGTGGAGTCTCAGTTGCCAAAGTTCCAACTTCTAGTTGATCTGTTTCATTACGTGCAGAAATTCGTTTTGTATCACAATGTGGAGACCGTGGGAGGGAAATGCAGTGGTAAATGCAAATGAAGTAGAGATAAATAATCAAAGTGAAGACAGTGTGAATAACTGGGCCGAATTATATTACTTGTAAAGCCTAGAAAATAACAAAGTTATAACGGGAACAGTTTCTAAGCAAATTCAAGCGCTTGTTTTGAACACATATAAATATGTGCTGACAAATAATCTTGGTAAGGGGTCATGCAATGAACCTGATGATAAATTCTGGATATTCACAGAAGTACAGTGAGAAATATTGCGACGAAAGGAATATCAAAGACGCCGATCAAGTGTGAAAACAAAAGGAAACGTTTCTCTAAAGTAGAAAATTTCATGTGCTACCAATTCGTCGAGAAATTTTATAGATTCTAAGCAAAAGGGAGAGCGCCCACCTTAGACGAATTGGTTGCACATTTGCAAGAAATTTGTGATTTTCCTTATGGGCGCTTCACTTTGAGCGGTCTCCTAAAGGAGCTGGGTTTCAGATACTGCACTTTGAATAAGATAAGGGTTACTATGGAATCCAGTAGACTTGTATATATATATTTGTCAAAACTAAGGAAGTTTCGCAGTAATGGACATAAGATAATTTATTTAGACGAAAACTCGTACGCTACCCATGAGGTACCGAGAAAGGTGGCAACCTTGCAGAAAGGTCTGCGAGAAGAAGGATCGGGGGTTGTAAAACGATTATAAGGGTTCGTCAAAGGCAGAAGCCGACGTGCACATGCTTTAACTAAACAGACTTTACGCGGGACTAATAATGGCTTCACTCAACCCCGTCCGGAGACATACGCGATCTCCCACGGGTATCGGGAAACACTGCCCCCTAGAGTCCAACCCAATCCGAACAATCCCTATCAGGGAGGAGTTCGAATGTTCGGCCCAAGCTTCCTCTAGTAACTTCAGAGGTACCACGAGTGCTAGGGTTGCGCAGCGCCCGCACAAGCTGAAGAGGACGGATCCGCTCCTGTACGGGATGCCAGTCTTCAACTGTTAATGCCAGAGGTTCTACTCCCATCAGCCCTGGACCCGTAGGACCCTTAGGCCTCCTTAAAGCCGTGTGCAGGACGCACTATGAAAGGGTAGAGCCAGGCTGAGAAAATCAATGCCATAGCCGGGATTTGAACCACGGATCTTCTGGTCTCCGTCCAGCCGCTCTAACCCTTGAGCTACTGTAGCCAACGTGCCGATATGACATTAAATTCTCCAACTGACGCGTGTTTCTCCCGGTAAACTACTTAGGAGTTCTCATAAACACATGAGACAGCTACGTTAATGGCGACTTACTATGCTGTAAGTACTTTAAGACCCGGGCTTTATAGTAAACCACTAGGAGTTCTCATAAACACATGAGACAACTACCTTAATGACGACTTACTATGCTGTAAGTACTTTAAGGCCCGGGCTTTATAGTAAACCACTAGGAGTTCTCATAAACACATGAGACAACTACCTTAATGACGACTTACTATGCTGTAAGTACTTTAAGGCCCGGGCTTTATAGTAAACCACTAGGAGTTCTCATAGACACATGACACAACTACCTTAATGACGACTTACTATGCTGTAAGTACTTTAAGGTCCGGGCTTTATAGTAAACCACTAGGAGTTCTCATAAACACATCAGACAACTACCTTAATGACGACTTACTATGCTGTAAGTACTTTAAGACCTGGGCTTTATAGTAAACCACTAGGAGTTCTCATAAACACATGACACAACTACCTTAATGACGACTTACTATGCTGTAAGTACTTTAAAGCCCAGGCTTTATAGTAAACCACTAGGAGTTCTCATAAACACATGAGACAACTACCTTAATGACGACTTACTATGTTGTAAGTACTTTAACGTCCGGACTTTATAGTAAACCACTAGGAGTTCTCATAAACACATGAGACAACTACCTTAATGACGACTTACTATGCTGTAAGTACTTTAAGGTCCCGGCTTTATAGTAAACCACTAGGAGTTCTCATAAACACATGAGACAACTACCTTAATGACGACTTACAATGCTGTAAGTACTTTAAGACCCGGACTTTATAGTAAACCACTAGGAGTTCTCATAAACACATGACACAACTACCTTAATGACGACTTACTATGCTGTAAGTACTTTAAGGCCCGGGCTTTATATTAAACCACTAGGAGTTCTCATAAACACATAAGACAACTACCTTAATGGCGACTTACTATGCTGTAAGTACTTTAAGGCCCGGGCTTTATAGTAAACCACTAGGAGTTCTCATAAACACATGAGACAACTACCTTAATGGCGACTTACTATGCTGTAAGTACTTTAAGGCCCGGGCTTTATAGTAAACCACTAGGAGTTCTCATAAACACATGACACAACTACCTTAATGACGACTTACTATGCTGTAAGTACTTTAAGGCCCGGGCTTTATAGTAAACCACTAGGAGTTCTCATAAACACATGAGACAACTACCTTAATGGCGACTTACTATGCTGTAAGTACTTTAAGGTCCGGACTTTATAGTAAACCACTAGGAGTTCTCATAAACACATGAGACAACTACCTTAATGGCGACTTACTATGTTGTAAGTACTTTAAGGCCCGGGCTTTATAGTAAACCACTAGGAGTTCTCATAAACACATGAGACAACTACCTTAATGACGACTTACTATGCTGTAAGTACTTTAAGGACCGGGCTTTATAGTAAACTACTAGGAGTTCTCATAAACACATGACACAACTACCTTAATGACGACTTACTATGCTGTAAGTACTTTAAGGCCCGGACTTTATAGTAAACCACTAGGAGTTCTCATAAACACATGAGACAACTACCTTAATGGCGACTTACTATGTTGTAAGTACTTTAAGGCCCGGGCTTTATAGTAAACCACTAGGAGTTCTCATAAACACATGAGACAACTACCTTAATGACGACTTACTATGCTGTAAGTACTTTAAGACCCGGGCTTTATAGTAAACCACTAGGAGTTCTCATAAACACCTGAGACAACTACCTTAATGACGACTTACTATGCTGTAAGTACTTTAAGGCCCGGGCTTTATAGTAAACCACTAGGAGTTCTCATAAACACATGAGACAACTACCTTAATGACGACTTACTATGCTGTAAGTACTTTAAGGACCGGGCTTTATAGTAAACCACTAGGAGTTCTCATAAACACATGAGACAACTACCTTCATGACGACTTACTATGCTGTAAGTACTTTAAGGACCGGGCTTTATAGTAAACCACTAGGAGTTCTCATAAACACATGAGACAACTACCTTAATGACGACTTACTATGCTGTAAGTACTTTAAGGCCCGGGCTTTATAGTAAACCACTAGGAGTTCTCATAAACACATGAGACAACCACCTTAATGACGACTTACTATGCTGTAAGTACTTTAAGGCCCGGGCTTTATAGTAAACCACTAGGAGTTCTCATAAACATATGAGACAACTACCTTAATGACGACTTACTATGCTGTAAGTACTTTAAGGCCCGGGCTTTATAGTAAACCACTAGGAGTTCTCATAAACACATGAGACAACTACCTTAATGACGACTTACTATGCTGTAAGTACTTCAAGGCCCGGGCTTTATAGTAAACCACTAGGAGTTCTCATAAACACATGAGACAACTACCTTAATGACGGCTTACTATGCTGTAAGTACTTTAAGGTCCGGACTTTATAGTAAACCACTAGGAGTTCTCATAAACACATGAGACAACTACCTTAATGACGACTTACTATGCTGTAAGTACTTTAAGGTCCGGACTTTATAGTAAACCACTAGGGGTTCTCATAAACAAATGAGACAACTACCTTAATAACGACTTACTATGTTGTGAGTACTTTAAGGCCCGGGCTTTATAGTAAACCACTAGGAGTTCTCATAAACACATGAGACAACTACCTTAATGACGACTTACTATGCTGTAAGTACTTTAAGGTCCGGGCTTTGTAGTAAACCACTAGGAGTTCTCATAAACACATGAGACAACTACCTTAATGACGACTTA
This sequence comes from Mantis religiosa, assembly GCA_030765055.1. Taxonomy (NCBI): domain Eukaryota; kingdom Metazoa; phylum Arthropoda; class Insecta; order Mantodea; family Mantidae; genus Mantis; species Mantis religiosa. The sequence continues at coordinate 22,249,386 of CM060947.1, forward strand.
CTATGCTGTAAGTACTTTAAGGTCCGGGCTTTATAGTAAACCACTAGGAGTTCTCATAAACACATGAGACAACTACCTTAATGGTGACTTACTATGCTGTAAGTACTTTAAGACCCGGGCTTTATAGTAAACCACTAGGAGTTCTCATAAACACATGAGACAACTACCTTAATGACGACTTACTATGCTGTAAGTACTTTAAGGCCCTGGCTTTATAGTAAACCACTAGGAGTTCTCATAAACACATGAGACAACTACCTTAATGACGACTTACTATGCTGTAAGTACTTTAAGACCAGGACTTTATAGTAAACCACTAGGAGTTCTCATAAACACATGAGACAACTACCTTAATGGCGGCTTACTATGCTGTAAGTACTTTAAGTCCCGGGCTTTATAGTAAACCACTAGGAGTTCTCATAAACACATGAGACAACTACCTTAATGACGACTTACTATGCTGTAAGTACTTTAAGACCAGGACTTTATAGTAAACCACTAGGAGTTCTCATAAACACATGAGACAACTACCTTAATGACGGCTTACTATGCTGTAAGTACTTTAAGACCAGGACTTTATAGTAAACCACTAGGAGTTCTCATAAACTCATGAGACAACTACCTCAATGGCGACTTACTATGCTGTAAGTACTTTAAGACCCGGGTTTTATAGTAAACCACTAGGAGTTCTCATAAACACATGAGACAACTACCTCAATGGCGACTTACTATGCTGTAAGTAGTTTAAGACCCGGGTTTTATAGTAAACCACTAGGAGTTCTCATAAACACATGAGACAACTACCTCAATGGCGACTTACTATGCTGTAAGTACTTTAAGACCCGGGTTTTATAGTAAACCACTAGGAGTTCTCATAAACACATGAGACAACTACCTTAATGGCGACTTACTATGCGGTAAGTACTTTAAGACCCGGGTTTTATAGTAAACCACTAGGAGTTCTCATAAACACATGAGACAACTACCTTAATGTCGACTTACTATGCTGTAAGTACTTTAAGGTCCGGGCTTTATAGTAAACCACTAGGAGTTCTCATAAACACATGAGACAACTACCTTAATGACGACTTACTATGCTGTAAGTACTTTAAGGCCCGGGCTTTATAGTAAACCACTAGGAGTTCTCATAAACACATTAGACAACTACCTTAATGACGATTTACTATGCTGCAAGTACTTTAAGGCCCGGGTTTTATAGTAAACCACTAGGAGTTCTCATAAACACATTAGACAACTACCTTAATGACGATTTACTATGCTGTAAGTACTTTAAGGCCCGGGCTTTATAGTAAACCACTAGGAGTTCTCATAAACACATTAGACAACTACCTTAATGACGATTTACTATGCTGTAAGTACTTTAAGGCCCGGGTTTTATAGTAAACCACTAGGAGTTCTCATAAACACATTAGACAACTACCTTAATGACGACTTACTATGCTGTAAGTACTTTAAGACCCGGGTTTTATAGTAAACCACTAGGAGTTCTCATAAACACATGAGACAACTTCCTTAATGACGATTTACTATGCTGCAAGTACTTTAAGGCTCGGGCTTTATAGCAAACCACTAGGAGTTCTCATAAACACATGAGACAACTGCATTAATGACGATTTACTATGCTGTAAGTACTTTAAAGCCCAGGCTTTATAGTTCGGACCACTATTAGGTGCAATTAATGGAAATTAATTGTTCTTTCACATTAGCCGTGTGTAGGACGCACTATGAAAGGGTAGAGCCAGACTGAAAAATTTAATAAGTTTTTCAATTCTTTGTTAGTATTGCATTTCCCCCCATAATTTTAAAAACATTCTCCAATTCTTCCTTCTTTAGCTAGAAAAAGCGGAGCTTAATCTAATGATATAGTCAATAGGCCAAATTCCTGCTACTATTAGTAGGGCCAATGTTCAGGAGGAATGGGTGAAACGAAAAGGACTGCCCAATGAGGGGCGGAACATCAAATTCCAGATACTACATGGTACATGGACCTGCGTAGAGGTATTGCCGAGGGTACGTCAGTAAAAGAACGCCAGGCAGGCAGTTCCTCAAAGCAAACTCCGCCGTACACTGGCATGATCTTGTCTCTCGAATATGTTTAAGAAATTGAACGATAGGAAATAAACTATAAAAGTTCGCCTTATCATATAATCTGTCTCAGAATTCAGTATCAAACAGAGAAAACTTCGAGAAAATAAAAAAAACAAGGACTTGTCGATGACTTTACCAGGTAGTCGACTCGCAGGTTGCACGCTGGCATATGCAAAAGGGCCTTTTTATGTAAAAAGTAGTTTAAATTTCTTGTTTTATTTGTATAAACAGTTCTTGAATTTGCAGGAAGGTTTTCAAAGTGAAGTGCAGTGTCCTTGACCTTGCTAGTGCAAGACGGGGAATGCTGGAGCACTAAACAATTAATTTGATGCAGAGTCCTTGAAAATGTGCAAGTGCTCACCAGGGATGTGGTCGTCGTAATGAGGACCGCATACATTGTCGAGAGTTGTTGCGGTGGGAGCTGCTCTTTCATACAAGTGTCGTTTCCGATTCGCCGATTTTATTCGTTTAGAACTTGTTTCTCGTGAGCAGAAACATACACCATGTCAACAACAAATTGATTACACTGCAGCACGGAACACTCGGCGCATAAATTGGCAACAACTTTCACAGAAGTGACTTTATGTCCGACCAAAAACTCTACATGCTAAATCTTACTGATAGTAATGATATAAGGGCACGTAAGGCTGCGGTTTACGACGTTAATATTTTGTAGCCAAAATATTTAACATATGTGTTATACAAGGTGCTAGAAAATACACACAATAGCTCATTTCTCTGACTGAGGAACAGAGTAGTGAGGATGGGTGATCACTAGGAAACGAACTTTTTGGTAAATACATATTTCTTTACGTAATTGAATATTTTGCATAATTTAGTTATTAGTATTTATGCATTTTACCAACATACTAGACCGAGTTTGCCCGCCTCGGTATCGTAGATGGTAGCAACCCCACATTCGGTATTTCAACAACTTTTTGCCGAACTACTGGGCCGTTACCCTATGTTCCGGGTTTTACAGATGGTTCCCAGTTAGGTAGAACTACGGGTTACGCATTTGTCATTACTGGTGAGGCTCATAAATTTCGCCTTCTGGACTTCACCTCTGTTTTTTCTGCTGAGCTGTATGCCATTTACTATTTGCTCCTTTTTATTTGCAAGTTAGCTCCTGGCTCTTTTATTGTTTACACTGACTCTCTAAGCGCCCTTCAGGCCTTGCAACAGCACATTGCCGCTCACACGCTCGTTTTAAAAATTCAGGCCTTGATCTCGCAAATGCTTAGTCGCGGATACCATCTTGTTTTTACTTGGACCCCAGGCCATGTGGGCATTTCCGGGAACGAGGAGGCGGACGCGGCTGCTATGCCCGCTTGCCGTTTGCCCCGGAGTTTAACAACTACGGTGCCATACCAGGATGTGCACCGATTTTTCCGTCGCCAACTCCTATCTGCTTGGCAGCACTCCTGGACAGCTTTGGAAGGCACACAACTCCGGGCAATAAAGGAGAGCGTACAACCCTGGCTAACTTCCTGCAGGGATAACCGGCGAACCGAGGTGATATTCACCCGGCTGAGAATTGGACACACACGAGCGACTCATGGCCATTTGTTAAGAGGGGAACCGGCCCCAGTGTGTGCTCCGTGTGCAGTACGCCTCACTGTGCGTCATGTATTGCTGGATTGCCCGCAGTACGCCCGCGTTCGCCAGTCAGTAGGCTTGGGGACTAACTTGCTGGGTGTTTTAGGCGACGACCCAGTGGCCGTGGTTAAGGCACTGCGGTTTGTTACTGAAATAGGTTTTATTAAACAAGTCTGACTTACATTTTATATTTGTTAATTTTAGAGATTTTAATTTATTAGTCTTGGGATGGTTTTTTTTTATGTACTTTTAATAGTTGAGTGTTTTTATTTTATTTTACATTTTAGCTTAAATTGTGTAGCTTTTAGGTTTTAGTGTTGACTTCGGGCCCAAATGACCTTGTTGTCGACGGGCCCTAAAACACCACACACTCACTCACTGTTCAAGAGGTCCCGAGTTCGAATCTCAGTTAGGGCGAGTTACCTGGATAAGGTACTTTCCTGGGTTTTTCCTTATCCTAAAAAGACGAAATTCGAGTAACTCTAAGCTCCATGGACCCTGGACTCATTTGAGCATCATTTCACCCATTCTGTTCATCGTACGATATAAATACGTTGGAGGACATAAAGTACAAAAAAAAAGAAGGAAAAGAAAGAAAAAGAAAATACAGAGTTAATTAACGGAAAGTGATCATTTATTCACACTAGCTGTATATATTGGACAGATCCAATCCACTTCAAAAATTCAATGCCATGGCCGGGATTTGAACCACAGATCTCCTGGTTTCCGTCCAGTCGCTCTAACCCATTGAGCTACCATGGTCAACGTGCCGTGCTAACATTAAATTCTCCAATTGACTCATATATTTCCCCGGTAGACCACTAGGGGCTCTCGCATCCAAGATACACCCTTCGCGGCGGCTTACTATTTTAAGTACTTGGGTCCCAGGCTTCATCATTTAACTCTTATTATTTTAGTTAATTGATGGAAATTAATCATTTCTTCACACTAGCCGTGTATAGGCTAAGGTATTTGATAGATAGTCAACGTGAAAACTTCAATGCCATGGCCGGGATTTGAACCACAGATCTCCTGGTTTCTGTCCAGTCGCTCTAACCCATTGAGCTACCATGGCCAAATTGCCGTGATGACATTAAATTCTCCATTTGACTCGTATATTTCTCCGGTAGACCACTAGGGACTCTCGCATCCGAGATACACCGTTTGTGGCGACTTACTATCGTAAGTACTTGAGTCCCAGGCTTCATCATTTAGAGATGAGGATAGTAACTATGAAAATGTTATCAGGAAAGGAGGAAAGGAAGGTAAGAAGTATTGCTGAGTTCTTGCTGAAAGTAAAAGAAAAATGGGCAAGAAATGTAGAGCATAAGAAAGGAAGATGAGCAGAAGAATGGAGCTAATTAAGTAACAAGGAGGCATGGAGGATAAGAGCTACCTGGCAGAGCAGAAGACCGGGGTGTCATGTAAGTCAAGGTAGCAACAAGGTAAAGACAAATAAATGTAAAGAATATAAGAAAGGAAGATGCGGGGGAAGAATGGGACTAATTAAGCAACAAGGAGACATGAAGGTTAAGAGCTACCTGACAGAGCAGAAGACCAGGGTGACATGTAAGCCAAGGTAGCAACAAGGTAAAGACAAACAAATGTAAAGAATATAAGAAAGGAAGATGCGGGGGAAGAATGGGACTAATTAAGCAACAAGGAGACATGAAGGTTAAGAGCTACCTGACAGAGCAGAAGACCAGGGTCACATGTAAGCCAAGGTAGCAACAAGGTAAAGACAAACAAATGTAAAGAATATAAGAAAGGAAGATGCGGGGGAAGAATGGGACTAATTAAGCAACAAGGAGACATGAAGGTTAAGAGCTACCTGACAGAGCAGAAGACCAGGGTGACATGTAAGCCAAGGTAGCAACAAGGTAAAGACAAATAAATGTAGCCAAAAGTTGTACCTTGTAAAACTTTGGAATATGAAACATTAATAAATAAATAATTAATTAATTAGTTCATTCAATAAATGACCCAATATAACAAACTACAGTACGCGCATATTTTCTTGAGCGCTGGATGTACGGTGTGGTGCGGGCAGAGGGAAAGAAGCGATAGCTAACGCTCTTTTGTTTCTGCAGTGTGGTCAACCTTGAAAAACACAGTTCAGCAAATTAGCGTGTAAGATAAGCGAAGATATCACAAGTAACGTTGTATCCTCTGAAAACATTCCTTAGTTTTGCCCACGCCAGCTCAATTACATTCAGATCACAGTTATACGTAGGTAGACGAATAATAATGTGTCCCCTTTCGAGAGCCATAACATCCACAAATGTTCATACAAATATAAATCATTTTCAAGTAAATGCTGATGTACTCGTAACAAGGATAAACTGACAATTCGAGCGCACCAAACGAGCCTTTATGAAGGAAGCTTTACCTACAAAGGGATAATGTTAAATAATAAGCTTCCAAATTCATTTAAACAAGTTGCATCATTAAAAGACTTTAAGAATAAGGTTAAGAAATGTTTGGATGCACACTGTTTTTATACGGTTAATGAATTTTTAGAACTATAACCATGTAAATGAGCACTGGGAGCATAGTACATTCACAAACCTGTAATATTCATATTATGACATTTCTTGTAGTAAATTAGTCTATGCAAATACCACATGAAACCATAGAAAAGCTGCTTACTGTGTATATTGTATGTAATCAATTTGCCTTTATGTATATACTGTATTTATACATTTTGACGTGTCTCATAACATGTATATGTTGCCAAGGACGAACTCAAATTCTAATTCTAACATACGATTGTTGTAAACTGGTTAGATAATTAACCTCGAAATTGATCAAAACGAAATATGGCGGACATGATAAAGCTTAGCGTATTAGCCACTAGATGTCAGTGTATAGCGCATTTCAAATTTCAAAGTTGTCATCTATGTTTACGGAGTTAAACGAAACTTACCGAATGAGGACTTGAACTCGACGGCTCTTCTTATCGCGCGCATATATATGGTTTGTCATAAATTCGTTCGATTCTTGTTACGTGTTTACGACAAAGAACGCCTGCACTGTATGCCCGTATCACAACTACGGCAACGAAGTTGCCTAATTATGTGGAGGTAACCTGTTTACATACGCAAGGTCATCGAAAGTAAACAAGGCAATGAACTTTTCAAAACAAACTTTATTTTGTGCAGTATGCACCATTATTATCAATAACATATCTCCATTTCTCAGGAAGCTTATCAATACCATTTGTCCAAAATCTTGCAGTTTTCTTGTTGACGAACTCTTCTACGGCGAGTCTGCAATTCTCCAAGGAAGTAAGGCGTTTGCCATTAAGGAAGTTTTGCAGGGATCCAAATAAATGATGGTCGGATGGCGCAATGTCTGTAGAATAAGGCGGGTGAGGTAACACATCCCAGTCGAAATCCCGTAATTTCTGACGAGTTACCATAGAAGTGTGTGGTATGGCATTGTCTCGATGAAAGTTAACTCCACCATTGATGCTAACTCTGGCCTTTTCTCTCCTAGGGCAACCTTCAGACGATCCAACTGAGAACAGTATTTCTCTGAATTGATGGTCTTCCAAGGAGGAAGAAATTCGTAATAAATAATTCCTTTCCAGTCCTACCAAATGCACAGCATAATCTTCTCAGTATGAAGCCCTGGTTTAGGAATTGAGAGTGGTGGTTCCCCTTTCTTACGCCATGACTTTCTCTTTCGGATGTTGTTGTACACAATCCACTTTTCGTCCCCTGTAACCAGCTGTTTCAGAAAAGGGGCAGTTTCATTAGGTCTTATCAATGCGTCACAGATGGAAACGCGCTGAACTAAATTTTGTTCACTCAGTTCGTGTGGAACCCATACATCCCGAAGATTTAGGTAACCAAATTTGTTTAGGTGCCTGGCTACAGTTGCATGAGATAAGTTTAGCTCCTGACCTACCTCCCGAGTTGTTATTCTGGGGTTGTTCGTAATCATGTCCTTTTATCCTTTCCTCATCCGTAACCACAGGTCGTCCAGAACGAGGTTTGTCTTTCACAGAGAAGTTCCCAGCTCGAAATCGAGTAAACCATTTTTGACATGCCTGACTCGTCACTGCATCTTCTGCGTAAACAGCACAAATTTTCCGTTGAGTTTGTGAGGCGGTTTTACCTTTACGGTAATAAAACAGCATTAAATGTCGAAAATGTTCCTTCTTGCCTTCTATATTAACATTCACAAGTTACAACTCCACACTGTTGCATCCACAAACTCGTACTGAAGTTTGTTTACTAAAGTTGACCTATTTACCTTTGGCCGTGAGGTCGCTGTGGTTTGTGTTCATAGCATTCTTTTCAGTTATTGTATTTGTAAACAAACCCCATATTGTTAGGCAACTTCTTTGACGTGAAAGTAATGGGTGCATGCAGTGTTCTCTGGAGTTCTTAGTCGTAAACACGTAACAAGAATCGAACGAATTTATGTGACAACCCGATAGTACAGTACTTTTAGTGTACCTTGCACTTAACATCGACGTTAAAGTCACATGTGTTCTATTGGGTTAATATGCTTGAAGATTTACCTGCAAAACATTTGAATATCACAATACATACTTTATTCTTTAGCGGGTGAAATGACAACAGCAAGTTGTCAACTGTCACTGCAGTAACATAGCAGTCTATCTTGACAGTTACGTGTTTTAAATGGGAGGGTGTTCGTGCTTGAGCACTACTTGACCAGCAACGAATCGGAGTCCTGCGTGTTGTCGTATTGCATTCCCGCTAAGTGCTGTGACGACCGGAAAACTAATCAATCTCTAATAAATACTATTCACGCTAAGACAAAAATTCAAATTTTGCAAAAACTGAAGCATGAGGAAGGAGAGAATAATGCATTTAACTTAACCATGAAACTCCATATTTTTAACTCAAATAGTTTTCCTAATACAAATAAGGTAGATACCATAATATTATAACAATGCATTGCGACGTAAGTACTGTAATGAATATCATTATTGGTTGGCATGTATGCGTGAAGGTATATTTGAAATTACTCAGAACTGAAACGTAAACATTTTACATGACGTGATAAAAGAAATATGTACTTTGAATAAGCCAAGGTGTTTGTTAAATTCGATGAGAGGAAACAATACACATCTTGCTAGTCTGTCAGAACGTGTCTGGTCACATTATATCTTTGTTTATGAATGGTTCCTAATCTCTATTTACTCTAGAGTTCAAAGAAGGATTATTCAGTTACTCTTCCATGCAAAAGTGTATCATCTGGATCAATGAGACGCGAACCACTGCCCCCTTACTATTGCCAGAACAATCGAACTGAGTTAACGTGGACTCAAATTATGTTGCAAATAGAAATACTATTTTTAAACTGACTGACGTTGAACGACTTATTCACGAAGAAGTTAACAAGGAACGCAACAAGACTGAGAAAACCGCGTGAGACATCAGACAAACTACAAGAAGATGACTTTTGGAAAGAAATAGCACGTAACGAGATTTTGGAACCTATTACCATAAATTTGCAGTACTCAGACGTTGAAGACAATGACAACGACGAATTATCTCTTAACGTAACATTCACAGTTATTCTTATGCTCTTCTGGTATTTTGGTTGGATGAGAAAATAAGTAATTCATAAACTATAACCAATTTTAAACTAAATATTTAAAATAGTTGCGTAATATAACGTAATTTTATCAACTGCATTATTATAAAACTTTGGACAATTCAGTCTTCGTTCCCTTACGTCTAGCGCTACGAACACTCGCAAGTGTGCGAGAGAGGGAAATATTAAAAGAGTGGGGGTAACGAGGTGGCAACACCGACGGCTCTAACGCGTCTGATTCGCTACAGCCGAGAACTCTTCCATTTGAAACATAATACGTCATGGCACTTTCAGCGAACCGAGCCGAAACATTTGTATTCCATATTTCCCGACTATTCCATAACACCCTCCTCTCTACTTAACAGACCTTTCACTTTTCAGTTATTGTGTTCACACACAACATTGAAAACAGATCATGTAGTATAAGACTTGAAGCTTTCGTGGCAAGCCTTATTGATTAAGGCTTCATGGGTGATCAGCCGCGTCAAATTTAAGAAGATCGAGCTTTTCGGTTGATCACCCATGAAGCCATAATCAAGCCGATGTAGTAGTTTTTACAGATAATGCAAATTTACTTAAATCATGACTCAGGAACATAGTTAAGCCCAATCCAGATATAGAGTTTGTTCACTGAAATTAAAGCATTTGTTAAACAAATGCAAAACATATTTTATTGTCTTAACCAATTTTTAAATTACTTTAATATCGCGAAAGATATAATTATGTAGGCTATTCAAAGCTGTTCACAGATCGATGAATGTTGCAGCGGTGGTTAATTGCGCTGGTATATAGGCCTCCCACACAAATTTGTAAATACGCTCTGGGGAGAATATAGCTTCGTCCTACATTCCATCTAAATGTCACGCTACTCATCGAACTGAAACCTATACCTTGTTAGATATTGTGAATTTGTGGGTTTGTAAAATTAAAAGTAATTGCAGAAATTCAAAATGCTTTTTATATCGTAGAAACACGTTTTTGTACAACCCTGCCTGTAGCAGAAACAGAACAACAACAGCAGCCTTCAAGGTCGTCTGTCACACGCCCACAAACAAAAGAATTCACTTTCAAGTCACTACTCAAGTCCAATTACAACTGTTTATTGTCACTCGCTCGTCGTACTGGCTGGTTGTATTTAGCCAGAAGGTTTTTGTTGCGTGCCCACCCGTTTTGGGTTTAACCGCAGGTAAAGTTTATTCGAGATGTTGTAGGGTGTCTGGTGATATTTATATTGGAATTATTTATAAGGATACAGCAATTGTATCTTGGGAATGAAAGGATAGGATGCAATGCCTAGCACCCTGTTGTTTTGTTTCTGAAATTTAGGTTGGTAATTTTGTTGCCAAACAGCTTAGGAGAATAGGTGGAGCTGAGCTTTAGCTGCTGTTAGGATTAGCTCCTGGGTTATCTTGGGTGGCCGCAAGCTATGCGGGGTACCCGATGTAGGGTGAGTGAGTGAGTGTGTAGTGTTTTAGGGCCCGTCGACAACAAGGTCATTTGGGCCCGAAGTCAACTCTAAAAACTAAAAGCTACACAAAGTTAAAATGTAAGATAAAATATAAACACACAACTATTAAAAGCACATACTCGTCCTTGTACTAAAAATTTAAAAACTCTAAAATTAATAAATATAAAATACAAGTCAGACTTGTTTATTAAAACCGATTTTAAAAACAAACCGCAGTGCCTTAACCACGGCCACTGGGTCGTACCCTAAAATACAGTGCAGGTTACTCCTTAGGCCCAAAGACTGGCGAACGCGGGCGTACTGCGGGCAATCCAGCAATACATGCCGCACAGTGAGGCGTACTGCACACGGAGCGCACACAGGGGCCGGTTCCCCTCTTAACAGGTGGCCATGAGTCGCTCGTGTGTGCCCAATTCTCAGCCGCGTGAGTATCACCTCGGCCCGCCGGTTATCCCTGCAGGAAGTTGGCCAGGGTTGTACGCTCTCCTTTATTGCCCGGAGTAGTGTGCCTTCCAAAGCTCTCCAGGAGTGCGGCCAAGCAGATAGGAGTTGGCGACGGAAAACACATTGCACATCCTGGTATGGCACCGTAGTTGTTAAACTCCGGGGCAAACGGCAAGCGGACTTAGCAGCCGCGTCCGCCTCCTTGTTCCCGGAAATGCCCACATGGCCTGGGGTCCAAGTAAAAACAAAATGGTATCCGCGACTGAGCATTTGCGAGATCTGGGCCTGTATTTTTAAAACAAGGGAGTGAGCGGCAGTGTGCTGTTGCAAGGCCTGAAGAGCACTTAGAGAATCAGTGCAAACAATAAAAGAGCCAGGAGCTAACTTGCAAATAAAAAGGAGCAAATAGTAGATGGCATACAGCTCTGCGGAGAAAACCGAAGTGGAGTCCAGAAGTCGAAATTTATGAGCCTCGCCGTTAATGAAGAACGCGCAACCCGTAGTGCTACCTAAATGAGAACCGTCTGTAAAGACCGGAACATAGCTAGGGTAACGGCAAAAAGCTGTTGGAACACCGAATGTGGATTAGCGAGTCTAGAGTTGCTGGAAAGAGCAAGATCGAACCGCGCACGATCGAGTGGCCAAGCCGGATAAGGGCTGATGGACGACCTCTCCACGCGAGGCATTCGGAGGCCATACGCATGTAGGAGATCCCGAAATCTTATTCCCATGGGGCGTGTCCGAGAACCAGGGCGCATATAACGGTGGACTAAATCTGGACACAGAACTGGTTTAAAACAAGGATGGTTGGGATAACTTGCCAATTTCGAGACGTATGAGCAGAGTAACAGCGAGCGACGAATATGGAGTGGAGGTTCGCCTGATTCTGCATACAGGCAGTTGACTCGACTGGTGCGGAAAGCTCCTGTGGCAAGGCGGATACCAGTATGATGCACAGTGTCTAAAAGGCGAAGTTTAGAGGCGGTCGCTGCGCCATAAATAAAACTGCCATAGTCCAGCTTGGACCGAACCAGAGAGCGGTACAGCCTCAACATTACCGTGCGATCGCCCCCCCCCCCAAGATGCTCCAGATAATACCTTCAGCACCCGCAGAGAACGATCGCAAGAGGCTCGAAGGTGACGAATGTCGGGCTAGAGTGACGTCTAGTGGGGTCATAATCTCCCAATGATCTGACAAGGGCGCTTCTGTGATTGGGTAAGCTGTCGTATAATTTTGATGCCCGGCACCTAATCTCGTCCTCCACGTATGGAAGACCCGAGGCTTCATGAAGCAACCTGATGGGAAAGTAGCAGCCCACAGTCCTCTATTCTGTGCACGTTGGAGCCATGCCAACCAGTTATCTGCGGCTATGCCCCAGATTTCACAGGCATAAATCATGTACCAGCGCTCGGGAAAGGTATAACCTCAGGTGAAGCGGCATCGAAATACACCGTAGTCCTTATTCTGTGCACGTTGAAGCCATGCCAACCAGCTATCTGCGTCTATGCCCCAGATTTCACAGGCATATAGCATCACGGGGATCACCAGCGCTCGGAAGAGGTATAACCTCAGGCCAAGCGGCATCGAGCTTGACCCCAGCATTGAATAAAGAGAAGCTATTGCTCCCTGTACCCTTGCCGCTAGGTCCCTGATGTGCTGGCGAAAGGTTAGACCTTTATGCAACGTAACTCCTAGGTATCGGACAGAGTTAGTACACTCTATCCTTTAGCCTCGGAAGCTGAAGTTGGGGCAGTCTGCGGAGGTGTGGCACTTAGTAAAAGTATGGCGTGGCTTTTGTCCGGATTAACGGACATCCGCCAACGCCTACACCACTGTTGTGTGAGATGGAGGTGTTTCTGTATGGGGTTGAAGGCTCTGAGGATGTGTTTGTCTTTGCAGAACAGAAGCACGTCGTCAGTGTTCATTGTCAAACTAGCCTCGGCTTCTTTTATCCTCCACTCATTGCTCTAACACAATCAAGACGGCATCAGAAAAAGGGAAATTTCCAGACATATATCTGTCTCTTTCTTTCTCTGTTTCGGCAAGCTTTTATCTCCGCGTTGCACTATCTCTCTTTGGCGCGCGCCGGCCGCGCCCGTCGCAACAATACCTCGCGACAATACTTTTATACCTTCTATGTAGTAGTTCCTCTTCTAGATATTTTTCGAAGTGGTTAGGGGTGTCATTATTCCTCTGAAAAGCTCCTCCTTTAATCCATTTTACATTAATATCTGCTGAGAATTATGTAAATTGAGAAGAGGGGACACAGGCACTTATTTCTAAGTCAAACTCACAAATGAACTGTATCGGATCCATTTATGGACTGGACTGGACTACATTATGAAGGGGATTCGACATATAGTTCCAAACTTGGTCTATTGTACTTATGCCTCCCCAGGAGGAAGGATGAGGGGAGAGGAGACAGAGGGCGTCTGTCCCAAGGAGCCAGCGCAGGTTTCCAACAATTTTCCATTTTAATGATACTCTCGGGAAGCAAGCCAGGTGAAAAGACGATTAGAAATCTACGTGCATCTCTTCCATTATCAGGATATTTATTAAATGTTATAATCAGCAACGTATAACTGGATATAACACGAATATCAACAAAGACAAAATACTATCAATACTTGATCACTGAACAAAAGAGTGTTTTTAGTAAATTAAATGCCAGATGAGGAGATGGCGTGAGTATAGATAACTAATTAGGTCGAAGAAACGTAACTACTTAACTTTGGGAGAATATAATACACAATTGGAAGATTACATTACACTATTTACATCTCAGAGAAAATGTTAGAAGTGTCCTCTACCAGCATCTATACATGTTTGTACTCGTCTCACCATATTGTCTAAAGTTTTACGGAGAGTATCCTCGCCAATGTTACTTATTTCGGTTCGAATGGATTCCTTGAGAATATCAATTGTCCGTGGCCTATTCTTGTACACTATTTTAGACACCCCACAAGAAAAAATATGGTGAGGTTAGGTCAGGGGATCCGGAGGGCCACAAATCTTTTGAGATTATTCGATTGTCAAAGAAACTGGTTACAAGTTCCACGGTGTCATTAGATGTATGGCATGTTGCTCCATCTTGCTAGAACTAACCTCTCAATTCGAAATCATCCAGCTGCTGCACAAATACCTTGAAAATATTGTGACTTTGTGGGTTCGTGAAATTAAAAGTCCAATTGCACCACTCAAAGATGTTCTTTATTTCCACCGAATCACAGTCGGAACACTTGCCGATTACACAGAATTACGTAATGCACAGAATTACAATTCACCAGTTCGTCTGTCACACTCCACTGCACGCTCACAGTTACGTACAACTCCTCTGATGCACGTTCACAGTCTTCCGGTCCGTTAGGTCACACGGTGCTCCTCACGGCTGCTCGCCAAAAACTGACTGACTCGCCAACTGCAGCCCCTTTTTATAGGAATATCGGTGTTTCTCGAAGTCTCGCGTTTCAGTGAATCACCGCTAAGGTTCCAGATGACAGGGGGGGGGAAAGAGACGGCCAGTGATGTTTTTCCAACCATCCCTTCGTTACCGCTATAAGACAATTGGGTAGGCGTGGCCGAATGCCTCCCGTCTGGCCCTACTGCCGGCCGGTTCTATCGGGAGTTCCGACGTACGGGTGACAATATCCATACAAACTTCAGTGTCTACAGTCGTATCAAAGAAAATGGGACAAACGACGCGTAGATGCTGGTGGAGGAACTTCCAACATTTTCTCTGAGATGTAAATAGTGTAATGCAATCTACAAATTGTGTATTTATATTCTCCCAAAGTTTCATGAGTGTCATATTGTTGGTTCAAAAGTTATGGCCTATTGAAATGGTTCAGGTTTATTTGGATCGCAATGTATATTGGTTGTTTTTCAATTTAAGGATAAATGACCATAAATATTAAAGAAGGCTATGCAAATAAGACAAAAGGAAGGGGGAAAAAGGAACAGCAAAAGCATTTTATTAAATATACTATAATAAAGAAATTGAATCTCACACAGTAGGTCTGTAGTTCGCATCCTAGAGTCCCCCAGTTCGATAACCGGGAATCGGCCATTATTTTTCGGCAGCTGTCCTAAGTCAAATGCTGAATTGGTTTCTGTAATTCCACGATATTTCCTGCTCCCTATTTTCTGCCATTTTAGAGTGAAAGGATCAGGCAGTGATTGGCGTAGTGAAGCGTGTGCAGTGTGTGACAGCTCACAACAAGACTGTTCCTGGGCGAGGATTGTGTGATTTGTGCCGCTGTGATGGGCTCTCACATCTGCATACGTTAGGGACCCCATCTGTGTCGTTCGCCTAAGCCTTACCCCCCGAAGGGTACAATAGGTCTCCTGTGTGCTTCCGAAACGAAATCGCCTTACAGATATGTTCTACCTTACTCTACTCTTGCATTCACGAATTATAATCCCATTTATTGCCAAACGCGTCTGGGGTAACATGTAAGCATATTTTTCCTTTCTTTGTTGTTGTAATTTACGTCCTCCAACGTTAAGTCATATCGGACGATGAATGGAATGAGTGAAATGATGCTCAAATGTGTCCAGGGTCCATGGAACTTAGACTTACCCGACATTCGTCTTCCAGGACAAGAGAAAACCCCGGAAAGAACCTTATCCAGGTAACTGACCCTGACCGAGATTCGAACTCGGGACCTCTTGAACGTGAGGCAGACATGTTACTATCTACGCTACCGAGGCGGGCATATTTTTCCTGAATTCAATCCAACTTATACACCCAACAGTTAAAAATCCCCAAGTTTATATCATCGAAAGCTCAACAAAGACAAAACATTTGGTGCAGAAAGGCGACTACGCAACTTAGGTCACTCAGTGACTCAAGTGAACCAGGCATACGCTACCGAGGCGGGCATATTTTTCCTGAATTCAATCCAACTTATACACCCAACAGTTAAAAATCCCCAAGTTTATATCATCGAAAGCTCAACAAAGACAAAACATTTGGTGCAGAAAGGCGACTACGCAACTTAGGTCACTCAGTGTCTCAAGTGAACCAGGCATACGCTACCGAGGCGGGCATATTTTTCCTGAATTCATTGCAACTTATACACCCAACAGTTAAAAATCCCCAAGTTTATATCATCGAAAGCTCAACAAAGACAAAACATTTGGTGCAGAAAGGCGACTACGCAACTTAGGTCACTCAGTGACAAGTGAACCAGGCATACGCTACCGAGGTGGGCATATTTTTCCTGAATTCATTGCAACTTATACACCCAACAGTTAAAATACCCAAGTTTATATCATCGAAAGCTTAACAAAGACAAAACATTTGGTGCAGAAAGGCGACTACGCAACTTAGGTCACTCAGTGACTCAAGTGAACCAGGCATACGCCACCGAGGTGGGCATATTTTTCCTGAATTCATTGCAACTTATACACCCAACAGTTAAAATCCCCAAGTTTATATCATCGAAAGCTCAACAAAGACAAAACATTTGGTGCAGAAAGGTGACTACGCAACTTAGGTCACTCAGTAACTCAAGTGAACCAGGCATACGCTACCGAGGTGGGCATATTTTTCCTGAATTCTTTGCAACTTATACACCCAACAGTTAAAATCCCCAAGTTTATATCATCGAAAGCTCAACAAAGACAAAACATTTGGTGCAGAAAGGCGACTACGCAACTTAGGTCACTCAGTGACTCAAGTGAACCAGGCATACGCTACCGAGGCGGGCATATTTTTCCTGAATTCATTGCAATTTATACACCCAACAGTTAAAAATCCCCAAGTTTATATCATCGAAAGCTCAACAAAGACAAAACATTTGGTGCAGAAAGGCGACTACGCAACTTAGATCACTCAGTGGCTTAAATGAACCAGGCATACGCTACCGAGGTGGGCATATTTTTCCTGAATTCATTGCAACTTATACACCCAGCAGTTAAAATACCCAAGTTTATATCATCGAAAGCTTAACAAAGACAAAACATTTGGTGCAGAAAGGCGACTACGCAACTTAGGTCACTCAGTAACTCAAGTGAACCAGGCATACGCTACCGAGGCGGGCATATTTTTCCTGAATTCTTTGCAACTTATACACCCAACAGTTAAAATCCCCAAGTTTATATCATCGAAAGCTCAGCAAAGACAAAACAATTGGTGCAGAAAGGCGACTACGCAACTTAGGTCACTCAGTAACTCAAGTGAACCAGGCATACGCTACCGAGGCGGGCATATTTTTCCTGAATTCATTGCAACTGATACACCCAACTGTTAAAATCCCCAAGTTTATATCATCGAAAGCTCAACAAACACAAAACATTTGGTGCAGAAAGGTGACTACGCAACTTAGATCACTCAGTGGCTTAAATGAACCAGACATACGCTACCGAGGCGGGCATATTTTTCCTGAATTCATTGCAACTTATACACCCAACAGTTAAAATACCCAAGTTTATATCATCGAAAGCTTAACAAAGACAAAACATTTGGTGCAGAAAGGCGACTACGCAACTTAGGTCACTCAGTGACTCAAGTGAACCAGGCATACGCCACCGAGGTGGGCATATTTTTCCTGAATTCATTGCAACTTATACACCCAACAGTTAAAATCCCCAAGTTTATATCATCGAAAGCTCAACAAAGACAAAACATTTGGTGCAGAAAGGCGACTACGCAACTTAGGTCACTCAGCGACTCAAGTGAACCAGGCATACGCCACCGAGGTGGGCATATTTTTCCTGAATTCATTGCAACTTATACACCCAACAGTTAAAATACCCAAGTTTATATCATCGAAAGCTCAACAAAGACAAAACATTTGGTGCAGAAAGGCGACTACGCAACTTAGGTCACTCAGTAACTCAAGTGAACCAGGCATACGCTACCGAGGCGGGCATATTTTTCCTGAATTCTTTGCAACTTATACACCCAACAGTTAAAATCCCCAAGTTTATATCATCGAAAGCTCAGCAAAGACAAAACAATTGGTGCAGAAAGGCGACTACGCAACTTAGGTCACTCAGTGACTCAAGTGAACCAGTCATACGTGACCAAGAGGTTAAGGCAATTTAAAAACTGGAACACATCCAAATCTGTCTTTCAGATATTTACATAACCACATTCAGTTGCTCAAAGATTTTATATCAGGCCTCTATATTGTTTTACAACTACTTTTGAGAAAATCCTCTTTCGTAATGAACTGTCGTTGGCATAGTAACTGTACCTGAGATTGCACAGACCTTGTGCTAACAAAGGAGATTACCGGAAGTAACGCTAATGAACACATTGCCCCGATGCACCCAGTTTCACCAACTATGCGACACTTTGCTATTGATCGTGTACTTAGGACTTCACTCACAGCCTATTTCCTTGAGGCGCCATTATGGAGGAGGTGCAGTGTTGCCAATAATCTTGAAAACGTTTCCCCACTTAAAGAAACCCTCTCTCATTGTTCTTCTTTGGATTATAGGGCAGACAACGCATGTAATTATAACTCTGTCGATTCTTCCCTTGGCGCTTCTTTCGCCTTTCTGCTCGTGGTTTCTCATTAACATGCTAGAGGTCAGCAGGGGCTTCTATAACACCGCAATCATATCTGAAGCTATTTTTTGTTTTCCCAACCGCACCGTGAAACTTCTAAACTTGTAGTATTTGTAATTATAGCTACATGTGGCTGGTCTTAAATAAATTTGAATAAAAGTTGCATACTTAGCATTTTATATCAAAATTTCCAGTGCTCTTTCTGCCCTGAAGTCAGCATTAATTTGTATAAGTGGAAATGTATACATAAATTAATGTCAAACTTTGCATTTATATAAGCATCTTCAAAGGAAATCCACAGCCAAAACTACCTTTTACGTAGAAAAATTTCCGAACATTTAAATTCTCTCAAGAATTAGCAAAGATTTAAAATAAAAACCATATACAAGGGCTGTTCAATAAAGAATAATTATAATTTTTTCACTGACATAATTTTTCGCACTAAAATTCAATCTTCTTATATTCTGTTTAATGTGAAACAAACACGCCGTAGTAGTTTCCTGGTTCTCGCCTGTCAGAATAAGACAAGTTCAGACATGTTCAGTATCGCCTAACGCTGCAATGGAGGTAACACGCGAGGAACAATATCCGGCTTTGAAATTCTGCTTTCGTCTCAACAAATCTTCAGTTGAGGCCTATACAATGTTACAGGAGGCCTATGGAGAGTCTGTTCTTCGCTACAGCACAGCTCGAAGGTGGTTTAAAATCTTTAAAGAGGAGAGACAATCAATTTCAAAGGAAGGTGAACCCGGTGCTCCAGTTACTGCTCTTATGGAAGAAAACATCAACACTGCTCCAGCCATTGTGAGAGAGGATCGACGATCACTTTCTGAAATACTGAACATTTCATTGGGTGCCACCCACACGTTGATGACACAAACATTACACATGAGACGTGTTTGTGCGCGATGGGTTTCAAGACTTGATTCCCGAACAAAAGGACATTCACATTCAGGTTTGCATGCAGTTAAAGTTGATGTTAGAGGAAGATCCGGAGTTGTTTTCAAACGTAATCACTGCTGATGAAACTTGGCTTAATCATTTTAAACCTGACAGCAAACAGCAAAGCTCAGCAAAGCTCTCCTTCATCGCCAACCCCCAAAAGCATAAAAGGTTCCTTCTGCTTGGAAAGTTATGGTTATCTCATTCTTTGATATTTATGGAATGGTTTATCAGCATGTTTTACCTGCACACACATCAGTAACTGGACAATACTACGGGGATATCCTGAAAACACTGCAAGTCCATATCAGGTGCAAAAGACCACATTTCCGTGAAGCAGGCTGGATGCTGCTCCACGATAATGTGCGGCCGCATATTACCAATGTTGTTGAATATCTTGCAAAAATCAACGTGAAATGCATCCCTCACCCTCTCTACAGTCCGGATTTAGCCCCATGTTACTTTTTCTATTCCCCAAATTGTAGAAACCCCTTCGTGGGAGGCATTATCCATCATCAGAAGTAGTGGTGAAGGCTGCGGAGGTGATTTTGAAGGGTCTCTCAGAAATGGTTTCCAGCATGTCTTTGAAGACTGGCAGAAACACTGGGACAAGTGCATCGCATTAAGGGGAGACTATTTTGAGAAAGACGATCAAAATTAAAGGTATGAGTAAAGGTATGTTTTAAAAAAAAATCTGATCATTCTTTATTGAACAGCTCTCGTATTTTTAGTTAGGTAAGGGTTTGAATACCAATTATTGCTTTCAATTTAGATAGTGACAACGGTAAATTCGGTTCTTATTCTAATAGTTCATGAACTATTTTGTTGTAATAGGAATAGGACTGCTGATAGGATTATTATTGGATATGTAAGTCACTGGGGGTACAGTGACTATTAGGTTATTAGTTAAGAATTATAGGTTAGATGTATCTGCTTATTCATATAGTTTATAAATAATTATTTATTAAATTATTTCTCAAATTCATAATGATTTTTAAATTGCAAAATTGTAATTTGGAAATTTTAAAATGAGAAACTATAAACAAAAAATTGTAAATGACTGGATTTGTTTATCCTGTTTTAGAATTCAGATACAAGGGAAAAACAAAAGCAAGTGGCATTTATTTAGTCTTGACACATATCGGCAACTTGAAACAGCCTGGAGCTCAGCCATTAACACAAATGACATGACAGCGAATCAAGTCAGTGCCGACATATTGTGTTAATGGGTTCAAATCTCGACGCAGCACCTATAAAATATTCGCGACGGAATTGAAATAATCTAGGGCAAAGCCGTTGCAGTTTTACGACACAATTTTCTTTTCGACTCACGTACTTAACAAAGGAATGGAATAAGGGTACACGCTGTCTACGAATCAGTATACACCCAATTCCAACATCGGTGATGATAAAGCATCGTTACTGTTTTATCATCGCATTTCGAGGAGGTTGCAATATGGAGAAAAAAGATTTGGGAAGAAAAGTGGGAAAAAGTAGAGCAGAAGATAGCAGCTATAAAACTGTTAACGGGCAGGGAGGAAAAGAAGGTAAGAAGTTTTGGTGTGTTCTTACAGAAAGTAAAAGAAAATTGGCTCAGAAATATAAATAATATAAGGAAGGAAGATGAGGTGGAAGAAAGTGACTAATTAAGTAACAAGGAGATATGGAGATTAAGAGATACCTGTCAGAGCAGAAGACCAGGGTGTCATGTAAGCCAAGGTAGCAACAAGGTAAAGACAAATAAATGTAAAGAATATAAGAAAGGAAGATGAGGGATAAGAAAGGGACTAATTAAATAACAAGGAGGTATGGAGGTTAAGAGCTACCTGGCAGAGCAGAAGACCAGGGTGTCATGTAAGCCAAGATAGCAACAAGGTAAAGACAAATAAATGTAAAGAATATAAGAAAGGAAGATGAGGGGGAAGAAAGGGACTAATTAAGTAACAAGGAGACATGGAGGTTAAGAGCTACCTGACAGAGCAGAAGACCAGGGTATCATGTAAGCCACGGTAGCAACAAGGTGAAGACAAATAAATGTAAAGAATATAAGAAAGGAAGATGAGGGATAAGAAAGGGGCTAATTAAGTAACAGGGAGACATGGAGGTTAAGAGCTACCTGGCAGAGCAGAAGACCAGGGTGTCATGTAAGCCAAGATAGCAACAAGGTAAAGACAAATAAATGTAAAGAATATAAGAAAGGAAGATGAGGGGGAAGAAAGGGGCTCATTAAGTAACAAGGAGGCATGGAGGTTAAGAGCTACCTGACAGAGCAGAAGACCAGGGTGTCATGTAAGACAAGGTAGCAACAAGGTGAAGACAAATAAATGTAAAGAATATAAGAAAGGAAGATGAGGGGGAAGAAAGGGGCTCATTAAGTAACAAGGAGGCATGGAGGTTAAGAGCTACCTGACAGAACAGAAGACCAGGGTGTCATGTAAGCCAAGGTAGCAACAAGGTAAAGACAAACACATGTAAAGTATATAAGAAAGGAAGTTGAGGGGGAAGAAAGGGACTAAGTAACAAGGAGACATGGAGGTTAAGAGCTACCTGGCAGAACAGAAGACCAGAGTGTCATGTAAGCCAAGGTAGCAACAAGGTAAAGACAAATAAATGTAAAGAATATAAGAAAGGAAGATGAGGGGGAAGAAAGGGTCTAATTAAGTAACAAGGAGGCATGGAGGTTAAGAGCTACATGGCAGAGCAGAAGACCAGGGTGTCATGTAAGCCAAGGTAGCAACAAGGTAAAGAGAAATCAATGTAAAGAATATAAGAAAGGAAGACGAGGGGAAAGAAAGGTACTAATTAAGTAACAAGGAGTCATGGAAGTTAAGAGCTACCTGGTAGAACAGAAGACCAGGGTGTCATGAAGGCCAAGGTAGCAACAAGGTAAAGACAAATAAATGTAAAGAAGACAAGAAAGGAAGATAAGGGGAAAGAAAGGGACTAATTAAGTAACAAGGAGGCATGGAGGTTAAGAGCTACCTGGCAGAACAGAAGACCAGGGTGTCATGTAAGCCAAGGTGGCAACAACGTAAAGACAAATAAATGTAAAGAATATAAGAAAGGAAGATGAGGGAGGAGAGAGGGGTTAATTAAGTAACAAGGAGGCATGGAGGATAAGAGCTACCTGACAGAGCAGAAGACCAGGGTGTCATGTAAGCAAAGGTAGCATCAAAGTAAAGACAAATAAATTTAAAGAATATAAGAAAGGAAGATGAGGGGGAAGAAAGGGACTAATTAAGTAACAAGGAGGCTTGGAGGATATGAGCCACCTGGCAGAACAGAAGACCAGGATGTCATGTAAGCCATGGTAGCAACAAGGTAAATACAAATGAATGTACAGAATATAAGAAAGGTAGATGAGGGGCAAGAAAGGGACTAATTAAGTAACAAGGACGTATGGAGGTTAAGAGCTACCTGACAGAGCAGAAGACCAGGGTGCCATGTAAGCCAAGGTAGCAACATGGTAAAGACAAATAAATGTAAAGAATATAAGAAAGGAAGATGAGAGGGAAGAAAGGGGCTAATTAAGTAACAAGGACGTATGGAGCTTAAGAGCTACCTGACAGAGCAGAAGACCAGGATGTCATGTAAGCCAAGGTAGCAACAAGGTAAAGACAAATAAATGTACAGAATATAAGAAAGGAAGATGAGGGGGAAGAAAGGGACTAATTAAGTAACAAGGAGGTATGGAGGTTAAGAGCTACCTGGCAGAGCAGAAGACCAGTGTGTCATGTAAGCCAAGGTAGCAACAAGGTAAAGACAAATAAATGTAAAGAATATAAGAAAGGAAGATGAGAGGGAAGAAAGGGGCTAATTAAGTAACAAGGACGTATGGAGGTTAAGAGCTACCTGACAGAGCAGAAGACCAGGATGTCATGTAAGCCAAGGCAGCAACAAGGTAAAGACAAATAAATGTACAGAATATAAGAAAGGAAGATGAGAGGGAAGAAAGGGACTAATTAAGTAACAAGGAGGTATGGAGGTTAAGAGCTACCTGGCAGAGCAGAAGACCAGTGTGTCATGTAAGCCAAGTTAGCAACAACGTAAAGAGTTGTAAAGAGTATCAGAAAGGAAAATGAGGGGGAAGAAAGGGGCTAATTAAATATCAAGGAGACATAGAGGTTAAGAGCTACCTGGCAGAGTAGAAGACCAGGGTGTCATCTAACCCAAGGTAGCAACAAGGTAAAGACAAATAAATGTAACCAAAAGTTGTAAATTGTAAAATTTTGGAATAAGCATAATGCATATGTCAATATCATCGTATAATTTTGGAGTGCCTACTAATATTTCATTTGTTTATCCGTCACCATAGGAGAAACTTAACACACAATTTTTTTATTTATTTGTTCCATTTATACCTCGCCTTTAACTGCAATAGTCATATCGGCGGCCGTTCACCTTTGGAACATAGTGAGGGTGCTGACTCGTATTCGTTGGGATTTAATCATTAGACCACGCACACATTTGCATTTCATTCTTACTTCCAGACTCCGGGGAACATGAGGAATTATCTTGGTCGGAGAAAAATCGGCAGTCCCAAGACCTGCAATCGAATCTGGGACCCGTAGCACGGCAAGCAAGTGCTCTACCGATTGGGCTACTGGGCCAGCCAGACACATCATTACACGATACTTTTGTTACTAAAAGTAGGCCTTTTACTGTATTCCCGTAAGGGAGGGGATCCGTCCCCTTCAGCTGCCGAAGTGCAGACGCTGCGGACCCTTAGCACTCGTGGTACCTCTGACGTTACTAGAGGAACCTCTGGCCGGACTACCGAGCCCCTCCCGTCGGGAGTTGTTCGGATTGGGTTGGCCTCGAGGGGGCAGAGTGTTCCCAACACCCACGGGGAATTTGGTGCAACCGGCCAGGCCTGGGCTACCCGGAGGCGGTAGAGGGTTGCCTAATAAGTCCCGGGTACTAGCCTGCAGAGCTAGTAGAAGGTGTGCTAGGTCACCAGGTGGCCCCACCGAGGTTATCGGTAGTCTTCCCTGCGGGGTTGACTCGCGTAAGTGGCGTATCCACTTCCACCCGTCTTGACGTAGTGGTCGTGTATTGTTAGCCTACTTTGTAAAAACACAATGAAAGTACGCTTTTATGGAAGCAAGACGTAGTGGCGGTAGGATTAGAGGTGGACCGAGGAATCATGGCCCAAGACAAAGATCAGCCTATGGTCGAGGCGTTACATTGCATAGCGAAGCTAGAGAATTTGTCTGTTCTCTTAGAGAATTCTTCCAACAGGAAGCAAGACGTAGTGGCGGTAGGATTAGTGGTGGACCGAGGAATCATTGCCCAAGACAAAGATCAGCCTATGGTCGAGGCGTTACATTGCATAGCGAAGCTAGAGAATTTGTCTGTTCTCTTAGAGAATTCTTCCAACAGGAAGCAAGATGTAGTGGCGGTAGGATTAGAGGTGGACCGAGGAATCATTGCCCAAGTCAAAGATTAGCTTACGGTCGGGTTGTTACATTGCATAGCGAAGCTAGAGAATTTGTCTGTTCTCTTAGAGAATTCTTCCAACAGGAAGCAAGATGTAGTGGCGGTAGGATTAGAGGTGGACCGAGGAATCATTGCCCAAGTCAAAGATTAGCTTACGGTCGGGTTGTTACATTGCATAGCCAAGCTAGAGAATTTGTCTGTTCTCTTAGAGAATTCTTCCAACAGGAAGCAAGACGTAGTGGCGGTAGGATTAGAGGTGGACCGAGGAATCATGGCCCAAGACAAAGATCAGCCTATGGTCGAGGCGTTACATTGCATAGCGAAGCTAGAGAATTTGTCTGTTCTCTTAGAGAATTCTTCCAACAGGAAGCAAGACGTAGTGGCGGTAGGATTAGAGGTGGACCGAGGAATCATGGCCCAAGACAAAGATCAGCCTATGGTCGAGGCGTTACATTGCATAGCGAAGCTAGAGAATTTGTCTGTTCTCTTAGAGAATTCTTCCAATAGGAAGCAAGACGTAGTGGCGGTAGGATTAGAGGTGGACCGAGGAATCATTGCCCAAGTCAAAGATTAGCTTACGGTCGGGTTGTTACATTGCATAGCCAAGCTAGAGAATTTGTCTGTTCTCTTAGAGAATTGTTCCAACAGGAAGCAAGACGTAGTGGCGGTGGGATTAGAGGTGGACTGAGGAATCATGACCCAAGATAAAGATCAGCTTACGGTCGGGGTGTTACATTACATAGTCAAGCTAGAGAATTTGTCTGTTCTCTTAGAGAATTCTTCCAACAGGAAGCAAGACGTAGTGGCGGTGGGATTAGAGGTAGACCGAGGAATCATGGCCCAAGACAAAGATCAGCTTACGGTCGGGGTGTTACATTGCATAGTCAAGCTAGAGAATTTGTCTGTTCTCTTAGAGAATTCTTCCAACAGGAAGCAAGACGTAGTGGCGGTAGGATTAGAGGTGGACCGAGGAATCATTGTCCAAGTCAAAGATCAGCTTACGGTCGGAGTGTTACATTGCATAGTCAAGCTAGAGAATTTGTCTGTTCTCTTAGAGAATTCTTCCAACAGGAAGCAAGACGTAGTGGTGGTAGGATTAGAGGTGGACCAAGGAATCATGGCCAAAGACAAAGATCAGCTTTCGGTCGGGTTGTTACATTGCATAGTCAAGCTAGAGAATTTGTCTATTCTCTTAGAGAATTCTTCCAACAGGAAGCAAGACGTAGTGGCGGTAGGATTAGATGTGGACCGAGGAATCATGACCCAAGACAAAGATCAACTTACGGTCGGGTTGTTACATTGCATAGTCAAGCTAGAAAATTTGTCTATTCTCTTAGAGAATTCTTCCAACAGGAAGCAAGATGTAGTGGCGGTAGGATTAGAGGTGGACCGAGGAATCATGGCCAAAGACAAAGATCAGCTTACGGTCGGGTTGTTACATTGCATAGTCAAGCTAGAGAATTTGTCTATTCTCTTGGAGAATTCTTCCAACAGGAAGCAAGACGTAGTGGCGGTAGGATTAGAGGTGGACCGAGGAATCATGGCCCAAGACAAAGATCAGCTTACGATCGGGTTGTTACATTGCATAGCCAAGCTGGAGAATTTGTTTGTTCTCTTAGAGAATTCTTCCTACAGGAAGCAAGACGTAGTGGTGGTAGGATTAGAGGTGGACCGAGGAATCATGGCCCAAGACAAAGAGAATTTGTCTGTTCTCTTAGAGAATTCTTCCGACAGGAAGACGAGAGTTTGCTCCTTATCAATGAACAGATTATTTCTTTTATCCAAAAGCGACAGTCACATATCAGTAGATATGCTTGAACGTAAAAGAATTCCTGTGGGTCAAAATTCTGGCATATCGGCGGCGTTGATATGAACATGTCAATTATCAAAGTCGTTAATAATAGTATATTGCGATATTAATGTATACGGAACGAGGAAAGGTTTGAAAAAACGAGGCCCTTGCAACGAGTTTATTCAATTCTCGAGATTCCATTATGTCCTTACCTCATGTGTATTGTACATTATTTTTATATGAATGTGAATTTTAGTAAAGATATTAGCTGAAATATTAATAAATATAACTGAAGCTAAATGTTAGATTTTAGAACGTGCATCGCGTACATGTGTTGCTATGGAGAAATTACTTACCGCACTGTGCCGGAATGTCACCCTAAAATGCATAGCAACAATAACGGTAAGTATGAATTATCAAATACATAGTGCAGGCATTATTTAAAATAACTCACGCATATTGAAGAACCTACAACTCAGTAAATGTGTGGACAACTTATTTCTGTATTTAAAGTAGGCTAATACAGATCTACTGTGGATATATTTGTTGATGTGAGATAACTTGAACCCTTGTTTATATTTCGAGAGTTGAAGGAATAAAGAAAGCGGATATACTGGGACCCACGTGGAGAAACAAATGACCTTCGCATATCTTCATTTAAATATCAGACTGTACTCAAATATCAACAACGGCAAAGCAAAACTTTTCATAAAAGTTTGTTAGTGCACATGTTTGCCAGGTGTTGGAAAAAATAGCGGGATTACTTCCTCCAATCACAGTCGCTGGCGGAGTAATACATTTTCCCGCTTTGTTTACATCTCCTCATAAATTAAGGATGTCGCCGGTATAAGCTTGGCAACCTGTGTTAGGAGTTCTGTGGGCCTGTAACCCAGGAAGTGCTAGACACAAGTATGTCGTAGTGTGGGAGGTGTTCTGTAAGGATTCCTCATGATGAGAGAGAGGCAGAGAGCAAATTTTAAACCTTGATGGTGTAAGGACATAAGTCATAGCACACCCTAACCAAAAACCACTTGGAAAATCATAACAGCATCAGCTAGTTAATGGTTCAAAACTGTGTGAAGCAACAGGTCGTCCCAATTTGGCATTCGTTACTAGAATCTAACAGATGGAAAAGATAATAATACAGAAGATTCTTGTTGCCAAAAGCAACGCATGCTATTGTATAGAGCTGCCAGAACGGAGCTTGTTTCTCTAGCTGATATTTCTTCTTTTTCCTTACTCGGTTTAAACATTTCCAACACCAACACAGCCTTAGGCAGCAAATGTGTTTTTACAGCTTTCTGCAAACATGTAATACGTACTCCAGTGTCTATGGGACAAAATATATTTAAATAGCTGACATAACACTAGCTTTTATGATACAAATAACATTTATCCGGCACCATAATAAAAACACATCATTACGTGACACATTTGTTACTAAAAGTAGGCCTTTTTACTGTTAAACATGAATAATCTCTGTAAAGAGTCAAATTATCTCTACCATAGTCAATATGAGACAAAAACACATCATTACGCGATACTTTTGTTACTAAAAGTAGACCTTTTACTGTTAGAAATTAATAATCTGTGTAAAGAGTCGAATTATCTCTACCAGAATCAATATGAGAAAAAAACATTTCATTACGTGATACTTTTGCTACTAAAAGTAGGCCTTTTACTGTTAGACATGACTAATCTCTGTAAAGAGTCGAATTATCTCTACCAGAGTCAATATGAGACAAAAACACATCATTACGCAATACTTTTGTTATTAAAAGTAGACCTTTTACTGTTAGCAATGAATAATCTCTGTAAAGAGTCAAATTATCTCGACCAGAGTGAATATGAGACAAAAACACATCATTACGTGATATTTTTGTTACTATAAAGTAGGCTCTTTTACTGTTAGACATGAATAATCACTGCCAAGAGTCGAATTATCTCTACCAGAGTCAATATGAGACAAAAACACATCATTACGCAATACTTTTGTTATTAAAAGTAGGCCCTTTACTGTTAGACATGAATAATCTCTGTAAAGAGTCGAATTATCTCTACCAGAGTCAATATGAGACAAAAACACATCATTACGCAATACTTTTGTTATTAAAAGTAGGCCTTTTACTGTTAGACATGAATAATCTCTGTAAAGAGTCGAATTATCTCGACCAGAGTGAATATGAGACAAAAAGGCATCATTACGTGATATTTTTGTTACTAAAAGTAGGACTTTTACTGTTAGACATGAATAATCTCTGCAAAGAGTCGAATTATCTCTAACAGAGTCAATATGAGACAAAGCACATCATTACGTGATACTTTTGTTACTAAAAGGATGCCTTTTACTGTTAGACATGAGTAATGTCTGTAAAGAGTCGAATTAATTCTACCAGAGTCAATATAGCAGGTCAAACAAAAGAATGAAGTTAAAATTTGCGAAACAAAACACATTATTCTTCAGGAACGCCTAGTCTAATATACTGTCAAAAACATTATATTATAATCTCTAACTATCGATTACTTCGATGTTCAATTTCTTAGCTATCTGAAAACAAAAAGAAACAAACATACATACGACATCTGCAATGTACAGAACTAAGAGAGATTCTTCCTTAATTTCTTCAGATATAAAACTTTCGTCGCCTGAATCATCATTTTGATATACAGTTAACCAGTTAGCCTCCAATATCATGCTACACCTAGTAAAAACATCGATTACAAATCTTTTGTTAGATAATTATAAGACACTAGCGAGGTTTAATGTTTGTTATGTTCTTGAAGTTTAAGTCCGCGGTGTTAATGCTTTCGGGAGTTAAATTTTTTCACTCGTTAATAAACATCAACTTACCTCACAAGTGCCATAAATATTATCGAACTCTTACATGTAAAGCTATGCTTTAATAATAGAAATTAACACACTAAAATAACACTTCAGTATTAACGATGGTAAAAATTTCACTTTAATCCTTCTATGAGTAAAATACAATCACTAGGCCTACATTTCAAGTATACTGCGATCCATATAAAACTGAACCATTTCAATAGGCCATAATTTCCCTTTGAAAATTCGTAGAATGTAGAAATTTGTTGTAATCATCCCAGATCCCCTAACCTAAGCTCACCGGATTTTTTATTGTGGGGGGGGGGGGGGTATCCAAAAAATAGTGTATAAGAATATGCCACGGACATTAATTGATGTTCTCAAGGAATCCATTCGAACCGAAATAAGTAACATTGGCAAGGATACTCTCCGCAATACTTCAGAGAATATGGTGAGACGAGTGCAAACATGTATAGATGCTGGTGGAGGACACTTCCAACATTTTCTCTGAGATATAAATAGTGTAATGTTATCTCCCAATTTTATATTATATTCTCCCAAAGTTGCACGTGTGTCCTGTTATTGGTTCAAAAGTTACGACCTATTGCAATGGTTCAGATTTATATGGATCACACCATATTGTCGTAACTATTTTACTTGACGTTAATTACGAACTAGGGGGAACGTAACTAGATGGTATTAAAGAGTCAATTCGAATGGCATGAAAGGTTTTGGTACACCAAAGATTGTTGTATCAGGTGGCATCTTAATTACAATTTGAAAACAAAAACGAAGATTACTTTGTCTTAACACATTTAATACACTTTAGATACAATTACAATAAAAAAAACCATTAAGCTTTTAAGTTTGATTCAGAAGAGATGTGGTTGCATTATATTCTGCTATACGAAGATTCACCAAAAAGAAAAACAAGTGCCACGTTGCTCGCCTCGGTAGATGGTAGCGTAGATGGCAGCATGTCTGCCTCACGTTCAAGAGGTCCCGAGTTCGAATCTCGGCCAGGGTGAGTTACCTAGATAAGGTTTTTTGCGGTTTTCCCTTATCCTTCAAGATGAATGTCGAGTAACTCTAAGCTCAATGGGCCCTGGACTCATTTGAGCACCATTTCACCAAATTCATTCTCCGTCCGATATAACTTAACGTTGGAGCAGACGTAAATGGAAAAAAATAGTGCCACGTTATTTTAGCCTCATGCACAACGTACGAATGTACCCTCACTCCGGTTCCGCTAGCAATACCAACATCTAGATAATAAATAATGCCACAGAGAATAGACAAGAGAGTCGAACTAGGGGTAACGTAACTAGATGGTATTAAAGAGTCAATTCGAATGGCATGATACAATATAATATTGTATTTTTGAATTTAATAATGAAATGTAAATCTGTAGTTACAGCTACCACGTTTAGTCACTCAGTAAATAACAAATATTTTCCTCCATTAATTTTCTGGGTTAGTATTAATAAATTACTGAATCAATTGCTCTAAGCTTTTATTCAAACTATACCAACAATTAAAACAAACGACTAGCCAACATAGATTTTCTCATATTAGGTATTAGCCAACGACATCCAGCCGCCTTGGTCTAAATATCCCTATATTCCAGTAATAAAATTACAAATCAATAAAGTTATTGATCGATTAGGAGTTAGTAGAACTGCAGTAGCTATACGATGGGGGGGGGGGGGTCGTAAAGTTTTAATTATCACCCGGTAGTTTTTATGTTAGAGTGATGAATTTTTTTCAGTATCATGATTGATTCCTCGGGACATAATGTTGGTAGTTTCAATGATTTGAGTCCTTTTGTTTTTTAAAGTGACTGAGGTGTAAGATGGAGAAAATTGGGGCTCGTAGTGTGATCAAGTTCCTGCATTTGAAGGACAAAACTGCCCCGAAATCCATGATGAGATAACGGCTGTTTATGGAAATGATTGCCCATCGATTGTTGCATAATCGTCATCACACTGTCTTTACTGAGGGAGGTAATGCGACACAATTCACCTGTTGTTACCCGGTGATCACCACGAATGATGTCATCGACTAGCGGAATGTTGCATGCAGTCACTGGCCTGCCGCTTCGCTTTTCATGTGTCAATGGTGTTTGCCCTTCAGCTTCGTTACAGCGACGAACCCATCGTCTAACAATGCTGACATCCACCGTTGCATCACCATACACATTTTTTTAGCCTTTCGTGAATGCGAATTGGCGTTTCCCCTTCCGCAGTCAAAAATTCAATCACAGAACGCTGTCTAATATGAATGTCGATGTCAGCCATTTTGCAAGAGGATGCAGTGCTGCCACCTGTTGACTTAGGAAGTTACTACTGCAGGGGATTGGAGAAGAAGGTCTGAGGAACAGGGCCAAATTCAAAGTTTTCACATAACTTAGTTATTTAAGGAAAAAATAGGAGGCATTACTTTTTGATCCGCCCTCACATAAATCCATTTAGAATACTGGCATTACTTGTGAGCCACTCTGTAATCATTAAATACAGCTATTTCATAAACAGGCAGTGATAAAGGGGTAAAAAATGTGGGAGATGGAAGAAAAGGATACAGAATAATATAGAGTTGTAGGTTCGAAAAAAAGCCGATAGAGGGCGATGCGTAAACATCTTTAGCATGCCTTGCTTTGTAAGGGAACTAAGGCCGATGGCGGCATGTCATGTCTTTATGACACATAAAAACACCTAAAGCCTGATAAAGAGACCACTAAGTCCATAAATAAAACTCCATTTCAAGAGAAGAATATATACCACAATGATTCGAGCACTAAATAACAAGTGAATGTCTGCTCTTTGCACTGCTGGAGTTAGAGTGTTCATTTGTTCTAAAGCAACAAAACACTGTAGAGTCAGCCAGCCGCTACGACACGTACACAAACTTAAACACGGCTTGGCAGATCGTATGTCATCACCGACAAATCCATTTTTCAAGAAGCTGGCCACTAAATCATACAATATTTGTAAAGGACCTTATCTAGCGGAAGAAAAACGAGCATCGAGCGGGAACATCCATAACAGTGACAGTACAGAATCGCTCTTACCATGTCTCAAAATTGTTATTTTTAGAGGGTGATTGATACGTTCTGTCAAAACGCTGAGTACAGTTTGCTCACAGACTTTGAAAGATTACACTCACGCTGTGAATCTTCTATGTCACATGATCAGGACATATTGTAAACTAACATACCGCATATCTATGGCTGAAATTTCGGCAAAATTGAAAACGAGTTTCAGGACAGAATTATTAGTAAAGTTATAGGCCCCTCAGTCTTCCAACCTAAGGCCCTGCGAGTTCTATCTTTGGAGTAACTTAAAGGTATAAGTGTACAAGACAAACTCACGTAAATCTACTCAAGAGTTCAAGTAAGTGCTTATGGAAAATAACACTAATAATTTACTAACAGCTGGAAATTAATTGTTCTTTCACACTGGCCGTGTGTAGGCTAAAATATGGAAAATAGTCAGACAAAAAAATTCAATGCCATAGCCGGGATTTGATATGGCACGTTGATCATAGTAGCTCAAGGATTAGAGAGGCTGGACGGAGACCAGAAGACTCGTGGGTCAAATCCCGGCTATGGCATTGAACTTACTATCCATCAAATATGTTAGCCTATATACGGCTAGTGTGGAGAAATGAATAATTTCCATCAATTAATTAAAGTAATAAGAGTTAAATGATGAAGCCTGGGACTTAAGTACTTACGATAGTAGGTCGCCCCAAACGGTGTATCTCGGATGCAAGAGCCCCTAGTAGTCTACCCGGGAAATATACGAGTCAACTGGAGAATTTAATGTCAGGACGGCCCGTTGGCCATGGTAGCTCAAAGGTTAAGAGCGACTGGACGGAAACCAGGAGATCCGTGGTTCAAATCCAGGCCATGGCATTGAATTTTTCATGTTGACTATCCATTATTATATACTGTTAGCTTAATGCGAAACAAACATGCCGTAGTAGTTTCATTGTTCGTACTCCTGGTTCCCGCCTGTGAGAACCAGGTAAGTTCAGACGTGTTCAGTATCGCTTACCGCTGTAATGGAGGTTAACGTGCAGTTATAGTTGATGTTAGAGGAAGATCCGGAGTTTCTTCCAAACGTAATCACTGCTGATGGAACTTGGCTATATCATTTTAATCCTGAGAGCAAACAGCAAAGCTCAGTGTGGAAATGTCCTTCATCACCAACCCCTAAAAAAGCAAAAGTGATTGCTTCTGCTGGGAAAGTTATGGTCATCTCATTCTTTGATATTCATGGAATGGTTTAACAGGATATTGTACCTGCACACATATCAGTAACTGACAATACTACAGGGATGTCCTGAAAACATTGCAAGTCCATATCAGGCACAAAAGGCCACATTTCCATGAAGCAGGCTGGTTGCGCGGCTGCATATTGCCAATGTTGTTGCTGAATATCTTGCAAAAATCAACGTGAAGTGCATCCCTCACCCTCCCTATAGTCCAGATTTAGCCCCATGTGACTTTTTTCTATTTCGTAACTAGAAGAAACGCCTTCGTGGGAGGCATTATCCATCATCAGAAGCAGTGGTGAAGGCTGCGGAGGCGATTTTGAAGTATCTCTCAAAATGGTTTCCAGCATGTCTTTGACTGGGACAGGTATATTACATTCAGGGGAGACTATTTTGAGAATGACCATGAAAGTTATGAGGATGATTAAAGGTAAAAAAAAATTGTGCTCATTCTTTATTGCACAGCTCTCGTATGTTGTTCACCTTACTCTAGTCCAGGAACTTGTTGTAGACAATGTCGGATTGCTTTCTTGATTTTTTGGGCAACAATTGTAATTTTACTCGCTCTGCGGCTTTTTAAACTTTAATATGTCCAGTATAGCAAATGACCCGCCATTTTAACTTAGATTCTCGGCCTTCTTGAATATTGCAATTGTCACAATTAACCAAAGTTGGCATTACTGGGCTTTTTAAAAGCTTTTAAGTACTGAACGAAAGTATTTTCTAGTTTTAACACAGTTGAGAAATTACTTAAAGGCCTATTTTGACTATCAGCTGTGTGAAATACGTCTTTGTGCTACAAAATTTGAAAACTTTACTTCTGAATCCACTTCTGTAATCCTGGAGTGTATCAAATAAGTTGAGAAACCTTCCTCACGCGTTGTGTTTTGGTTTTAATTCAGATCTGAGGTAAACATGAAGCTATTTTGTTATACAGACATTAACGGCGAAGGGAGGGGACAACCTAATTGAATATGAAGTAGAGATATCGATGTCATTTAATAACAATCGAGGGAGGGCGAGGTATGCGATGTAATTGCACCCTTGGAGCCCGACGGTGCTTCCACGAGGTTCGCCCTTTACGTGAGAAGCGTGGGAAATTTATATGGATAATGTTAAGTCTGTTGCACTTCGTTCCAAGGTCTGCATTGCGGAAACAAAACCATGAAAACGAGAGCTTTTAGGGGGCTTTGGTAAGAGCTGCAAAAGAAAGACTGCAGTTCCGTAAACTCCCGGTGTAGGATATTCAGTCATTTCACAAGCGATCAGTATTATGACAGCTAAATTTTATGTCGTTTGCTTTTTTGAATATAATTAAATATCTATTACTTAATTTATAATTATTTCTAGACAATAGTGTATGGTGAATGCGTGACGAGGTTAAAATTATATATGCTACATGTATAAGACATGCCTCTGTGTTTTAATGTTTGAAAGAAGAGTAATTTATTATACAAATGGATAAACAGAGAGTTTATGAGTAGAACAATTTAAAACGCAACCCGAAGGGAAGTGGATAACCCAGCTTTTTCCACTTGCATAATACATTATTTTATCCTATTTACCTATACGATAAATTAATATATGACAAATATTTAGTCAATAATTTTCAATAAAAATGATAAATTAGATAAGGAATGAGGCGTACTTATAAAATATGGTAGTCTATGTACGCGGGTGGTCTGTAACACTTCCGACCTCAACTTGAAGATGGCAGCACTGGTAAATAAAAGTTAGTGCATTTCGTTGTTCATATTTTGACAGTTACTCCCCAAAGTTTCAGACATTCTGGACTCTCAATTGTTATGTAACAGTCGTTTGAGTGAGTGTTTTTATGAAAATGGACAAAATCGAATACCGAGCTGTCATTAAATATTTGTTTTTGAAAGGCAATACGCCTACACAAATCAAAGATGAGTTGGATTCTGGGTATTCTCTTCATCTACCACAGTAAAATTTTGAGCAACTGAATTTAAACGTAACCGTAAGTACTTGGAAGACGATGAACGTTCGGGACGTCCAATAACAGCAACTACCTAAGAAAATATCATCAAAGTTCGCCAAATGATGCTAGACGGCCGCCGAATTAAAGTGAGAGAGATAGCAGAGGCTATGAACATGTCAAAAGAACGTCTTTGTCACATATTGTAACCTAATTAGCGGAAGGCACGACCGGCGACAGCTGGAAGGGACCCGAGGCAGCCGAGCCACGCCCCCCCATTAATCTCAGTCACTAACTGAGGGGTGATTAGGGAAATGTCACTTGTCCCTGGATGTTTCTCTCCCCTTTTCCTGTCCTCTGGAACTTTCGGGTGATTCGCGGAAAACCAGAGACTTCTAGAAAAACAGGATATTCCTATAAAAAGGGCTTCAATGAGGAGTCAGGCAGTTCTTCTTGGCAAGTAGCGTAAGAGTGCAGTGCTAGTGTAAGGACGAGAAGACTGTGTACGTGCGTCGGAGGAGTTTACGTAATTGCGAGAGCAAAGTGGAATTGTAACGGACGAATTGGTGAATCGTAATTGTGTACATTACGTAATTATGTGTAATTGGCAAGTGTTTAACTGTAAGTCGGTGGAAATAAAGAACATTTTTGAGTGGTGCAATTGGACTTTTCATTTCACGAGCCCACAAAGTCACAATATTAAATCAGCATTTAGACATGAGAAAGCGTTGGGTGCCGCATTTGCTCACGTTACACCAAAAGCGTGTTCGAATGAACATTTGCAACGCTCTGTTGGCGCAGTTTAGGCGCAATAATTCCGATTTTTGGCGCCGATTAATTACTTTAGATGAAACTTGGATACATCATTATACGCCGGAAACAAAAATACAGCCCAAACAGTGGATTGCAAAGGGGCAGCGGGCTCAAAAAATTAAAAAGCAGGAACTGTCTTTTGGAAAGTGATGACTGTTTTCTAGAATAGTCATGGAGTTATTTTAATCGGTTGCCTCTACTATCTCTCTCACTATAATTCGGCGGTGTTTTTTTATTTTAAAATACGTCCTCCAACATTTAGTCATATCGGACGATGAATGAAATGGGTGATACTCATTGCACCCGGGTCCATGGAGCTTAGAGTTACTCGACATTCGTCTTTCAGGATAAGGGAAAACCCCGGAAAAAACATTATCCAGGTAACACACCCTGACCGAGAATCTAACTGGAGACCTCTTGAACGTGAGGCGGCCGCGCCGTGGCTCAGTGGTTAGACCTCTTGGCTCTCACCAAGGAGGCCCGGTTTCGATCCCAGGCCACCGTAAAGGGAGATTTGTGGTGGACAACACGGCGGTGGGGCGGGTTTTCTCCGGGACCTCCGGTTTCCCCCGCCATCTCATTCCACCGCTCCATCTTCATCTCATGTATCATCAGTGTCGCCGCCTGCGGTGCCGTATATAGTAAAAGCGGGCGTTAAACACTACACACACACACACACACACACACACACACACACACACACACACACACACACACACACACACACTTGAACGTGAGACAGACATGCTACCATCTACGCTAAGATGCGGCAAACTTCTATGAAGAAGGTATACAAAAACTTGTGCCTCGCTATGACAAATGCCAGCAAAATTTCGGCAGTTATGTGGAAAAGTAGTTTAAGAGTTGTAGAATTTTGTGGAATAAACAATTTTTCTGTATCTGTACTCAATTTAATTTTATGACCAAATAGAACTTACTTTCTGGAAGTACCTCATATATTGAAAACATAAATAACTAGTTTAGGATTTAAGTACATATACGTATTCTTTCTAAAATGCCTTAAAACGTGCACTTGCGCTAGTAGATACGTTATACAGAAACTACAATTTACAGCAAACATTGCAAAATAATTTCTATAAGTGCTGATAAAATTTACTGTCTTAAACTGCAAAGTCTCGTTGCTTTGGAGACAACAATACACTAATTTTCCAGTATTGAAGCTCAAAGATTTACTGCGTTGTCATTTTCTGTAATGAATCGCCGAAATAATGGCTATTTACGACTGAAAGCACATTTCCGCCACCTGGTACATAATGAGACATTGTAATAATGAAAACAAGGTTACAGATGGCCCTGTAGGCAAGGGAATCACTTAATAACTGTACTTCATCAAAGGCTTCCCCTGCAATGCGGCCTGCAATTGTTTCACTGCAAATAAATCAGCGCCAGTGAATCTTTGTTACCTCCATCTCTGGAGAGGACTTCAAAACGCAGCCAGTTCTCTCGCGCTCTTCTCTTTTCCGATACATTCAGACAAACCACGATGATGAAGCCAGTTCCCAGAGGTTCTATATATGAGGAGATTTTTGTTATTAAGAGCTCAGGCATCCTTTGAAGATTCGTTTAAAAAGAAGCTTCTTTGCGTAAGGATTGCGGTAATTCGAAGAGGGGATTAAACACAAAAATGTGAATCATTCAACACATGTAATCAGTTCTGTCGTATGGTAAAAGATTTAGAATCTTCTGGAATTTTGGAGGTCGTTGCAGTTATTACTTTATGTCGAGTCAAATCTGCATCAGGGCCCGGAAGTTAAAAAGACTGTTAATCCTTGTTTCACGTAAGCTTGCCCCGTTATCTCTTAACGGTCACGTGACCTTATCACATCTCATTGGCTGCTGTTGTGGTGCACACTGTTGTGCGGTAAAGATTAGTTCGTTATTTAACATGGTGATATATCTTTATATGTTGGAAGAGAATTGTCAAATTTATATTTTCGAAACTGTTTGAATTAAATATTGTAACTTTGTGGGTTCGTGAAATGAAAAGTCCAATTGCACCACTCAAAAATGTTGAGTTACAGAGATGGGAGCATCGCTGGGAGAAGTGTGTAGAGTTACAAGGAGACTATGTTGAAAAACGCCGAGTACTATTTGGACTGGTTACAGAGATGAGAGCATCGCTGGGAGAAGCGTGTAGAGTTACAAGGAGACTATGTTGAAAAACGCCGAGTACTATTTGGACTGGTTACAGAGATGAGAGCATCGCTGGGAGAAGTGTGTAGAGTTACAAGGAGACTATGTTGAAAAACGCCGAGTACTATTTGGACGGGTTACAGAGATGGGAGCATCGCTGGGAGAAGTGTGTAGAGTTACAAGGAGACTATGTTGAAAAACGCCGAGTACTATTTGGACGAGTTACAGAGATGAGAGCATCGCTGGGAGAAGTGTGTAGAGTTACAAGGAGACTATGTTGAAAAACGCCGAGTACTATTTGGACGTGTTACAGAGATAGGAACATCGCTGGGAGAAGTGTGTAGAGTTACAAGGAGACTATGTTGAAAAACGCCGAGTACTATTTGGACGGGTTACTGAGATGGGAGCATCGTTGGGAGAGGTGGTAAGAGTTACAAGGAGACTATGTTGAAAAACGCCGAGTACTATTTGGACGGGTTACAGAGATGTGAGCATCGCTGAGAGAAGTGTGTAGAGTTACAAGGAGACTATGTTGAAAAACGCCGAGTACTATTTGGACGGGTTACAGAGATGGGAGCATAGCTGGGAGAAGTGTGTAGTGTTACAAGGAGACTATGGTGAAAAACGCCGAGTACTATTTGGACGTGTTACAGAGATGGGAACATCGCTGAGAGAAGTGTGTAGAGTTACAAGGGGACTATGTTGAAAAACGCCGAGTACTATTTGGACGGGTTACAGAGATGGGAGCATAGCTGGGAGAAGTGTGTAGAGTTACAAGGAGACTATGGTGAAAAACGCCGAGTACTATTTGGACGTGTTACAGAGATGGGAACATCGCTGAGAGAAGTGTGTAGAGTTACAAGGGGACTATGTTGAAAAATTTAAAAAAAAATCTGAAAAATGTCTTGTATCTTTATTAGGTCGGAAGCTTTTCAGATCACCTATGTAAAGGCGACTCCAGGTGGGGGATCGCCGAGCTGGAGTACCGGCAGCGAAGCAGTTTACAGTTTATGTGTGAATACGGAAGTTGTGTGCAGAATTGTGTGTAGCTCAGTGCAAGAAGTAGACCTTGTTGTATGCCAGAGAGCTTATAGCAACACAAAGAGTACGTGCTGCAGAGACTTAAAGGTTCACTGTAGAAACGTTTTGGCATGTATTTGCGTAAAAGAGAGACAGATAATTGGAAATAAAACAGCTTGTGTAGAACGTTTCATATTTTTCTACAGCATGCTATTTATTTACGATTATTTAAGGTTTCCTCCTGTATTGATCCACTTAGGGCTTGCCTCCCAGTAAAGTTTTTGTAATTTCACCATTTTTAACTGTAATCTAAAACATCACAGAAAGTGAATGTTATAGAAGTTACGGTTGCAGTATAAACTGTGACATAAAGGCCAGTAAAATCCATACAAAACATTAAGATTAAATATTTTCAATGAGGCATCCCTCAAATCAGGCACAGCATCTAAGTGAATGGAATTTGTATCGCCTTTTGTACCGAGGTAATATTTAAATTTAGCAACAATGTATACAGTTACGAGCTGTAACTTCAAGAATCAAGTATCTCGGACGCCCTGTATAGTATCTGTGATACAAGAGCATCAGGGATATAGAACAATGGAAGTGCGCCAAATGTGTTGTACAAACAGACCTTCTATGGGAAGAACAAGTAACTAACTACTGGTGTGTAACTGAAATAAACTGCCTCTAACTAGCTAATGTGAGCAAGTGTGTGCCAAACAACATTTCTAGCACTTAACTTCTCCTGACCTTGTTTCATTCACCCTTGATTTCGGATCGCTGGTGGCTACAGGGTGATTTGATTTTACTTTCTTTACTATGAGGTGTGTTCGTTAAATAAGTTCTACAATTTTATTTAAAATAATACACTTAAAATAATACACTCATGGGGAATTAAAAATAAACTTATGTTTAATCCCTACAAAACTTTGGCGATGATTGTAACCAGAAGAAGAAAAATGGAGCCCATTATTCTTACCATGAATAACGTCAACTTGAAGGT
Source organism: Mantis religiosa (assembly GCA_030765055.1). Taxonomy (NCBI): domain Eukaryota; kingdom Metazoa; phylum Arthropoda; class Insecta; order Mantodea; family Mantidae; genus Mantis; species Mantis religiosa. Next base: position 22,290,304 of record CM060947.1, read on the forward strand.
GGTATCTACGGTAAAATACCTTGGCGTTATACTGGATTGTAAATTAACATTTCGATCACACTTTGATTACATTGCTGAAAGAGCCAGCAAGCTACTTGGTGCCCTCGCAACAACAACAATACCCACCGGGGGTCTGAATTCTAGTATTTTTAAAATTACGAAGGCCATTCATAAAGTAACCACCGGTTGATTGCAAAAAATTCACCAAGTTAAATAAAAATATTTTAATATATACATCTTACAACTACATCTTTGCACTATTTTTCTACATAGTCTCCATAACGATTGAGGCACTTATCGTATCTGTTCACAAGCTTTAAAATTCCTTCTGCATAAAAATCACCCGCTTGTGCCTGGAGCCAGCCTGTGACCGCATCTTTGAGCTCTTCGTCGTCATCAAACCGCTGGGACCCGAGCGATTCGTAATTTTTTTAGTGTTTCACAGTACACGTTTTGATTAATGGTCGTCCCACGACCAGCAACACCCCTTTTGCATCCCAAAACACCGTTGCCATCAATTTTCGGGCAGGAAAATCTTCCCTGGCTTTTATTGGTTTGGTAGGCAAATTTGAATGTGCCCACATCTTTGATTGTCCTTTTGTCTCAGGGTTCTTGTACTTAATCCAGGTTTCGTCCTCGGTCACGATTCTGTTTAACAATGGTTCACCTTCGTCCGCATAACGTGACAGAAAGTCTAATGCAGAGGCCATTCTTTGAGTTTTGTGGTGGTCGGTAAGAATTTTGGGCACCCATCGTGCACAGAACTTACGGTAACCCAATCTTGCTGTCACTATCTCGTACAAGAGAGTCTTAAGAAATCTGTGGAAAATCAGTAGACAACTCCGACATTGTGAAACGTCGGTTTTCACGAACTTTTGCATCAACTGTCTGAACGAGTTCGTCCGTCACCAATGATGGTCTACCACTCCTCTCTTCATCATGAACGTTTTCTCGTCCACTTTTAAATAAACGTACCCATTCACGGACCACTCCTTCACTCATAACTCTTGGTCCGTACACGGCACAAAACTCACGATGAATAGCTGCTGCAGAATATTCTTTGGCTGTAAAAAACCTTATAACAGCACGCACTTCACATTTGGCGGGGTTTTCTATTGCAGCACACATTTCAAACGGCCACAAACACTAAACTAGCGCAGATACGACGTTCACTCGACCACGGCTTGATGCCGACTGACCTGCTGAGTGCGTGAATGCACAGATGGCGTAGCTACTCCCCCCACTACCCGCACTGTGACCGATCGGAGGTTACTTTCTGAACGGCCCTCGTATATATCAAGGTGCTCTAGTGCCCCTAATTTTGTATGGTGTATCTGCATTCCAGAATGTTCTTAATAAAAATGGGCAGTTAAAAGCTTGCACAAATTCAAGGGGGATTCCTCCTTCGCATAATTCGAGGATATCATACAATCTCCACTGATGCAGCTCAGATTATAGCTAACATCGAACCTTTGGCTCTCACTGGTTTATCAACAGCAACTATTACGAATTTAAGACATGAACGTGAATGTGCGTCTTATCTGCCTCACTTAAAACTACAAATCCCGGAGCATCCTACCACAGCAGGACACCCATCAAATTTTGTAAACTGTTTAAATGAAATATGTAATTTTCATGATTATTACATATATACAGACGGTTCGCGTTAACAATTTGAAGATAATATATCTGCAGTAGTATGTGCTTTTGTAGTTTATGAAAACAAAACGGAACTAACTCACTCCATGTTTAAATTGTCACCTGAATGTTCTGTATTCCAGCCGGAGCTCTTAGCAATTAAAGAAGCTATAAAATGGTGTACTGTTAATGGGAACAATGATTCACAATCAGCTCTACTCGCTATTAATGATAAATGCAACTTAAATTCATTAGCACATAAAATCAGAACCTTGCTTCAAAACCATACAGGACATATTTGCATGGGATTGCTTAAAGGACACAGTGGAATTTTAGGTAGCGAGAGAGCTGTTTGCTTGGCTAAGAAGGCTGCAGAATCCAATCTTCCTGTGAAATACTCTTTATGCCCTATTTCTACTGTAAGGAGAATAATACATCAACATATTCTTGAAGAATGGAACCAACAATGGCTAACAACTCCAAATGGAAGTTTAACAAAAGCATTATTTTTCCCTAGTGTATATGACGAGGAAAATGTGAAAATCTTGTACCAAATTTTGTTTTGACACAATTTTTAAGTGGACATGCTAAATTTTGTGAATACGTATCACGCTTTCACTTAACATCCAACCCCGAGTGCATATGTGGTGAAGAATTTTAAACTGTGATTCATCTCCCTTTCTGTTGTCCCATTTTCTGGAGAGAAAGACAAGAAACTCTCTAGGAACTGAATTTTCTGCTCCGCTCACATCTTTGCTAATGAAGTCACAACAGTATAAGTACTTCATGATATTTATAAACTCAGTGTTAAAACGTCTGAAATAGTTTAAATTAATATGCATCAGATTAAAACACATTTTCTTCCTTTTAGTATTTAAAATATTTTGGTTTAAATTGTATATTTTTATGTATAAACTCTAACCCTAATATACCACTGTGTAAAATAAAATTCAATAAATCTGGATAAATAAATAAAAAAATATTTAATATAGAAACCATGATTATTGTCAAGGAATGTTACATTGATGAAAGGTGGAACTTACAGCTATTTTTCAACGTCATCACCACTGTGATCGATGCACTTTTGCATGCGCTGTAGCAGTTTTTGTATACCCATGTCATAGCACTCTCCCGCCAAGTTGCGTAGGTAGCGCTTAACCTCGTTTTTCAAATCATCGTCGTTCTGTGTGACTTCAACTCAGGAAACAGATGATAATCACTAGGTGCTATGTCTGGACTGTGAGGATGTCCCATCCGTCTATGGCCTTCGGTGAGCATTTGGGGACCCATCTCGCACACACCTTGCGATAATACAAATGTTCGGTCAAAATCTTGTCAATCGTTGTCTTACTGACTTCAGGGATAAGTTCGCACAGCTCACGAACTGTCACACGCCGGTCTTTAAGCATTTCTTGCTCTACTTTTGCAATTGTTTCGGCTGAAACCGAAGGCCGAGGAGAACGCTGTACGTCATGGACGTCTGTATGCCCGTATTTGAACTCTTTGACCCACTTTCACACGTTTTTGACGTCTATACACTGTGGCCCATAGACTTCGCATAACTGACGATGAACTTCAGTGGGGTAGTGCGCTTGGCACTCAAAAAACGGATCACTGCACGCCACTAGCACTTGGCGTCGGAAGTGATAGGAAGCTCCATCCCAAACGGCTGCCCAGACGGGTTCCTTGTGGTGGGAATTTCAAGGGGTGAAACCAAAGATACTGCTAATGCAGTATTTGTGAGTAGAACCGCGGAGTATTATTTTTCTGAAACTAAAATTGCATCACATGGAACACTTTAATTAAATGCAGGGGCGGCTTCTGAAGGGGGTAGCATGTTTGCACTACAACCAAAATGCTGGGTCTCCCTTTAATGTAATGGCATGTTCCATTTCGACCTTGTCTAGTGCAGGGGACCTGAGCGCGCTGTATTGCTTGCAGGTGCCAAGTAGTTCACTCCCAGATGCAAACCACTGGCATACAATAGGGAGGTATAGGGCAGGACGAGGCAAGTAGGGGGGCGATGCGGGGCGTATGGCTGCATGTGGTTGGTTAACCTAGCTGCCACAAAATAGTGGATGCTTAACCTGCTCGTTCTTTCATCATAGCATCGGCATCTATTGCGTCTATGTTAAATGTAACCTACGAGTACATAGCCACGTGGTTTTGCCGTGTTTTGTTAGCTCTGCCGTGTTTTGAGTAGTGCATCAGAAATATCTATGAATTCCAGGTGGCCTTGACTTTGTGTAATTTGCGTTTTACAGAGTCTCTTGACATTTTTATAATTTATCAGTGATTGTGAACTTATTTAGAAAGCTGAAACGCCATTGTTTAACATAAACTAATAGTGTTACCAGTGGCTAAGTATAATCCAGAATTGTGGTGGTGTCAGTGCGTCAAAGAACGAAGTTCATTTATAACCTCAACTAATCTTTGCTTCGTTCTCCATGCGAGTGCGTGGTTGTTATTTGTGTTCCGTTTACAGTCAAATAGTGCTGTTTTGCAAGTGACTATCCTACATATTTCTACTAGTGTTTATTAGTAATTTCACCAGCTGTCATGGCCTACGCGACACATGATACTGGCCAGTTAGTTCGCACATCTCTAAATGTGGTTAACAATATGGATATTACCTCCGAATCATCAACATTACAGTCTTCACCGTCAGAACAGATGGAGAGCAGGTCCACACTAGAAATTATGTCATCTTATCCTCCACAAAATCCACAGACTTCGTTTCATCAAGCTTCATCACCTTCTACGAGCTCTGGTATAACTTCTGTTCACAGTGTAAGTAAATCAGTTTTTCGGCCACCTCAGCTTCAGCTGACACAGCCTACTCACTCACTCACTATTGTTTCACAATGGCTGTTGTTCTTATCTCTTTGATTACTTGTTTGTTTTAATTAACTTATTTTTCTCTTGTTTCACAGTGTTAAGAAGATAATAGGAGCCAACTTGGTTTTCCTTACATGTTATTATATAGTTCATAGATATTCAATTAGCCAACAAGGATCTGTAAAGCATGTACTGCTGATCGATCATTGAATAAAATAAAAAAAAAGAAATATTTATATAAATACAGGTAACTTGTGTTATAAGAAGAAACAATGAATTCCATAAAGTGTCTTTTAGCACATCCTTTTTCAAACATGACCTTAGAAGAAAAAATTGAACTTAAGCGACTCGGAAGACCCACGCCGAAACTAAACATCACACAGATAGTCAAAACAAAAACTAGATGTTTTAACAGGAACTTTAACAACGGTGTATACGATAAATATTCTAGAGTGTTTATGAAATGTGAATGTTGTGTTATATGTTGTGAATTACCGTTAACTTGTGCGTAGAGCAGTCAGTAGTGACAGGCTTAAAGAAATTTTGTTACTTTAAAAAAATTAAGTTGTATGGATAACTTTGTGAACCACCAATATTCAGAGCCACCCGCCGCCTCTGATTTAAATGACAATAAAACGCTATACACATATTAATATCACAAGAACTATTTTGGACAGAGGTCTGAAAATTGGTGTGTGAGCTATTGTTAATACTAAAATAATTATATTACAGTTTCAAGTCAATCCAAGTAAAATTGTAAACTTTAGGATTTTTACAGTTGGATATCCTTAAAGAGAATCTAGCAAATCAGTCACTGACCAGTGTAAACACACGACCAGAATGACAAATTTTAGAAATACACTTTTCTTTATTAATATAATGTCACCCCACTAATTATTAATCCTAACAATTTTTCTCATAATATTGTCAAAAGCTGCTAATTCATATCTGAAACACTACTGTTACTACGGCCATTGGGAAATTCTCAAAATTTCCTTGTCTATATAATTTTCTCTAAGTGCCTTGGAAACAGCCTCACTCTGACTTCCCAGTTGATGGTTTTATGATCGAATGAATTCAGTAATTACTTGTGCTAAGGTCCTGCATTCATAAAACTCATATTGCCTATCTGATTAATGGAAACCAAGTTTATTTCTAACTTAAGAAAATTTATTGTAAGTCTTCATCAATTCCTCTATTATTAAAGTTCGACTCTATAACAATCCCGGTGTCTAATTAATGTTAAGTCTACATTGCTCGTTTAAGCAGTCACTTTGTTGTGCCAGGAACAGTTCGTCGTAATCCATTAACTCCCATTTACGTGAGATGACGCTCGCTTCCAAGACAGAGAGAACTTGCAATGTTTAAACAGCCCAGAGCTCCAAACAATCGATCCGAGACAGGCTTTAGCGGCGTGGGAAAATCGCAGGCCTTCCGGCGCAAGTTGCAGAGGAACAGACCGCAGCTGCACAACTTTCTCCAAGAGGGCATTAAGGTGTGTCAAAATCTGACAAGTCCATCGTCAAGTCAAGGCTAGTACAGGCATTCTCGTCACATTTGCTGTTTAAGTTCCCAAGGACAGTGGGGCGTGTGAATGCCTCAAAAAATCGAATTTTTGTTTTAAGTTTTACAAAAATCTGTGACTTTGTGGGTTCGTGAAATGAAAAGTCCAATTACACAAACTCAACCATGTTCTTTATTTCCACCGATTTACAGTTGAACACTTGCCAATTACAGAGAATTACGTAATGCACACAATTACGATTCACCAGTTCGTCCGTTACCGTTCCGATGCACGTACACAGTCTTCTCATCCGTTCGCTAGCACGTCAAGCACTGACTCACTGACTGACTGAATTCACTCACTGCAGCCCTTTTTATAGGAATATCACCGTCTTCTAGAAGTCTCTGGTTTCAGTGAATTACCGCGAAAGTTCCAGATGGCAGTGAGAGGGGGGGAAAGAGGCGGTCAGCGACAAGTGACATTTCCCTAATCATCCCCCTCAGTTAGTGACAGAGACTAATGGGAGGGTGTGGTTGGCTGCCTCTGGTCCCTTACCAGCTTTTGCCTGTCGTGCCTTCCGCTAATTGGGTGACAGTAATCTTAATATTTAAGCCCTTTAAATGGTAATTTAATTATGGCGTCACCATGTCCATGCCCCCTTTTAAATACATACATAATAATTGAAATTAAAATGGTTATAACTATGATTTGTGGCAGCAGAGCTGTGCGGTAAATTTTATACTTGTTGTTGGTATCTCTGCTGCAGATGTGGCTGCATGTGTATTTGCAGAAGGCTCACACAATATGGCAAATTATTTACATTTGAAGTACATGCGAATTATAGTTGCAGTTTTGTTTACAGTTGAAATTATCGACTTTAGTGTTATTTATTCAAGGTGATTTGAAGCTTTGCTATAAATATGGGTAGAGTAAACCGTTTTGGTTGGAGAAAGGCAGTGTTTTATAGTAAAAACCAAAAAAGTGGCATTGGAAGTGTATCTAACCTTCTTAGTTGCAGTAAATTTGCAGCTTCTAGAAAAAAAAATTGTCTCACATTCAAACAGATGATGACAACAGCTTTTGCGTGGATAACAGTGGAGATCAAAAGAGATTTGTAACTGTAGAGCTATCATTGTTATTCAAACTGGTGCAGAAAAGTACAGGATTATGGTGCAGGAATGTTATAACTTTTGGTGAGTTAGCTGACAAACTTGTTGTTTTAGTTTTTTGCATTTTCCCACAAGTTGCAATTTTACATGTTCGGGTACATATTTCTCAGGAACCGCTTAAGTTAGCGACCTGAAACTTTTTTTGGTGTGACAAAACATTATGTTTAATAAAATGACCGTAAAATATTTTCAGCTAAAACATTTTGCATTTAAAAACATTTAAAATATATGCATTTTAAGGCAAAGTATAATGGTGTCAAATTCAACATTATTTTTGTCTGTATACTTCACTATATAAAAATTCTAACACGCTCAGTTTATGAATCATTGAGTACTTTATTTCTCCTAAAAATTGGATTCTTTGTGAAAACAATTATGGCGGTTATTTGTAACTAAATAATAACATGTGTTTCGAAAATTTCGTTTGTTGACATCACTTTGGAAAGCATCTGAGAAAAGTTATGAATTTATATTACATGTTTCGCTTTATCAGCATATTACGAAATAGCTGATTGTTAGATTGTATGAATTTCATTGGGCTGTGACAAAGCAAACACATGAATTTTGATTTTTCGAAAGTGTGAGATAAACGCAAGCGTCGTGCCTTCCACACGTCCCTCTGTCCTTTAAGATGCGTCAAAATCTGTTAAGTCCATCATCAAGTCAAGCCTACTACAGGAATTCTCGTCACATTTGCTGTTTAAGGACCCAGTCACGATACAGACGTAAGTCTTTAAGAGGGCTGTTCAATAAAGAACGATCACAATTTTTTTGACAACGTACCTTTACTCATCCTGATAGTTTTGATAGTTCTTCTCAAAATAATCTCCCCTGAATGCCATGCACTTTTTCCAGCGTTTCTGCCAGTCTTCAAAGATATGCTGGAAACCATTTTTGAGAGATCCTTCAAAATCGCCTCCGCAGCCTTCACCACTGCTTCTGACGATGGATAATGCCTCCCACGAAGGCGTTTCTTCAAGTTAGGGAATAGAAAAAGGTCACATAAGGCTAAATCCGGACTATAGGGACGGTAAGGGATGCACTTCACGTTGATTTTTGCAAGATATTCAGCAACAACTTTAGCAATATGCGGCCGCGCATTATCGTGGTGCAGCACCCAGCTGCTTCACGGAAATGTGGTCTTTTCCGCCTGATATGGACTTGCAATGTTTTCAGGACATCCTTGTAGTATTGTCCAGTTACTGATGTATGTGCAGGTACAACATTTTGATAAACCATTCCATGAATATCAAAGAATGAAATGACCACAACTTTCCCAGCAGAAGCAACCACTATTGCTTTTTTGGGGGTTGGTGATGAAGGAGATTTCCACATTGAGCTTTGCTGTTTGCTCTCAGGATCAAAACGATGTAGCCAAGTTTCATCAGCAGTGATTACGTTTGAAAGAAACTCCGGATCTTCCTCTAACATCAACTTTAACTGCATGCAGACCTGCATGCGAGTGTCTTTTTGTTCGGGAATCAGTCTTGGAACTCATCGCGCACAAACACGTCTCATGTGTAATGTTTCTGTCACCAACGTGTGGGTGGCACCCAATGAAGTGTAGAGTATTTGAGAAAGTGACCTTAAGGTAATTCGTCGATCATCTCTCACAATGGCAGCAGCGGTGTTGATGTTTTCTTCCGTAAGAGCAGTAACTGGAGCACTGTGCCCACCTTCCTTTGAAATTGATTGTCTCCCCTCTTTAAACATTTTAAACCACCTTCGAGCTGTGCTGTAAGGAGGAACAGACTCTCCATAGGCCTCCTGTAACATTGTATAGGCCTCAACTGAAGATTTGTTGAGACGAAAGCAGATTTTCAAACCCGCATATTGTTCCTCGCGTGTTAGCTCCATTGCAGCGGTAGGCGATACTGAACATGTCTGAACTTGCCTGGTTCACACAGGCGGGAACCATGAGTACCAACAATGAAAATACTACGGCGTGTTTGTTACTCATTAAGCTAAGAGAATATAATGAGATTGAATTTTTGTGCAAAAAATTAAGACCGTTAAAAATTATGATCATTCTTTATTGAACAGCTCTCGTATGAGATACTAGCCGACAATGAAGTAGCTGTCAACAACAGATGCAATCTGTAACATCTCAATGCTGGAGACAGAGGGGAGTCAGGGGCAAGGCAATAGTTGCAAAGGAAAGTTGAACAAGAAAACAGTACTTTTATAATTTGTCCCAAATTAGAAGATAATGGGCAATAAGACCTGAAGCTGGCGACGAATATATTAAAGATCCTATCGGGAAACAAGCCAAGCGAAAAGACGATTATAGATCATCTGACAACATCGCTCCTATCATGAAGATATTTTAATAAATGTTATCACCACAAAATAGTTATAACATAAACATAAAAAAGACAAAACACTACCAATATTCGCATCACTGAACAAAAGACTGTTTGCAGTAATTGAAATGCCAGGTCAGGAGATGGCGTGAGTGTAGAAAACCAATTAGGTCAAAGAAACTAACTACCTAATTTGATTATCAAGCTATATAGATCTGTGCTTCTTAAGCCGATTGATTTCCATTTTAAGGCCGAGTTTCAAGAGGAGCTGAACTGAAATCCATAATCACGATTAAGCGTTCTCCTCTCAGAGGAAATGACCAAAACCTCCTTAACTCTTCGCTCCCAGTAACTATTGCATTTTGTTGCCGAGAACAAAAGATATATATATATATATATATATAAGAACATGGATAATAATTTTAAGGAGTTTATTCTTCAAAACATTTTGGTAGGATGCAGGTGTCACGGTAGTGGCCTTTGGAATGCAATGAGTAAGAATTATATCACTGGTGTCCCAGAAGATGGCCTCCATCATTTGGTCACCACTGGCGATCACCCGAAACGTTTTGGTGGCGGCGAGTTTGTGTGCTTCCATTGAGCTGACTGGCGCTTCGTTTCAGGGCAGAAAAAGGGCATCCACGTCTCATCCGTGGTCACAATCGATTGAAAGACAGTTCCATTCTTGCCATCATCACTTGTCAATATCGCCTGAAAATTTACCATGCGTGCAGCCTTGTGATCATCCGGCAGTATTCGTGACATACACCTGGAAGACACTTATGGGCTTTTCAGATCTTCATGCAGGATTGTGTGCACAGATCCCACAGAAATGCCAGGTTTGGAGAAGTCTGAAACAGTCTTGATTTGTTGTCACACGATGTTCTGTCGTCATTGAACTGTCACACCCAGGAACGTACATTAGATACATCCATGGTACCATCACCACATGCCTCACTTAACTGTCTTGGTTTGTTGTCACACGATGTTCTGTCTCCATTGAACTGTCGCACCCAGGAACGTACATTATTCACATCCATGGTACCATCACCACATGCCTCACTTAACTGTCTTGGTTTGTTGTCACACGATGTTCTGTCTTCATTGAACTGTCACACCCATGAACGTACATTATTCACATCCATGGTACCATCACCACATGCCTCACTTAACTGTCTTGGTTTGTTGTCACACGATGTTCTGGCTTCATTGAACTATCGCACCCAGGAACGTATATTAGACACATCCATGGTACCATCACCACATGCCTCACTTAACTGTCTTGGTTTGTTGTCACACGATAATCTGTCTTCATTGAACTGTCACACCCAGGAACGTATATTAGACACATCCATGGTACCATCACCACATGCCTCACTTAACTGTCTTGGTTTGTTGTCACACGATAATCTGTCTTCATTGAACTCTCACACCCAGGGACATACATTAAACATATCCATGGTACCATCACCACATGCCTCACTTAACCCTCTTGGTTTGTTGTCACACGATGTTCTGTCTTCATTGAACTGTCACACCCAGGAACGCACATTAGACACATCCATGGTACTATCACCACATGTCTCACTTAACTGTCTTGGTTTGTTGTCACACGATGTTCTGTATTCATTGAACTGTCACACCCAGGAACGTATATTAGACACATCCATGGCACCATCACCACATACCTCACTTAACTGTCTTGGTTTGTTGTCACACGATGTTCTGTCTTCATTGAACTGCCACACCAGGAACGTACATTAGACACATCCAACTGTCTTGGTTTGTTTTTACACGATGTTCTGCCTTCATTGAACTGTCACATCCAGGGACGTACATTAGACACATCCATGGTACCATCACCACATGCCTCACTTAACTGTCTTGGTTTGTCGTCACACGATGTTCTGTCTTCATTGAACTGTCGCACTCAGGAACGTACATTACACACATCCATGGTACCGTCATCACATGCCTCACTTAGCTGTCTTGGTTTGTTGTCACACGATGTTCTGTCTTCATTGAACTGTCACACCCAGGAACGCACATTAGACACATCCATGGTACCATCACCACATGCCTCACTTAACTGTCTTGGTTTGTTGTCACACGATAATCTGTCTTCATTGAACTGTCACACCCAGGAACGTATATTAGACACATCCATGGTACCATCACCACATGCCTCACTTAACTGTCTTGGTTTGTTGTCACACGATAATCTGTCTTCATTGAACTCTCACACCCAGGGACATACATTAAACATATCCATGGTACCATCACCACATGCCTCACTTAACCCTCTTGGTTTGTTGTCACACGATGTTCTGTCTTCATTGAACTGTCACACCCAGGAACGCACATTAGACACATCCATGGTACTATCACCACATGTCTCACTTAACTGTCTTGGTTTGTTGTCACACGATGTTCTGTCTTCATTGAACTGTCACACCCAGGAACGTATATTAGACACATCCATGGTACCATCACCACATACCTCACTTAACTGTCTTGGTTTGTTGTCACACGATGTTCTGTCTTCATTGAACTGCCACACCAGGAACGTACATTAGACACATCCAACTGTCTTGGTTTGTTTTTACACGATGTTCTGCCTTCATTGAACTGTCACATCCAGGGACGTACATTAGACACATCCATGGTACCATCACCACATGCCTCACTTAACTGTCTTGGTTTGTCGTCACACGATGTTCTGTCTTCATTGAACTGTCGCACTCAGGAACGTACATTACACACATCCATGGTACCGTCATCACATGCCTCACTTAGCTGTCTTGGTTTGTTGTCACACGATGTTCTGTCTTCATTGAACTGTCACACCCAGGAACGCACATTAGACACATCCATGGTACTATCACCACATGTCTCACTTAACTGTCTTGGTTTATTGTCACACGATGTTCTGTCTTCATTGAACTGTCGCACTCAGGAACGTACATTACACACATCCATGGTACCATCACCACATGCCTCATTTAACTGTCTTGGTTTGTTGTCACACGACGTTCTGTCTTCATTGACCTGTCACACCCAGGAACGTACAGTAGACACATCCATGGTACCATCACCACATGCCTCACTAACTGTCTTGGTTTGTGGTCACACGATGTTCTGTCTTCATTGAACTGTCAGACCCAGGAACGCACATTAGACACATCCATGGTACCATCACCACATGCCTCACTTAACTGTCTTGGTTTGTTGTCACGCGATGTTCTGTCTTCATTGAACTGTCACACCCAGGAACGTACATTAGACACATCCATGGTACCATCACCACATGCCTCACTTAACTGTCTTGGTTTGTTGTCACACGATGTTCTGTTTTCATTGAACTGTCACACCCAGGAACGTAAATTAGACACATCCATGGTACCATCACCACATGTCTCACTTAACTTTCTTGGTTTGTTGTCACTCGATGTTCTGTCTTCATTGAGCTATCGCACCGAGGAACGTACATTAGACAGATCCATGGTACCATCACCACATACCTCACTTAACTGTCTTGGTTTGTTGTCACACGATGTTCTGTCTTCATTGAGCTATCGCACCCAGGAACGTACATTAGACACATCCATGGTACTATCACCAGATGCCTCACTCAACTGTCTTGGTTTGTTGTCACACGATGTTCTGTCTTCATTGAACTGTAGCATCCAGGAACGTACATTAGACACATCCATGGTACCATCACCACATACCTCCCTTAACTGTCTTGGTTTGTTGTCACACGATGTTCTGTCTTCATTGAACTGTCGCACCCAGGAACCTACATTAGACACATCCATGGTACCATCACCACATGCCTCACTTAACTGTCTTGGTTTGTTGTCACACGATGTTCTGTCTTCATTGAACTGTTGCACCCAGGAACCTACATTAGGCACATCCATGGTACCATCACCACATACCTCACTTAACTGTCTTGGTTTGTTGTCACACGATGTTCTGTCTTCATTGAACTGTCGCACCCAGGGACGTACATTAGACACATCCATGGTACCATCACCACATACCTCACTTAACTGTCTTGGTTTGTTGTCACACGATGTTCTGTCTTCATTGAACTGTCGCACCCAGGGACGTACATTAGACACATCCATGGTGCCATCACCACATGCCTCAATTAACTGTCGATGAAGTTCAATAGATGTCACACCACAAAAATGGAGGGAACGAATGATTATACGCTGTTCTTGCAATGAAAACGTCGCCATTTTAAGTATCAAAAGCAGTCCTAACTCGTCTGTCTGTACAGTGCTGCCATCTCTGTCACATTCACTAAGAGTCCACGTGTATCATTTTTTAAAACAACAGAAGTTCGTATCTTGTTACAGTCCTGAGAAAAAAAATATATATCGGACTTGTTATAACTTGAACGCACGTCGTATATAGTATTCCAGGATAATATTAATTTTGTAGTAAGTACATTTAACGAGTTGCTGGTAACGTCTTACACAACTTTTTGTGAGGAAGTCAGCGCTCCTACTGCTATTGTTACAAACCTTATCTGCACTCCTTGTTGTTTACAACAATATCTTTCTAGTCTGAGATAAAGTATAATTGACCATGATGTAAGTGAATTAGAAAGAGAAAGACCGTGTTTTACAATCTGTAATGAAGAGAGATGGAGGATATGCAACAGTTGCGCAATGAAAACAGTAGCACCTTCGCAGACCTCAACCTCACCAGTAAATGCAACTCGGAGCTGAGGATGTTTTCTTTACCTGACCACACTCCTGATGCTTGCCCACTTGTTCCGTAAATGTTTAATTCCTCTTCCCAACGAAGGTTGAGTGCAGTCATATAGTGGCCAAGTAGTAACATCATTTATAATTCTACAATATGGATAATCAACATAGTTAAGGGTGCATAATGCAATGTGTCTTTTCATTATAAGCCTGAGATATTCAGTAAATACATAAATTCGCAATAAAATAATATAATATTAATCAAAATTAGGAGATGACAACTCTGTCCGTCAATAAATCTCTTAGAATTCCACTTTGGATCAGTGGCGGATGGTGGGTTAAATTATTGGTGGTGCACAAATGAAAAATAAAATACAGAGTAGTAATGACTCACCTATTTATACAGATTCTCTGCTCTACTGTCCTTAGACCTGGCGCATCTATCGATAACTTTTGCGTTGAAGTCGCTGATCTTCATAACAAAGTCTCTCTCAATTGAAAGCATTGCTAATGCTGACAATCCGTCCTGTGACATTGTGTTCCTAAGGAAAGTTTTTATTCTTTTTAAAGTTGAGAAACAGCATTCTGCTTCAGCGGTAGACATTGGCATAGTTAACAGTACTCGGAGGAGTTTGACATATTCGCTGAATGTAGTACATAAATTGTTTTCCTTATTGAAGTTCATCAAGCACAAAGCGCCGGACATTCCACGAAATTTCTCTCCCCTGTAAGTTACAGTCAGTTCTCTACGAAGTTTTGTTCCAATGATAAAAGGATAGAACCTTATTGTTTCTCTAAGGGAATCCTCTGGAAATGTCTTAGAAATTTTCTTGATGAAACAAAGTTGAGGCTACCAGATGCCCCGTGAAGCTAAATCTGTCCTTTGCTTCTCTAAGTATGTCACATACTTCAAGAGCTTCTCTTCTTTTCACATCATGATCTTCTATTCTTCTCCTCTTAATTGCAGTTTCTTCGTGTTCCTCGATATCCACGCTATTTCTTACCTTTTGCACTTCCCTTTTAAATGCGTTTAGCTGGGCGATGGCAAATGTTGCATTGCAGTCTCGTTTCTGCAGCTGATTGTACAAAATGTCCACATGTGGCACGATCTTGTAGAAGAAAGACAGCCAGAATACAAAATTATAATCTTTCAAAGTGGCCATAAACCCAGAAGCCTGAACAAGTGTGGCGTTGTTGTTTAACAGAGCTCTCTTCTGAATAACCTCCATGCATTTGATTAACTTCTCTCTCTATTCGAAAAGCAGAACACACAGAAGCTAAGCCTGAAGGTCACGCTATAGCCGTTGCTAAGAGTAGGAGGAGCTAGGTTTATAAACCATCATTTAAGCAATGTATAAGAAGCCCCTCCCATCTCTTCACCTTCCCGCAACCCTCTCAGAGAGCCTACATTTGGGCGAAATCTTAGGTTAACTCTTCACTGCAAACCTGCGGCTCCTACAGCTAATCACTGTTTATTTCGACTTCTGCGGTCTTGGGCAGCTACAGACAATAAGCGTAATTGAAACATGTTTGTATATAAAAGAATGCAAACAAGTACAGCTTTAATGTGCAAAATGCACCTGTTGTATATTCAGAATCAGTGGGTGTAGCGCAAACCTGCAACCTTATGGAGGAAGCGCCCCTGGTTTGGATATCTACAAAGTGTGAGATTTGTTCTGTAAATGCACTGTAATATTTTTTACAGATATCTTTTACAAGAATATTGAAATGAACAACATTTTATTATTAACTTTCAAACTGGCACAGGATTCTTTATTCATTTGTTCACCCGCGGGATACAAAAGCCGAAAAAGTGAAATAAAAGAATATCGCAAAGCACAGAGGCGGTAGGAAGCAAGTTGAAGCGAATTACATTCGGTTAATACTTGATGCAGGAAGGGATTTACAGCATCACAGCTTCCAGCTGAAAGGAAGAGATTTGTTCCATCTTGCTCTGGTACTGGTGTCATTTAATATAAATGTTTCAGGTAACTGAATCAGAAGGCATTTACAAGCTAACTCACTAATGAGTCAGGAAGGTGACATAAAGGTTCAACAAACCAGCAGAAGTAACTTGCCGACTTTTTGAGTACGTACAATTAATCTTTTTGAATATCAGCTCTTTACATTTTAATGACGTTACGCATTGCCAATATATCAGTGTCGCCCTGCTCTATTTGTATTTGTATAGTTATTCATAACAAAGAAATCCCAGGGTTGTTATTTGCAGATGACTTAGTAGTTGGTTCTACATCTGTTGGAGGGCTGAGAAGGGCAATTGAAGCAATAAGTAGTTATTGCCAAAAATGGGGGTTGAGAGTTAACGAAAGGAAAACGAAGAGTGAGTGAGTGAGTGAGTGAGTGAGTGAGTGAGTGAGTGAGTGTGTGGTGTTTTAGGGCCCGTCGACAACAAGGTCATTTTATGGTTTTAGTTAATTGATGGAAATTACTCATTTCTCCACACTAGCCGTATATAGGCTAACATATTTGATGGTTAGAGTCAACATGAAAAATTCAATGCCGTGGTCGGGATTTGAACCACGGATCTCCTGGTTTCCGTCCAGTCGCTCTTAACCTTTGAGCTACCATGGCCAACGTGCCGTCCTGAGATTAAATTCTCGAGTTGACTCGTATATTCTCCCGATAGACCACTAGGGGCTCTCGCATCCGAGATACAATGTTTGTGGCGACTTACGTCTTGACATTAAATTCTCCATTTGACTCGTATATTTCCCCGGTAGACCACTAGGGGCTGTCGCATCCGAGATACACCGTTTGTAGCGACTTACGTCTTGACATTAAATTCTCGAGTTGACTCGTATATTTCCCCGGTAGACCACTAGGGGCTGTCGCATCCGAGATACACCGTTTGTGGCGACTTACGTCTTGACATTAAATTCTCCATTTGACTCGTATATTTCCCCGGTAGACCACTAGGGGCTGTCGCATCCGAGATACAATGTTTGTGGCGACTTACGTCTTGACATTAAATTCTCCATTTGACTCGTATATTTCCCCGGTAGACCACTAGGGGCTGTCGCATCCGAGATACACCGTTTGTGGCGACTTACGTCTTGACATTAAATTCTCGAGTTGACTCGTATATTTCCCCGGTAGACCACTAGGGGCTGTCGCATCCGAGATACACCGTTTGTGGCGACTTACGTCTTGACATTAAATTCTCGAGTTGACTCGTATATTTCCCCGGTAGACCACTAGGGGCTCTCGCATCCGAGACACACCGTTTGTGACGACTTACTATTGTAAGTACTTGAGTCCCAGGCTTCATCATTTAACTCTTATTCTTTTAGTTAATTGATGGAAATTAATCATTTCTCCACACTAGCCATATATAGGCTAAAATATTTGATGGATAGACTAGACGGAAACCAGGAGATCGTTGGTTCAAATCCCGGCCATGGCATTGAATTTTTCATGTTGACTCTATCTATCGAAGATTATGGTTTTTAAGAAAGGTTATGGATTACGTAAAGATGAGAAATGGGAGATAAATGGAAGAGAAATAGAGGTCTTAAAGAGATTTGATTATTTGGGGATAAGATTGAGCTGTGATGGTAAATGGACTGAACAGAAAAAATTGGCTCTAGCAAAACGTAAAATGGCCATGAGTATTGTAAGAACATGTTTAAGGAAATTACCCGACATTAATGTCAAATGGCTGGAAAGGATCTATACTGCCATAGTGGAAAATAAAATGTTGCATGGGACAGAGATATGGGGAGTGGATGAAGCATGGGAAGAGGTGGACGTTTTAACAGATCCTTCTGTAAATATATTTTGGGCGTACCGGTAGCTTCACCTAAAGGGCCAGCAACAATTAGAGTTTGGGAAGACATCCAACAAGGGTCATTACATTGTCTCTAGTGTATTGAAATGCACTCTTGGAAATGGAAATAAGAACACATTGACGCCAGTGTGTCAGACCCACCATACTTGCTTCGGACACTGCGAGAGGGCTGTACAAGCAATGATCACACGCACGGCACAGCGGACACACCAGGAACCGCGGTGTAGGCCGTCGAATGGCGCTAGCTGCGCAGCTCTTGGGCACCGCCGCCGTCAGTGTCAGCCAGTTTTCCGTGGCATACGGAGCTCCATCGCAGTCTTTAACACTGGTAGCATGCCGCGACAGCGTGGACGTGAACCGCACGTGCAGTTGACGGACGTTGAGCGAGGGCGTATAGTGGGCACGCGGGAGGCCGGGTGGACATACCGCCGAATTGCTCAACACGTGGGGCGTGAGGTCTCCACAGTACATCGATGTTGTCGCCAGTGGTTGGCGGAAGGTGCACGTTCCCGTCGACCTGGGACCGGACTGCAGCAACGCATGGATGCACGCCAAGACCGTCGGATCCTACGCAGTGCCGTACGGGACCCCACCGCCACTTCCCAGCAAGTTAGGGACACTGTTGGTCCTGGGGTATCGGCGAGGACCATTCGCAACCGTCTCCATGAAGCTGGGCTACGGTCCCGCGCACCGTTAAGCCGTCTTCCGCTCACGCCCCAACATCGTGCAGCCCGCCTCCAGTGGTGTCGCGACAGGCGTGAATGGAGGGACGAATGGAGACGTGTCGTCTTCAGCGATGAGAGTCGCTTCTGCCTTGGTGCCAATGATGGTCGTATGCGTGTTTGGCGCCGTGCAGGTGAGCGCCACAATCAGGACTGCATACGACCGAGGCACACGGGGCCAACACCCGGCATCGTGGTGTGGGGAGCGATCTCGTATACTGGCCGTACACCTCTGGTGATCGTCGAGGGGACACTGAATAGTGCATGGCACATCCAAACCGTCATCGAACCCATCGTTCTACCATTCCTATACCGGCAAGGGAACTTGCTGTTCCAACAGGACAATGCACTTCCGCATGTATCCCGTGCCACCCAACGTGTTCTAGAAGGTGTAAGTCAACTACCCTGGCCAGCAAAATCGCCGGATCTGTCCCCCATTGAGCATGTTTGGGACTGGATGAAACGTCGTCTCACGCGGTCTGCACGTCCAGCACGAACGCTGGTCGAACTGAGGCGCCAGCTGGAAATGGCATGGCAAGCCGTTCTACAGGACTACATCCAGCATCTCTACGATCGCCTCCATGGGAGAATAGCAGCCTGCAGTGCTGCGAAAGGTGGATATACACGGTACTAGTGCCGACATTGTGCATGCTCTGTTGTCTGTGTCTATGTGCCTATGGTTCTGTCAGTGTGATCATGTGATGTATCTGATCCCAGGAATGTGTCATTTAAGTTTCCCCTTTCTGGGGCAATGAATTCACGGTGTTCTTATTTCAATTTCCAGGAGTGTATCTTTACAGAGTTGCCAATTTGAAGGAAAGCAATATTATCAAGGAATGTTTTCTTTTTGCAGATGAAAAGCAAATGGGGAGAGTCTTGGGCGCAAAAAGTAAGGGAACTGATGGAACAGATAGGTATGGGACATATTTGGAGAAACGAGGAGTATTATTATAGTGGCTTTTGGAAAGAGGTAGAATTAAGGCTGGAAGATTTAGATAGCCAAGTTATATTTACCAGTGTAAGGGAGAGAAGATCATTGAGGACATATAAGGAAATAAAGACAGTGTAGGGGAGGGAGAAGTACATAGATGTGTGTAATAAGTCAGGGCAAGAAGGATTTGCCTGGGCAAGGTCAGGAGTTAGAAATTTGAAAGGTATTAGATATGAAAAGGATACAGGGAAATACCCAATGTGTGGAGAAGAGGATACAGATTGGAGTATACTTTATTGCAAACAAACAAAGATATTGAGAGAACAAATTTGGCAACAAAAGTGGGGCAGTTTTAGGGATGTGGGGAAGTATTAATAATAAAGAACATGTTATTGGTAAAAGGAGAAAAGAATGTAAGAAATATAGGTGAATATCTGGGGAAAATTAGAGAGAAATGGTTAAGATTGACGAAGAATAACTAACAATTAAGGGTTAGAAAACTAGAACGATGAATACAAGGGAGAGGAGGGTCATCAATACACGGAAAACCAGGGGTTATGTATATTGAGACCGAGACTCGAGGCAAGCAGGTAGAAAGGGTATGTTAAATGTGAATAAGTCACTTTTTTATTGTGTGAAATACATGTTATAAATGTCAATGTATCAATGAAATTGTATGTAGAAGAAAGATGAGAAATGAATACAAATACAAAATACCCTGCTCAAAGTGAACTACGGTGGAATTAAAATTACTTTAAGATTCTGACAGTTGCCGTGAAAGCACGTGCTGGTGGGGAAAGTCACGAATGTCTTGGCGCTCAATGTTCAAACAGAAGAAAGCGCTAAAACTACCTAACTTAAATCGCTGATTATTTGTAACAAATGCGACAGTTTTGAACGATACTCTGGTAAGGCAATGTTCAGATGAAACTAAGATATCGCTGAAAATTGTCAGCATTGTTTAAATTAGTCTTTTGTAATGCATCTGCCTTTGAGTGTTTCTCAGACAGCTGGGATTAAGAACAAACAAGAGAAACCCAATATACGGCTTTGCATTATACGTAATAGATTTCTCAACCATTTTTATGAGGATACAAATAATAGAAATGTTTTTAAAATGTATACATTCTCCATATGCCATATTATATTAGCAAGTACAAAGCTGAAAGGCTTTTCCAAAATAAGAATTCAGAACGTGTAATTTGACTTAGTGTGCTTAATGTAAGCTTAATACGGGATCGACCAAGGCCAAGTGAGGTGGAAGGTGCTGTGCGGCGTATGCGGTAGACATATTGTTTCTCCCCTGGCATGGGATCTTTGTCTTTGTACCGAATATGTTTAATTTGGAAACTTTGGGGACATCGCCTGCCCTATGATATCCCGCCCTTTGTACTCTCTGTCTTTATCCCAAAGGTGCAGTAAGTACTATAAACCTACCCTTTGACTTTAGTACTAAAATCCTTTTTCGTTTCCAATCCCTATTCCCCATTGCAAAATATATTATTCCATTTCCTGCAAATGTATCGCTTTATGAATTCTTAATGTCAAAGGGAAACTTGGAATCGCTTTCAGACAGGCACAAAGAGATGTACACTGCCCACCTGCACTTTAGGACCTCTGCGTTATGTGTGGCACAAGGCAATAATGTGGAGCGATATATTGTTGCCGAATTTCTTATTATTCATTTACCTGCTTTAAGCACGAGATATTACCACGACGCCATGCTCTGGTACAGTTATTGTTAACATCTAATATGGTTTATTCACGCGAATTCCTCGACGGAGTTTTTTAGAAACGGTTTCACTGCATATCTCCTTGATCTACATTTGAGAATAGCGGAAAAGGGAAGTCGAACTTCTTAGGAGCTGCACGTTAGGAAATCCATTCTTCTTGCACGTCCCAACGGAATGGTTCAGGTGGTTTCGTCTGTGGCTTGCATACGGGAGACCCGAATTCGATTCCTATGGCTGACCTAGCTGGCCCTTAGAATTTGTCGGGGGTCGCCAGGTGAATTCTGGGTAGATTAACTGTCTTTTCTTTCTTCTACCTCACGTCTTTGGATTGTTTAACCCGTTCCGGATCCAAATTGGTCTGACCATCTTTTCTTCGGTCTTCCCTGGTTTCTTCTTCCTATAGGTTTATAGTTTAAGGCTATTTTTGGTATTCTGATATTATTCATGGGAGCCAAGCTAGTTACATGGGAGCCAAGCTATATAACAAACTCCCAGCAGAAGTTAAAGTGTCTAGTAACTTAACAAAATTCAAATTTGTCTTGAAATCATATTTAATTAATAATGTTTTTTATTCACTTGATGAATTTCTAAACCAAGACTACAACTTCATAATTTACTGTTTGAGTGCTAGTTTCTTATTTTACAATACTTATGACTAAAACCTAGACATTGTATTAGGTGTACAAGACATTATACATTTAGAATAACATCACCTAAGTTTTAGTTTCTTTTAATATCTGTATATATATATCAAAATATCCAGCAACTTTAATTGTATATAATTGACAACTTGCCTGTTTTCAACAATGCTTGTAAAACATAAGGTTATAATAAAGTATTATTATTATTATTATTATTATTATTATTATTATTATTATTATTATTATTATTATTATTATTATTATTATTATTATTATTATTATTATTATTATTATTATTATTATTATTATTATTATTATTATTATTATTATTATTATTATTATTATTATTATTATTATTATTATTATTATTATTATTATTATTATTATTATTATTATTATTATTATTATTATTATTATTATTATTATTATTATTATTATTATTATTATTATTATTATTATTATTATTATTATTATTATTATTA
This sequence comes from Mantis religiosa, assembly GCA_030765055.1. NCBI lineage: Eukaryota > Metazoa > Arthropoda > Insecta > Mantodea > Mantidae > Mantis > Mantis religiosa. The sequence goes on from CM060947.1 coordinate 22,312,794, forward strand.
TTATTATTATTATTATTATTATTATTATTATTATTATTATTATTATTATTATTATTATTATTATTATTATTATTATTATTATTATTATTATTATTATTATTATTATTATTATTATTATTATTATTATTATTATTATTATTATTATTATTATTATTATTATTATTATTATTATTATTATTATTATTATTATTATTATTATTATTATTATTATTATTATTGTTGTTGTTGTTGTTGTTGTTAGTGTGTATGCATTTATTAAAGCAAGTTAGTATTCTATTTATATCACACAACCTGTATAGCTGTGTTCTTAAACTGTATAAATTCATATGACGTGGTTCTTTTGTGTATTTAACACTATACTGAACTGGAAATAAATAAATAAATAAAAATTCATCCTCTGAACATGTTATTTCCATTGATTTCTATTTCTTTCAATAGTATCGTTTATTTCTTCTACTTTTAATTCTGTCCTAATATCCTGAATACGTTTTGTTTTATCAATTTTGGTATATCCAGCTATTGCTCTTATGAATTTCATTTCTGATGACTGTATTCTCGTACTATTTCTTTTTGTTAGTGTCCATGTTTCTGATCCATAGCGTAGAGTTGGTATTGCCATTGTTTTGTATAATTTTATTATAGAGTCCTTTCTTGCTTTATTTTTACTGTTCTTTTTATTGTGCCTGTTATATAGTTAAATTTATTTATTTTCTCTATTATATCAGCTTCCCCTTGGTACGAGACATTACATCCTAAATACTTAAAGTGTGATTTCTGCTCAATTATTATGTTATCTAACACTATTTTTGATCTTACTGGATTAATTCCTTTAAATTCAATGGTTTTGGATTTATTTCTGATATTTTCATTCCACATTCTGTAGCAATTTTATCTAGACTATACAGCATTTTCTGAAGGACATCTTCATTTGTGGCCATTATTATTTGATCATCTACACACAACATAGTTTTCAATTTAGCTCCTGATACATTATTGCCTCCATTGACTTTATTCGAACTATTTCATCAACATACAATTTAAAAAGTGCGGTTGATAAAGGACAACCTTGTCTTACGTCACCATTAACTATTACTGGTTCTCTTTTATTTATTTTTATTTTTGTGTCAATGTACATAATTTTTATAGCTTCAATTAGTTGTAAAGGTATGCCTCTATTATTTAAAATTTTCCACAGTATCATTCGAGATACTTTGTCAAAAGCTTTATAATACTCAATAAATAGTAAGTGCGTCTCTAAATTTTGTTCTCGTCGGTAGATTAACTATATCCCCCGAATTTACTGTCCCTCCATTACTTCTCCATCATTTCACATCATCTCTCATCTGATGCTCTCTTTTAGGGTAGAAGTGTCGGAGGGAGTCTCGGCGTTGCATGTTAGGATTTTATGCTCTTGGTAAAACTTACTTCTCCGGTAGGTAGCCTCTGGTCTAATGGGGCCGTTTCCCGACCACAGTTGGATGGAATTCATCACGAGGTCTACTCGAAACTCCGTAAACTCCGGCCTCTATCAACCCGACAGCAATGGAAAACTCCTTTGCTCTTTTCTTGGGGCGATACCTTTGGTCGAAAAAGCCGCCCGCCCATGGACAACAACGTCAAGACGGGTGGAAGTGGATACGCCACTTAAGCGCGTCAACTCCGCAGGGAAGACTACCGAATAACCTCTGCAGGCTAGTACCCGGAACTTCTTAGCCAACCCTCTGCCCCCTTGGGCTGCCGAAGCCTGGTCGGAGTTACCCAATTTCCCATGGTATCGGGAACACACTGCCCTCTCGAGTCCAACCCAATCCGAACCACTCCCCAACAGGAGGGGCTTGTCAGTTCGGTCCAAGGTTCCTCTCGTAACGTCAGAGGTACCATGAGTGCTAAGGTTCCGCAGCGCTCACACCACAGCAGCTGAAGGGGACGGCTCCCCTCCCCTACGGGGATTAGGATGGGATGCTGATTGTATCGCCCTGCCGGGAAGTTTCCAACTCGCGTACTCTGCCCTCTAAACTATCCTGGCTCCTTGGGACGGCCACCCTCTCTTCTCTTACGTCATCCTTCCTCCAGAGAATGCCGCACTTGGACCATAATTACTAAGGACCAAGTTTGGACCTTCGTGCCCAATACCCTCCGTAACATAATCCAGTCCAGGGCAGTCTTCTTGCACAACCAGGAGAAACAAACGAAAAACAACTTCCAAATGCAAAAAAGCGTAAGTACATTACGCGCATGTTTTCTTGAGCGCTGGATTTACGGTTTGGTGCAGGCAGAGGGGAAGAAGCGAGAGCTGTTTCTGCAGTGTGGTCAACCTTCAAAAACACAGTTTAGCAAATGAGCGTGTAAGATAAGCGAAAATATAACAAGTAACGTTGCATCCTCTCAAAACATTCCTTAGTTTTGCCCACGTCAGCTCAATTGTATTCAGATCGCAGTTATACGGAGGTAGACGAATAATAATGTGTCCCCTTTCGAGAGACATAACATCCACAAATGTTCATACAAATATAAATCATTTTCAAGTAAATGCTGATGTACTCGTAACAAGGATAATCTGGCAATTCGAGCGCACCAAACGAGCCTTTATGAAGAAAGCTTTAACTACAAAGTGATAATGTTATATAATAAACTTCCAAATTCATTTAAACAAGCTGCATCATTAAAACACTTTAAGAATAAGTTTAAGAAATTTTTTCATATACACTGTTTTTATACGGTTAATGAAATTTTAGAACTATAACCATGTAAATGAGCACTGGGAGCATAGTACATTCAAAAACCTGTAATATTTATATTATGACATTTCTTGTAGTAAATTAATCTATACAAATACCACATGAAACCATAGAAAAGCTCTTTACTGTGTCTATTGTATGTAATCAATTTGACTTTATGTATATACTGTATTTATACATTTTGACGTGTCTCATAACATGTATATGTTGCCAAGGACGAACTAAAATTCTAATTCTAACATACGATTGTTGTAAACTGGTTATTTAATTAACCTCGAAATTGATCAAAACGAAATATGACGGACATGATGAAGCGTAGCGTATTAGCCACTAGATGTCAGTGTATAGCGCATTTAAATTTTTAAATTTGTTATCTATGTTTAGAGAGTTAAACGAAACTTAGCGTATTAGGACTCGGAAATTGCTAAATTAAAAGAATGTACTTGACTTAAACTGTAGGCTTCAACGAGATCTGCATATTTTGTATACTAATATTGTACGTTTACCTTTTATGAGAACGTTTTCCAAAATGAAGGCAACTTGACTGACTGTTTACAGATAATTCAAGAATATTTCTCTTGTGATAAAATATATTAAGTATAGGCAAGTATTTTTCTTAAAAGAATTGGAAAACGTTCTCCATGATGGATAATTTTGAAATGGACTTTTTTCGTCAATCTTCTTGGAATATGAAAAAATGGTATTTATAAAAGTATGACGTTATGATGTTCACAGGCACTCAAACACCCTACCACCACCCCCTACGCAAACGCGGGGGTGGAAAGGAAAAGGCAAAAGTGAAATAACCGCTTAGAAGAGCTCGCTTTATAACCAGACAGGCAATTTTAGCAGTAAGGTGGTCCATCTCGAAATATTCTCCCCTGAATGCGATGCACTTGTCCCAGCGTTTCTGCTAGTCTTCTAAGACATGCTGGAAACCATTTTTAAGAGATCCTTCAAAATCGCCTCTGCAGCCTTCACCACTGCTTCTAATGATGGATAATGCCTCCCGCGAAGGCGTTTCTTCAAGTTAGGGAATAGAAAAAAGTCACATGGGGATAAATCCGGACTATAGGGAGGTTGAGGGATGCACTTCGCGTTGAATTTTGCAAGATATTCAGCAACAACATTGACAATATGCGGCCGCGCATTATCTTGGTGCAGCATCCGGCTTGCTTCACGGAAATGTGGTCTTTAGCGCCTGATATGGACTTGCAATGTTTGCAGGACATCCCTGTAGTATTGTCCAGTTACTGATGTGTGTGCAGGTACAACATGCTGATAAACCATTCCATGAATATCAAAGAAGAAGATGACCATAACTTTCCCAGCAGAAGCAACCACTTTTGCTTTTTGGGGGATGAAGTAGATTTCCACACTGAGCTTTGCTGTTTGCTCTCAGGATCAAAATGATGTAGCCAAGTTTCATTAGGAGTGATTACGCTTGAAGGAAACTCCGGATCTTCCCCTAACATCAACTTTAACTGATGCAGGCCTGCATGCGAATGTCGTTTTGTTCGGGAATCAATAGTCTTTGAACCCATCGCGCACAAACACGTCTCATGTGTAATGTTTCTGTCACCAAAGTGTGGGTGACACCCAATGAAATGTTCAGTATTTCAGAAAGTGATCTTAAGGTAATTCGTCGATCGTCTCTCACAAAGGCAGCGGCAGTGTTGATGTTTTCTTCCGTAAGAGCAGTAACTGAGCACTTAAACCACCTTGGATATGTGGTGTGGGGAAAAACAGATTCTTCATAGGCCTTCTGTAACATTGTGCAAACCTCAACGGAAGATTTGTTGAGACGAATGCAGAATTTCAAAGCCGAATATTATTCCTCGCGTTTTACCTCCATTGCAGCGGTAGGCGATATTGAACATGTCTGAATTTGTCTGGTTCTCACAGGCGGGAACCAGGAGTACCAACAATGGAACTACTACGGCGTGTTTGTTTCACATTAAGCAAACAGAATATAATAAGATTGAATTTTAGTGCGAAAAATCATGTCCGTAAAATTATGATCATTCTTTATTGAACAGCCCTCGTATTTCTAAACACTCCAACAATGTGACTGCTCCAATGTTGCTAATTCAAATGCTCCCACTAATTATAGAATGACCTAAACATTTTCCTTATCAAGATTTTCACTCGTTTTATTTACCCTCGAAGATGACCTCCCAAATTAACTTTGAAAAAACGGAAAATAATATTCTTTGTTTCAGGAAGGTAAAGCCGCCACTGTGCCGGCTGTCACAGGCCACGCACTTCACACCTAACGCTGGTTAAACTGGAATATGTTGGTTTGGACCTACAACACTTACAGACGTAACAGAAATCCAGGTAATGGGTACGGGAGACAAGGAACTGACACAGTTGCCTCATTTAATAATTCAAACTTTAATTCAATACTGTAAACATTTAAGATAACAGAATATTGAATAATAAGTGTCTCCTTAAAGCAAAATAGGAAACCCAAAAGCATCACAATTATTAACAAAGCTACTCTTGAAAACACAAATTCTTTTTGCTAAAACAAGAATTTAAACAAGTTAACTAGGACCCCGGAAAACATTTAACTTTAACAGAAAGGTAAGCAAGCAGTCACGCCTCTAAGGCCAGAACTTGAAAACCCTCGTATTTTGACCCACCCTCGTAGTTAGGTTACTTTGGGGGTTGAACCTTCATTTAGGATTTTTTAAAAGGTGAAATAAGGTTAAAACCTAAAAGTTCGGGCCCTACTTACCACTCATCATCAGGTCGTCAGAATATAATTACTAAAAGTATAACTTTACAGTCATTTGTTTGCTGAATTACTTTCTTCAAGCCTCGTTTAAAACTTCAGGCAAACATTACCCAGTAAGTAAAGAAGGCAGCACGCTGTAATTTTTACCAGACTTCCTAAAATTCATGAGCCGCAAAGAACACACTTTCAACTTTTTTTCCTCTAGCAGTTTTAATAAGTGGCTGTATTGTTGGTTTCCTTGACGGAACTAATCCTTCTCTATTTCCCGCAGAGGGAAGTTCAGCTCCAGAGAGCGGCGGAGGGGGTGAGCCGCCTGTAGTTCTCATCTCCGGTGAGGGTATGGTTGGCTTGACGCGGGCCTACCTAACGATTTTCGTAGAAAGCTTTCACCCTCAAGAATGGAACTGAACTATATCTGCATTTGTAACATTCAACTGTTTTCTTTTTCCACAATTATTTACTTTTAAGTATTTTCTACAGCTGTTTTGCTTGAGAAACTGTTTAAGAGTTATTAGGAATAAGTAAACACTATAGTAACACAACTTCCTGCTAAGTTTGCAGGATAAAGGTATAAAGTTCACATTAGAAACAATGAAAACATTACTTACCTCCCCTTCCTGGATCTAAAGATAATAAAAGATTACAATGAATTAAACTTTGGCATTTATAGGAAACCAACTCACACAGATATCTACGAGGGCTGTTGAATAAAGAATGATCATAATTTTTCGCACTAAAATTCAATCTTATTATATTCTGTTACCTTAATGTGAAACATACACGCCGTAGCAGTTTCATTGTTGGTACTCCTGGTTCCCGCCTGTGAGAACCAGGCAAGTTCAGACATGTTCAGTATCGCCTACCACTGCAATGGAGGTAACACTCGAGGAACAATATGCGGCTTTGAAATTCTGCTTTGATCTCAACAAATCTTCAGTTAAGGCCTATACAATGCTACAGAAGGCCTATGGAGAGTCTGTTCTTCCCTACATCACAGCTCAAAGGTGGTTTAAAATGTTTAAAGAGGGAAGACCATCAATTTAAAAGGAACGTGAACCCGGTGCTCCAGTAATTGTTCTTACGGAAGACAACATCTACACTGCTGCTGGCCGCGCCGTGGCTCAGTGGATAGACCGCTTGGCTCTCACCAAGGCGGCCCTGGTTAGATCCCAGGTGACCCCAAAGTGAGATTTGTGATGGACAACACGGCGCTGGGGTGGGTTTTCTCCAGGACCTCCGGTTTCCCCCACCATCTCATTCCACCGGTGCTCCATCTTCATCTCATGTATCATCAGTGTCACCGCCTGCGGTGCCGTATGTAGTAAAAGCGGGCGTTAAACACTACACATACACTGTTGCTGCCATTACGAGAGAGGATCGACGAATTACCTTAAGATAACTTTCTGAAATACTGAACATTTCATTGCGTGCCACCCACACGTTGGTGACAGAAACATTACACATGAGACGTGTTTGTACGCGATGGGTTCCAAGACTGTTGATTCCCGAACAAAAGGACATTAGCAATGCAGGTCTGCATGCAGTTAAAGTTGATGTTAGAGGAAGATCCGGAGTTTCTTTCAAACGTAATCACTGCTGATAAAACTTGTCTACATCATTTTGATCCTGAGAGCAAACAGCAAAGCTCAGTGTAGAAATATCCTTCATCACCAACCTCCAAAAAAGCAAAAGTGGTTGTTTCTTCTGGGAAGTTATGGTCATCTCATTCTTTGGTATTCATGGAATGGTTTATCAGCATGTTGTACCTGCACACACATCAGTAACTGGACAATACTACAGGGATGTCCTGAAAACATCGCAAGTCCATATCAGGCGCAAAAGACCACATTTCCGTGAAGCAGGCTGGATGCTGCACCACGATAATGTGCGGCCGCATATTGCGAATGTTGTTGCTGAATATCTTGCAAAAATAAACGTGCGGTGCATCCTTCACCCTTCCTATAGTCCGGATTTAGCCCCATGTGACTTTTTTCTATTCCCTAACTTGAAGAAACGCCTTCGTGGGAGGCATTATCCATCATCAGAAGCAGTGATGAAGGCTGCGGAGGCGATTTTGAAGGATCTCTCAAAAATGGTTTCCAGCAAGTCTTTGAAGACTGGCAGAAACACTGGGACAAGTGCATCGCATTCAGGGGGAGACTATTTTGAGAAGGACCATCAAAATTTTGAGGATGAGTAAACGTACGTTGTCAAAAAAAAGTAGCCAACGTCCGGACAAATTTCTCATATCTAAATGCTGATTTAATATGTGACAAAGACGTTCTTGTGACATTCATAGAGTCTGCTATCTCTCTCACTTTTATTCGGCGGTAGTCTAGCACCATTTGGTGAACTTTGACGATGTAGTTGCAGTATTTGGACGTCCCAAACGTTCATCGTCTCCCAAGCTCTTACGGTCACGTTTAAATTCAGCTTCCCAAAATTTTACTGCGGTAAATGACGGTGCAGAGTCGCCATACACAGAATGCAACTCATGTTTGATTTGCGAAGGCGTATTGCCTTTCAAAAACAAATATTTAACGACAGCCCGATACTTGATTCTGTCCATTCTCATAAAAACACTCACATCAACTCACTCAAACGACTTTTACATAACAACTGAGTGTCCAAAATAACAAACTTTGGGGAGTAGCTGTCAACAGATGAACAACGAAATTCATTAACTTTTATGTATAAGTGGTGCTACTTTCATGTTGAGGTGGGAAAGTTTTCAGAGTGTAGGTATGACAATTGTTTTATGCCACCGTGACGTAGAGGGTAGGAACGTGACGTTTCCAGCTAAGAATGTGCGTGGGTTCCAGCCCACACTTGTAGATACGGCTTTTTCTGCCCGTTTATAGTATCAGCGCCCACTCAACACGTGCACAACTCTGATATAGTATCGATCTGTTTATGAGGAAAGTCAACTTCTGGGGTAAACGTTTGCTGTGCTTATTAGCCAGCTCCGTATCGAGACGTGATTTCGGGAGTTGTGTTGACAGAGAAAGGCTCACAAAATTAACATTATCATTTGAGGCCAAAGGCGGGAAGAGTTATACTTCAGAAAGAAAAATTGAAGCGTTCAGAAGCAGAAGTTGCTACGTCACTGTTTCATGTGCAGGAGGGCTGCTTAAAGCTTTCAAAATAATTTTAGATACTCTAATAGCAGTACCAGTGAAAGGGTTTTATGTGATAGGTCCGTCTGTAGGTACAAAGTACTATGCTGAAGTGTTTCTCACGGTTTGACATATGTAGCATATTTGAAAGGATATTTTATTATTACGACTTAACAACTTTTAACTTAAGATGGATGAAAAGTTGTTACGTCACTTGACTTAACAGCTTCTGATTCTTAATGTTGGAGTTTTTCCATTATACAATATTATAATACGTAGCCATGGGCAAACTATTACTTTATTTTCACAAATACTACTATAATATTGTGACTTTGTGGGTTCGTGAAATGAAAAGTCCAATTTCACCACTCAAAAATGTTCTTTATTTCCACCGACTTACAGTCTAACACTTGCCAATTACACAGTATTACGTGCTGCACACAATTACAATTCACCAGTTCGTCCGTTACAATTTCACTTGTACTCGCGACTACGTAAACTCCGATGCACGTACACAGTCTCGTTCGTTAACACGGCGCTCCTTTCCACGCACGTCACTAACACTGACTGCCTGTCTCTCTGAAACCCTTTTTATAGGAATGTCACCGTTCTTCTAGAAGTCTCTGGTTTCCCCCACGAAAGTTCCGGAGGGCAGAAGAAGGGGAGAGAAGCGCCTAGGGACAAGCGACTTTTCCCTAACCACCCCTCAGTTAGTGACAGAGACTAATGGGAGGCGTGGCTGGTTTTCTCACAGCTGTGGGCCTCATGCCTATCGCTAATTGGGTGACACTGCTCCCTCCTCAAAGCTGGTCGTCCCGAACAGCACCATCGTAGCGGGCTAGTCGATCCAGGTGTACCACCATCTTTCCTCGGGGAACCTTCTGGATGCGGTAGACCACGTCGTTGATCCTCTTCACAACCCGGTACGGTCCTTGCCATGGCTGCTGGAGCTTCGGGCAGCGTCCCTTGGTCCGGGTAGGACGGTACAACCAGACCAGGTCACCTTGCTGGAACCCTTGGCTGTTGGCTTGCCTGTCATACCTGGTCTTCATGCGGTCGCTCGCCTTCTGGATGTTCTGGCGAGCCATCTCGTGCATGTCGTGGAGATGGTCCACCAAGTTCTCCACATACTCGGTCGCTGGCTGTTTCGCTTCCGGAGGGCTTCCAAAAGCCAGGTCACATGGGAGGCGTAACTCTCGGCCGAACATTAAGCTGGCTGGCATCATCCCAGTTGTGTCGTGTGTAGACGAGCGATAGGCCAGCAAGAACAGTGGCACCTTGACGTCCCAGTCTCGCTGATGTCTGGCCACGACTTTCCTCAGGTGTTCCTCTAAGGTCTTGATGTACCTTTCGACTATGCCATCCGATTGGGGATGTAGAGGCGTAGTGCGAGTCTTGTTCACCCCAAGCCTTTGTAGTGCCTCCTTCATTAGGTTGGACTCAAAGTTGGCACCCTGGCCACTGTGTAGCTCTAACGGCACCCCAAATCGACAGAACACTTGCTCCACGAGGCAGTCTGTGATTGTCTTTGCCTCTTGGTTTGGGATAGCATACACCTCCGGCCACTTGGTGAAGTAGTCCACGACCACCATTAGGTACTTGTTGCCTCGGTCGGAAACTGGGAACGGTCCAGCAATGTCAACGGCGATCCGTTCGAATGGCGCTCCGACGTTGTACTGCTGCATGCGACCCCGGCTCCTAGTCTGGGGGCCGTGACTCGCCGCGCACACGTGACACTGACGGCACAACCTCTCAGCATCAGCTCGGAGTCCCAGCCAGTAGTAGCGCTGCCGTAGTTTGTCAATCGTTCGGTTGGCTCCCAGGTGTCCTCCTGAAGTACCGGCGTGCACTTCCTCCAAGACTTCCGGGACCTTACTCCGGGGAAGTACCAACTGTTCTCTCTGCGTCTTCCCATCGAGTGACTCCCATACCCGGAACAGCACGCCCTCTCTGGTCTTCAGCGAGTCCCATTGGGCCCAGTACGACTTGTAGGTGGCGCTCCTCGGTGCGATGTCCTCCCAGGTTGGTCTCGTCCCTGCCTCCACTTCCCTTAAGAGCGGCGCCAAGTCTGCGTCCGCCAGCTGCTCCCTCCTCAGGCCTGCGCTATCCCAACCGTCCGCAGGCACTGCCACAACTACACGGACTGCTGCGGCACGCTCCTTCTCTTCCACTCTTGAGCACTGGCCGCACTCTTCTGGACAGGGTCTTCGGGACATGGCGTCTGCGTTACCGTGGCTCTTTCCTCTACGATGTTCCGAGGTGAAGTCGTACTCCTGCAGCCTCTGGACCCAACGTGCTGTCTGGCCTTCCAGGTTCTTAGAGCTCAATAGCCAGGTTAGGGCGGAATGGTCAGTCCTCAGGTGGAATGGCTGACCGTACAGGTACTTGTGGAAGTGCTCCAAGGTCTTTACTACCGCCAATAATTCTCGTCGGGTGACGCAGTAGTTCTTCTCTGCCTTGGATAGCGTCTTGCTGTAGTAGGCTATCACCCGCTCATGGCCGTCCTGGATCTGCGATAGGACACCTCCAATGCAGTGGTCGCTGGCGTCGGTATCCACAATGAAGGCGCCACCCAGTTGTGGGAAACCCAAAATTGGAGCACTGCACAGGGTCTCCTTTAGGTGCTGGAAAGCGTTTTCGGCGTCCTCTGTCCACGCATAAGGCCGGTGTTCCTCTGTCAGGCGGGTGAGTGGTTTTGCGATGTTGGAGAACCCCTTTATGAAGCGGTGGTAATAACTGCACAGCCCCAGGAAACTGCGCAACTCTTTCCTATCCTTTGGGCGAGGCCAATCTTTCCCATCCTGTGTCTTCTCCGGGTCTGTGACCACTCCGGTTGCTGAGACTATGTGGCCTAAGTAGTTCACTTCCTTTCGGAAGAGCTGGCACTTCTTCGCGTTCAGCTTCAAGTTGGTCGCCTGCAGCCTCTGTAGCACCTTACTCAGATTCTCGAGGTGATCTTCAAAATTCTTCCCGACGATGATGATGTCGTCCAGGTATAGCAGGCAGGCATCGTAAGTCAGCCCTCTCATCACTGACTCCATGAGGAGTTGGAAGGTAGCTGGTGCGTTGCAGAGGCCAAAGGGCATAACCGTGAACTGCCAGAGCCCTTGGCCCGTCGAGAATGCGGTTTTCTCCTTGTCTCTCGGGTCTAGAGATACTTGCCAGTAGCCCGACTTTCAGGTCCAGGGTCGAGAACCACTGTGCACCAGCTAGCGTGTCCAGGGTGTCGTCAATCCGGGGTAAGGGAAAACAGTCCTTTCGGGTGACAGCGTTTAGCTTTCTGTAGTCTACGCAGAAGCGCAGCTCGCCGTTCTTCTTCGTCACCAAGACTACAGGGGAACAGCAAGGGCTGTCAGACTCTTCAATCACTCCCCTGGATCTCATGTCCTCCAGCATGACTCGTACCGCCCCTTGCTTCGCCAGCGGAACGCGTCTATGTGGTTGCCGAATAGGCCGGGCGTCCCCGGTGTCGATGCGGTGTTAGCACTTTGTCCGTGCGGCCGTAGTCACTATCACCTTGGCTGAAGACGCGCTGATACCGCCTTAGCAGTTGTCGAACCTTCTCCAGCTGTTCTGTGGTCAGGTGGTCGGCCGCCCTCTCCACCAAGCCTTCTAGCCGGGGCCCCAGGTGTTGCTTCGGCGCCGGCTCCTGTGTCTCATCGATAGCTGTTACGCTCACCACGGGCTCGCACATTCCCAACTCCGTCCCGGCCTGGACGTCTTGATCAGCGTCCGTAGGATTTAGCAGTCTCACGGGCACCTCCTCTCGGCACGGCAGCAATGCCCTGGCTACACACAGTCCGTTTACAGGCGTCTTCTGGTCCAGCATCATGTTCCTGGTTCTCTGGCCCTCCAGTCGCACCGTCACCACCACCTCGCTCCTGGCGGGGATAACCACGTCTTCGTCCAAGACGACCCTGCAAATTCCAAGGCGCTCTTCGGGTTGACGGAGTATAACCTCTTCTCCGTTAAGCCGCAGGACCTTCTTGCCGACGTCGACCGTCGCCTCGTCGCTCCTGAGGGCATCCAGTCCCAGAATCACCTCCTCAGCCACCTTCGCGACGAACACCCACAGACGCACGGCACTCCGTCCCAAGTTCAGCTCCAGCAGGGCCTCCTTCTCCACATGCAAGGTGTCGCCCGATGCCGTGACAAGCTGGTATGGCCGGTTTGGCTTCCTTGCCGGCAAACCCTTCGCCACGTCAGGTCTGATGATGGTCACGGCCGCCCCGGTGTCCACCAGCACGCGGCACGGTTTCCCTCTTACCCAACCGTCCGCGATGAGGCTGTCATCCATACGCCGGCTGACGGCGCGCAGTGTCACTCGAGGGGATGGTAGTGATGGCGCCGACGTGCCTCTCTCCACGACGGCCCTTACTCGTTTTCCGGCTGCTCTTCCTGGTGTGGGCAGTCTCTCTGCAGGTGTCCGGGCTGTCCACACCCCCAACACAGGCCACTAGGTGTTCGCCGGCGTCCCCCAGCTGGTCATCTGTCTCCGGCGTAGCGGACACTCCTCGTTCTCGACGTCGGGATGGATGTTATTTTGGCCGCCTCCATCCTTAATGCCGCTGTCAGCGCCTCGTGGATGGTTTCATATTCCCCGAGCATTAGGCGCTGACGAATCTCCGTGTCCCGTACCCCGTCGACAAAATTGTAGGCGGCTTCCCGGGATACGAACTCCAGTGGCAGGTCAACCAAGGCCTTGCTAGCCAGCTGCTCGATCGCAATAGCGAACTCCTGCAGCGTCTCACCCGGCTGCTGTGACCTTGCCTTTAGCTGGCTGCGGTATGCTGCGGCTAAGCGGTGGTTCCCGAAGCGATCCTCCAGGGCTTCCCAGATGTCCTTGGGCGCCGCCGTCGTCTGCACCGCATTCAGGACTTCCGCGGCTCTTCCCTGAAGGCTGGCTATTAACTGTGTGGCCTCCTCCTCCAGTGACCATCCGTTGTGCCTGGCCACTGTGTCGAACTGGCGGCGGAAGACCTCAAACGTTGACGCGCCGTCATACTTGGGAGGTTTGACGCGCGGCGATGTTATGTCGCGTCCCGGTGCGTCCGCCTTCAAATCCTTCAACCTCCTGCCGACGACGTCCTCCACCATGGCGCTCAGGGACTTGGCGCTGCTGTCGGCCTTTCCTTCCAGCTCATTAACGCGGCTCGCCAGGTCTTCGACGCGCTCGCCTAACTCTGTGACGTCCTCTTTCACGCCGGCCAACTGTTCTTCAAACTTTGCGGCGAGAGCCTCGTTCGCCGCCTTCATTTCCGTGGCCAGACTGCCGTTCGCTGCTCTCATTTCTGTGGTTAACTCGGCCTTCATTTCTTCCATCTTCTCGGTGATGTTGTCGTTGGCCGTCTTCATTTGTTTCAACTCGGCGGTGAGGTTGTTATTTGTAGTCTCCAGCTTCGCGGCCAGGCTGTTATTTGCCGCTTCCGTTTTTGTTGTTAACTCGTTCATCTTCGCCAAAAGCATTTCCAATGCGGATTCCATGGCTGTAATGTTCGGTGCTGTTGTCTTCCCGCTTCCTGACACCAGTGTGACTTTGTGGGTTCGTGAAATGAAAAGTCCAATTTCACCATTCAAAAATGTTCTTTATTTCCACCGACTTACAGTCTAACACTTGCCAATTACACAGTATTACGTGCTGCACACAATTACAATTCACCAGTTCGTCCGTTACAATTTCACTTGTGCTCGCGACTACGTAAACTCCGATGCACGTACACAGTCTCGTTCGTTAACACGGCGCTCCTTTCCACGCACGTCACTGACTAACACTGACTGCCTGTCTCTCTGAAACCCTTTTTATAGGAATGTCACCGTTCTTCTAGAAGTCTCTGGTTTCCCCCACGAAAGTTCCGGAGGGCAGAAGAAGGGGAGAGAAGCGCCTAGGGACAAGCGACTTTTCCCTAACCACCCCTCAGTTAGTGACAGAGACTAATGGGAGGCGTGGCTGGTTTCCTCACAGCTGTGGGCCTCATGCCTACCGCTAATTGGGTGACAATATGGACTAATCCAGTATGCACTTCAAGGATTGACATACAACATTGTCGTCAAAACATCGCTCTATCTCTACTACATCATCTTCTACCTCACTTCCATATGTCATTATGTCATAAAATATGGTACCTTCTGGCAGAGTGACATGTTCCAGTAGTGAACGTACATCGTAATATTTTGCCTTCTTAATCTTCCGAAGCTTATCTGGTGTGTTTTTCGCACAATCACATGGCTTGTGTAACCTCACTACTCTCCTCAAAAGAGACTGGGGACGATAAAGTGAGGAAGGCATTGTGGGACGAACTTCTGGTACACATCCTCTTTGGAATTACACACTCCGGATTAAAGTGAATTCAGGAAAAGTTCCTCTAAGGACATGGTCGAGGGCATCTTTGAAGGCAAAGACTTCAACAATTGGAGTGTCATATGTTCCCGTTATCGGTCAGTGGACGTTTGACATGGACAACATCAATGGGCTTCTTCAGTAGTGAATCTTTGATCAGTTTCACCCATGTGCAAGGGGCCATAAGACTATCCATTGATCGTTTTTCTACTCAAAATTACCAAAAATTCTGTCAATAGATGTGAAAGAGTGCCCTGTTATTGCGAAGTACAGATAAATTTTCTAAAAGTGCACTTTAGGAATGTCTAAAAATGTCTAATTTAAAACGTATCAATAGCTGATATCAAAGAGCTTGGGTGGCACAGTGTAGTTGTACCACCAAGCGGCTAATGCGGCAACTACTTGACTTAACAACATCTAACTGGAAAAGGCTGACTTAACAACTTTTATTTCTGAAATTGCTGTCCATTCAACATGCCAGGGTCATAATATGTTCCACATAACATCTTTTGATCCACAAATATTTTAGCACTATTACAGAAATGGTATTCAGAGTGTTTATCGTGTGTTTAACAGGATTTCTAAAAAAACATTGACTTAACTTCTGAATCTGAGAGCTTCAATTGCTAATGTAATGGTTTTATTTGAGGAAAGCAAATGTTAACAAAGGAAACAGTTGACAAGTGTTCACGTAAGGTGTTGATTTCATTTTAGAAGCTCAGAGATAAGAATCATTTTTATAAAAAATGCACTTCACTCCTAACTTTTTGGTCACTCTGTGTAATCAATGTTTTAAAAAGTCTAAGCTGTATTTGAAGTTCAAATTAGCTAAGGAAATGAATCATAAAGGATTCAAAAATGTTCAATATTTCTAATGACAATTTTATGATGAAAGTTCCTCTCTTGTTGATAAAAACTAAATAGGATTGCAATAATCAACACGTAACCCAAAGGAGAATATAAAAAACTGTTGAGCTTATGACACCGTCAGAGAGAGAGAGAGAGAGAGAGAGGGGGGGGAGGGACAGTGAGAGAGAGAATTCTATGCCACACACTGATTTAATTACATACGCCTGTCTTCTGGCGTTACCAAAGGAAAGCTATTTTGCACCCCAAAGTTTGACTGATTTTAAATTAAACTTTTTCCCTTGTTAGATACCCTACTTTTTAATAACGGTAACCCATGTGCCTTGCATATAAATAAGAAAACCTGAGAAGAATTTTTTAGAAAACCATGTGCGGTTGCCGGAAATTTTTAATTAAAAGAGGATTTTCATTGGATAAGAATTCTTTCTGTAGTTCCGAAAGCAATTATTTGGACATTTGGTTTCTTTCCCTTTACGAATTCTGTCGCCAGCACTGCCAACTTAACGAATAACAGATATAGTTTTGTGGTCGGTTATGGATCTGAGGTCCTATCAGGTGGTGAATTACATTTAAGAGTGATCTAAGGGATTTATTTAAATGAAAACACAATTTTATCAGAGTATTATAAAATAGTAGTACTTAGTTATAAAACAGAGGGGAAAACTCGACATTTCGTATACGAGTATACAATTTTGGAGAAGTACAATTTTGTAACATCTTAAATAATTCCCTATATTTCTCCTGTTCTTTTTCCCTTTTACTGACAATTTTTTTCTAATTACTACTTCACCCCCCAAATTGTCCCATTTACGTAGCGAGGCCTGCTCCCTCCATATTTTTGTTTCACTACAATATAATATACAATGGAAGTCTGCATTCTCTTCTCCACACAATGGACATTTATCTATCTCCCTCTCTTGACCAATACCTTTCTCCCATTTACATAGCCAAGCCTGCTCTCTCCATATCTTTGACTACAGTATAATATACAATGGAAGTCTGCATTCTCTTCTCCACACAATGAACATTTATCTAGCTCCCTCTCTTGACCTATACCTTTCTGTCTCATTTACGTAGCCAGACCTTTTCTCTCCATATCTTTGACTACAGTATAATATACAATGGAAGTCTGCATTCTCTTCTCCACACAATGGACATTTATCTAACTCCCTCTCTTGACCTATACCTTTCTGTCTCATTTACGTAGCCAGACCTTTTCTCTCCATATCTTTGACTACAATATAATATACACTGAAAGTATACATTCTCTTCTCCACACAATGGACATTTATCTAGCTCCCTATCTTGGCCTATACCTTTCTGTCCCATTTACATAGCCAAGTCTGCTCTCTCCATATCTTTGTTTGACTACAATATAATGTACAATGGAAGTCTGCATTCTCTTCTCCACACAATAGACATTTATCTAGCTCCCTCTCTTGACCTATACCTTTCTGTTCCATTTACGTAGCCAAGCCTGCTCTCTCCATATTTTTCCTTGACTACAGTATAATATACAATGGAAACCTGCATTCTCTTCTCCATACAATGGAAATTTATCTAGCTCCCTCTCTTGACCTGTACCTTTCTGTTCCATTTACATAGCCAAGCCAGCTCTCTCCATATTTTTGCTTGACTACAGTATAATATACAATGGAAATCTGCATTCTCTTCTCCATACAATGGACATTTATCTAGCTCCCTCTCTTGACCTGTACCTTTCTGTCCCATTTACGTAGCCAGGCCTGCTCTCTCCATATCTTTGTTTGACCACAATTTAATATACAATGGAAGTCTACATTCTCTTCTCCACACAATGGACAGTTATCTAGCTCCCTCTCTTGACCTGTACCTTTCTGTCCCATTTACGTAGCCAGGCCTGCTCTCTCCATATCTTTGTTTGACTACAATATAATATACAATGGAAATCTGCATTCTGTTCTCCTCACAATGGACATTTATCTAGCTCCCTCTCTTGACCTGTACCTTTCTGTCCCATTTACGTAGCCAGGCCTGCTCTCTGCTTATCTTTGTTTGACTACAATATAATATAAAATGGAAATCTGCATTCTGTTCTCCACACAATGGACATTTATCTAGCTCCCTCTCTTGACCTGTACCTTTCTGTCCCATTTACGTAGCCAGGACTGCTCTCTCCATATCTTTGTTTGACTACAATATAATATACAATGGAAATCTGCGTTCTCCTCTCCACACAATGGACATTTATCTAGCTCCCTCGCTTGACCTATACCTTTTTGTCCCTTTTACGTAGCCAAGCCTGCGGTCTCCATATCTTTGTTGGACCACAATATAATATACAATGTAAATCTACTTTCTCTTCTCCACACAATGGACATTTATCTAGCTCCCTCTCTTGACCTATACCTTTCTGTCTCATTTACATAGCCAGGCCTGCTCTGTCCATATCTTTGACCACAATATAATATACAATGGAAGTCTACATAGTCTTCTTCACACAATGGACATTTATCTAGCTCCCACTCTTGACCTATACCTTTCTGTCTCATTTACATAGCCAGGCCTGCTCTGTCCATATATTTGTTTGACCACAATATAATATACAATGG
Organism: Mantis religiosa; assembly: GCA_030765055.1. Taxonomy (NCBI): domain Eukaryota; kingdom Metazoa; phylum Arthropoda; class Insecta; order Mantodea; family Mantidae; genus Mantis; species Mantis religiosa. The sequence continues at coordinate 22,331,186 of CM060947.1, forward strand.
AAGTCTACATAGTCTTCTTCACACAATGGACATTTATCTAGCTCCCTCTCTTGACCTATACCTTTCTGTCTCATTTACATAGCCAGGCCTGCTCTGTCCATATCTTTGTTTGACCACAATATAATATACAATGGAACTCTACATAGTCTTCTCCACACAATGGACATTTATCTAGCTCCCACTCTTGACCTATACCTTTCTGTCCCATTTACGTAGCCAAGCCTGCTGTCTCCATATTTTGTTTGACCACAATATAATATACAATGGAAGTCTACATTCTCTTCTCCACACAATGGACATTTATCTAGCTCCCACTCTTGACCTATACCTTTCTGTCCCATTTACGTAGCCAAGCCTGCTGTCTCCATATCTTTGTTTGACTACAATATAATATACAATGGATATCTGCATTATCTTCTCCATACAATACGCATTTATCTAGCTCCCTCTCTTGACCTATACCTTTCTCTCTCATTCACATAGCCAGGCCTGCTCTCTCCCCACATCTTTGTTTCACTACAATATAATATACAATGGAAATCTACGTACTGTTCTCCACACAATGGACATTTATCTAGCTCCCTCTCTTGACCTATACCTTTCTGTCTCATTCACATAGCCAGGCCTGCTCTGTCCATATCTTTGTTTCACTACAATATAATATACAATGGAAATCTACATACTCTTCTCCACACAATGAACATCTATCTAGCTCCCTTTCTTGACCTATACCTTTCTGTCTCATTTACATAATCAGGCCTGCTCTGTCCATATCTTTGTTTGACTACAATATAATATACAATGGAAATCTGCATTCTCTTCTCCACACAATGGACACTTATCTAGCTCCCTCTCTTGACCTACATCTTTCAAGTTTCTCACCCCTGTTCTCGCCCAAGCAAAACCTTCTCGCCCTAACTTACTACATATATCTATATATCCTTCCCTCCCCCAGGTTGTTTTTATTTCTCCATACAATTTCAGTGAGTTTTTGTCACTTGTACTGTGTCAATATCTTCTAATCTTAGCTTAACTTCTTTAAAGAAGCATCTATACCCATACTCTGCATTTATCCAAGAATGGCCCATACCTATATACTTCAACAAGTCATACATTTTATGTGCCCAAAACCCACCCCAGTTACTTCTCTTTTGAATATGAAAACATTTTTAATAATATTGTCATATTCCAACTTAGTAATTCTGTATAAATATTTCATTGCCCTAGACAGGATTTCAATTTTAGTAGAATGCCTGCCTAGTTCCAATTGTGCTGCCCCATTAGGTGATGCTATTGGTAATCCCAGTAATATTTACAAAAGGATCTATGTACTCTATCAGTCTCTCTCCAAGCCTCATCTACTCCCCAAACCTCTGATCCATGTAACATTCTATTTTTTACTACTGCCGTATAAATCCTCTCCAACCATTTGACATTTGTATCTGACAGTTTACTGTAGCAAGATCTTATCACCCTCATGGCCATTTTACCTTTCGCCACAGACATCTTTTGTTGTTCTTTCCAGCTACCATCTGAACTCAACCTTGCCCCCAAATAATCAAATCTCCTTACTACCTCTATTTCTCTTCTATTAACCTCCCATTTCTCATCCTTACGCAACCTGTATCCTATTTTGAAGACCACAATCTTTGTTTTGTTTTCATTTACCTTCAAACCCCATTTATTGCAATAAGAATTGACTGCCTCGATTGCTCTTCTCAGCCCTCCACTTGATATGGACCCATACTTCTTTAATAAAAATATTCCATTAATTAAATATAGCTCCTTACTCCTGCACGTCTTCTAATCACTAAAAATATTACAGAACACATATCTCCTTATTAAGATTATTGATTTTCCATTACTATGCAAAACTTTTCATATTTTTTTTTTACATCAAGCAAGATTATTGATTTTCTTTTCCCTAGCAACCGTTCATCATTTTTTTATATTGTCCTTACATGTCCACTAATACTCCATCGGAAAACAAAACTAATTTTAAAGAAAAGCTCCCGTTACAGCCTAGAAGATCACATTGCATTCGAATGCTTTCTGGTTCACTTTTGGTCACCCTCTGTCTCCTCTTAGACCACTTGGCTCTCACCAAGGCGGCTCGAGTTCGATCCCAGGCCACCGCAAAGTGAGATTTGTGATGGACAACACGGCGCTGGGGCGGGTTTTCTTCCGGATCTCCGGTTTCCCCCGCCATCTCATTCCACCCGTGCTCCATCTTCATCTCATGTATCATCAGTGTCATCGCCTGCGGTTTCGTATGTAGTAAAAGAGGGCGTTAAACACTACACATTTTCCGGTCTCCTCTCGCTTCATCCTTTGTCCCAGGTTGCCCTACTTGAGGTCATAGGTACAATAGACCAAGTTTGTACTGCCGAATCTCCTCCATGGTATAATCCAGTGCAGTCCCTATTCTCTACGATGATTCGTACAGGTTTTTGAGATTATTGTGCAGTGTAATTACAGTTATTCTCTCTTCAATAGTAGCTCTATTCCTTCTTCGGCCATTTTACGTCACTTAATAGAAGTCTGTGCATGCAGGTCACTTTCTACAAGACAAGCGAATGCGACAAAGAACAGGTAGCTTGACGTAGCCACTGCATTTATATTCGTTATTTCCCGCCCTCCGATTGAGCAAGAATGACGTCATAGTTGACTGGGGAGTCTAACTTGAAACCATAGTGCCCTCTACGCAGAAGAAGCTGTAATATTTGCGGAATAGTAAACAAACTACAGTGCTCAGAGTTGTGCTGGTAACTAATACAACCAGTTTCTCCTGGAAATGAACACAGAAAATGAAATGTGTATTGTTTAACGCCCGCTTTTACTACATACGGCACCGCAGGCGGTGACACTGATGATACACGAGATGAAGATGGAGCACCGGTGGAATGAGATGGCGGGGGAAACCGGAGGTCCCGCAGAACACCCGCCCCAGCGCCGTGTTGTCCACCACATATCTCACTTTGCGGTCGCCTGGGATCGATATGAACACTGAGTACCGCGTCTTCATGATTGAACGCTACTTTCGTACCGGCGAGAAAATTGGTGTGACATATATAGTTTAAACCGCTGCGTAGAGGAGTTTTTGCAACGCTATCGGCGTTCAGACAGGTCCCTTGGAGCGTAATGCTGTCAAAGGTGTCCAATTGTCTTACTTTTGTTTGCAACATAAACGTCTTACGTTTTATCAGTATACGATATAAAGTTTCTGTCATTCTCACACTTAATTAAAATGTCTGTTAATGTTGGTATCTTTATGTCTTTTAAAACCAATAAGTACATCAAATATTTCCAAGATACAGGATCAGTTACTCGCAAAAAGAGTGACACTGGATGCTATAAAGTGACTGGTAGCAATCTAGAAGAAATAATGTTATGACAGAAAGACCTCAAGCATACCTTCTCGTAATACAGACAGTGTTTAAGGGGAAGAGAGAAAGCAAATATAAGAAAATAGACACATAAAACTATGTACTTGAGATATTTTCTTGTTTATAGTTGCATAAAAGCTTTGTAGATATTATAACACTAATTTATTTTTCATTCCTAGAACATGTTCTGCTAATTTTCTGATTTGTAATGCAGTTACATTGTGAGGAAACTGTGGGTGATAGAAAAGAATTGAGATCAAATTGAAATATTTCTATTTTTATGTGACAGGTTTACAATATGCATATATGTCTACTATAACAGAAAAACATATGTTCATTGTGAAATAAGTGTCCATTGACTTATCATTTCGTATATTCTTCATGGTGTACTTTTATGGCTGCATAATTCGCTTTGCAGTATATATCGGCTTGTCTCATAAATTCGTTCGATTCTTGTTATGTGTTTACGACTAAGAACTCCTGAGAACGCTGCATGCCCCCATTACTTTTACGTCAAAGAAGTTGCCTAATAATATGGGGTTTGTTTACAAATACAATAATTGAAAAGAATGCTATGAACACAAACCACAGAGACCTCACGGCCAAAGGTAAATAGGACAACTTATGTAAGAATTGGTAACCAAACTTCAGTACCAGATTGTGGATGCAACAGTGTGGAGTTGTAACTTGTGAATGTTAATATGGAAGGCAAGAAGGAACATTTTCGACATTTAATGCTGTTTTATTACCGTAAAGGTAAAACCGCCTCACAAACTCAACGGAAAATTTGTGCTGTTTACGGAGAAGATGCAGTGACGAATCGGGCATGTCAAAAATGGTTTACTCGATTTCGAGCTGGGAACTTCTCTGTGAAAGACAAACCTCGTTCTGGACGACCTGTGGTTACGGATGAGGAAAGGATAAAGGACATGATTACGAACAACTCCAGAATAACAACTCGGGAGGTAGGTAAGGAGCTAAACTTATCTCATGCAACTGTAGCCAGGCACCTAAAGAAACTTGGTTACGTAAATCTTCGGGATGTATGAGTTCCGCACGAACTGAGTGAACAAAATTTAGTTCAGCGCGTTTCCATCTGTGACGCATTGATAAGACGCAATGAAACTGCCCCTTTTCTGAAACAGCTGGTTACAGGAGACGAAAAGTGGATTGTGTACAACAACATCCGAAAGAGAAAGTCATGGCGTAAGAAAAGGGAACCAGCACTCTCAATTCCTAAACCAGGACTTCATCCTGAGAGGATTATGCTGTGCATTTGTTGGGATTGGAAAGGAATTATTTATTACGAATTTCTTCCTCCTGGGGAGACCATCAATTCATAGAAATACTGTTCTCAGTTGGATCGTCTGAAGGTTGCCCTAGGAGAGAAAAGGCCAGTATTAACATCTAATGGTGGAGTCGTCTTTCATCAAGACAATGCCAAACCACCCACTTCTATGGTAACTCGTATGAAATTACGGGATTTCGACTGGGACTCGTTACCTCACCCGCCTTATTCTCCAGACATTGCCCCATCCGACTATCATTTATTCCGATCCCTGCAAAACTTCATTAATGGCAAATGCCTTACTTCCTTGGAGGGTTGCAGACACGCCGTAGAAGAGTTCGTCAACCAGAAAACTGCAAGATTTTGGAAAAATGGAATTGATAAGCTTCCTGAAAAATGGAGATATGTTATTGATAATAATGGTGCATACTGCACAAAATAAAGTTTGTTTTGAAAAGTTCATTGCCTTGTTTACTTTCGATGACCTTGCGTATATAAACAGGTAACCCCTAGATAATTAGGCAACTTCGTTACCGTAGTTGTGATGCGGGCATACAGTGCAGGCGTTCTTTGTCGTAAACACGTAACAAGAATCGAACGAGTTTATGAAACAAACTAATATATTTTTTTTTAAACAGTTATCGTATCTACGCACCAGGCGAAATTACGCACCTTTATATTACGCGGGGAGACCTACATCTCAAATAGTATATTTACCTGCCGGTAGAGGGAGGCCTCAAAGCTGCTGTCAGCACATAAAACACGATCGCAAGCCGCTAGGGGAATCGTATATAAACTCGCTCCATCAGCGATGCTATTGATGACGTCAAATTTTGCGCGGTAAAAATTACAGATAAAAATAAACAAATTTCCCTTTCTGTAAGAATACTGTCGCGGCAACTTACATAAAAGTTTCGCGCGATAACGTGGCATTTTAGTCTATACAAACAGCCGGCAGTGCCGATAAAGGTCTGCCGCAACAAACAAACTGAGATAAATGGAAATTTCTGGTGCCTTCTGGACTGATAGAGATAATTCGGTTTCTGGTTTATTATCGAGTAATCTAGAAATGATGGGCGAGATATATCAGGTACTGTGACGCGCCATTACCTTGAGCGTACAATGTGCCCAAAAGAAAACCCTCAGGACGATATCTTTTCGGAACGTGTCCGAAGGCAGGTGCGTCGATACTTTCGCCGACTCCCGGAGGATGCGGACCGACCTCCCGTTGTCCGTCCTAGTGAAGTCCAAGGTGCTCTTCAGCGTCTCAATCCTAAAAAGGCGGCGGGACCTCATGGGCTTACCCCACTCATGCTCCGACATCTTCCTTTCAACGCCGTGCTGTTCCTGACAAAGGTCTTCAATATGTGCCTAACTCTCGGTCACTTTCCGCGAGAGTAGAGAGAGGCCAGAGTGATCTGCATATTGAAGCCTAGAAAGGACCCGGTGCACCCTTCAAACTACCGTTCCATAAGTCTCCTCTCTACGCTCTCGAAAGTCTTCGAGAGGATAATACTCACCCGCTTGTCCCCAGTATTGGGTGACATTCAAGCCATACCTGCTTATCAATTTGGATTTCGCCCGGGGCACTCGACAGTCAAACAGCTACTGCGAGTCGTGGAGACAGCTGCCCTGGGTTTCCAGGAACAGGCGTTCACGGCAGCAGTGTTTTTGGACGTCGGGAAGGCCTCCTCTACAACCTGGCACACCGGACTCCTTCACAAGCTTATCCAACTGGGCCTACCAAACCAATTAATCAATATCTTACACAGCTTTCTAAAACACCGCACTTTTAAAGTCACAGTTGCGGGGCAAACATCTACTCTCAGACCCGTGAGAGGCGGAGTCCCCGAAGACTCTGTATTACCTCCCACACTATTTAGTGTATACATGGCAGACTTCCCAACCGAGCCGCGCGTCGAAATGGCACAAAATGCTGAAGATGTGCTGCTGTTCTGCAAAGACAGGCACATTCGCAGAGCCTTCAATCCAATTCAAAGACACCTCCGTCGCACACAAGAGTGGTGCAGGCGTTGGCGGATGTCCGTTAATCTGGACAAAAGCCACGCTATTCTATTCACCAAGCGCCACACCCCCGCAGACTGCCCAGATTTCCATTTCAGAGGTCGAAGGATAGAATGGGTACCCTCTATCAAATACCTGGGAGTTGAGTTAGACAAGGGTCTGACTTTCCGTCGACACATCAGGGAACTTTCGGCGAGGGTTCAGGGAGCTATTGCTTCCCTGTAACCTATGCTGGGTTCTCGATCGATGCGAGTCCGCGTAAAGCTATACCTCTTTCGAGCTCTCATAGTCCCGTTGATGCTATATGCCTGCAAGGTCTGGGGCATGGCCGCAGATTCCTGGTTGACATATCTTCAACGCGCTCAGAATAGAGGACTTAGGTCCATCTACTCAGTAGGCCGATTCTTCCCAACAAGGTTCCTCCATGAAGCCTCGGGTCTTCCATACGTGGAAGATGAAATTAGACGCCGGGCTACAAAATTATAGGAACAGTTACCTTTGCACAGAAGTGCCCTGGTTAGGTCTCTTGGTGATTACGATCCAACCAGACGTCGTCGCCGACTATTTCGGGTCCCCCGAATGGCTTGCGGTTTTCCGAGGTAACCACGGAGCAATTCCAGCAGTAGCAAAAGCTGAGCTCTCATAATCTACCAAGAGTTGTTGGTCTCAAAATTAACAAAAATTAATTCAAAATCAAACTAAATCCTTCAACGCCAGGGTGCTAAAGGAAATCATTCTATCCATCTAGAGGAGTACTAAACTACCTCGAAATCAATCCACCATCCTCAAAAAAAAAAAAAAAAAAAAAAAAAAAAAAAAACAGCCATCCTAAAACATCCCGAAAAGAAAATCCTTTCTGTGGTTAAACCCTATCCTGGGTGGGCACACAGCAACAATCTTCGGGCTAACACAGCCTGCCAGTACCTGCGATGCGATGCGAGCAGAGAGTAGCTGTGAAAGAAGAGTTGTAAAGACATGTAAACAAGAGTGTGAGTGAGTAAGCAGAGTCAACTGTGAAGTGTTGCAACGAAAGCTAATGTTTGTTATTGTCATCGACCTTGGTGCTGTAGATTGTGACATGTGACGTAATGTTGTTACGTGAGAATTGAACAGTGTATTCCTACGCAAATAAAGAACGATTTTTATTTTCTGCAAATTAGACTTTTAATTCTACGAACATAGAAAGTCACAATACTTTTGTGCCAGAAAATTTCACAAATTAAATTTATTTTATAAAAATGACACCTTGTTTATAACTTATTTATATTTTATTTTAATGCATATAATCTTACTGAACCTACCACCTGCAAACTTAATAAATGTCGCCTAATTTTTATAAAATTTTTCTTCACGTAGTTTACTATTCTTCTAAATTTCACAATTATTTTTATGCGAGTTTCAGCTTCTCAGATATCCTACTGTGGAGTAGGTTTGTGCAAAAAAATCATAATACATTGAACCATATATTTAAAGTTTATGTCTTGAAGAATATTCCAACGCTTGAAAATAGTTTTTCTTATAATTGCATTCATTTACTATTCAAAACACGTAAACAACTTTAATTTTACTATCTTCTTTTCCTGTTTCTCAGCATTTAATGAAAATTCGTGTTTTATAATAACGAAAAATATCACGTAATCCAGCCGCACATTTCGAACTCTCCTCCACTTTTTCTTTCCCGCTCATCTTCTATTCATGTAACACCTGGCGTGCGGAGACATTAATGTTTGATGATTAATGATCGCCAGTCAGTGCTGACGTGGTATTGGTTAACGAGCGAATCGGAGTTGTCTTAAACATGGCCAACATTGTATAACATCATGATAACGGTGTATGTTTCGTACAAATTTAATAAGCAATTCATTTGTTTAGAATATGTTTGATTAGAAGATCGTTGTTTTAGTTCATTGGGCCATAACTGATATAGAAGAATCAATAGGTTTCAGCTCATGTTGTACATTACAGAAAACGGATGACTTATTGCAATAAAATAAATACTTAATACTTACGTAAGGAATAACTTGAGCCTGTCTTGAATTTTCTGAAGTCTTAATCTTATAAGTCCAGTGTCAAGTCGTGGCTTTCAAAGCGAGGGAGGCTCCAAATAATTTTCATTAAACTACGAGAGAATAATGACTCAAAAAACTAAGGCTACTTTTCAGTACTCTTTCTATTGTACAGTTACACGTAGGTCCAGTGTCGAGGCGCGACTTCCAAAACGATGGAAGCTCCAAATATAAATTTTCATTAAAATAAGAGAGAATAATGACTCAAAGAACCAAGGCTACTCTTTAGTACTCTTTCTATTGTACAGTCACACGTAGGACCAGTGTCGAGGCGTGACTTTCAAAGCGAGGGAGGCTCCAAATAATAATGGTCATTAAAATAAGAGAGAATAATGACTCAAAGAACCAAGGCTACTTTTTAGCACTCTTTCTATTGTACAGTCACACGAAGGACCAGTGTCGAGGTTTGACTTTCAAAGCGAGAGAGGCTCCAAAAAATAATTTTCATTAAAATAAGAGAGAATAATAACTCAAAGAACCAAGGCTACTCTTTAGTACTCTTTCTATTTTACAGTCACAGGTAGGACCAGTGTCGAGGCTTGACTTTCAAAGCGAAAGAGGCTCCAAAAAATAATTGTCATTAAAATAAGAGAGAATAATGACTCAAAGAACTAAGGCTACTCTTCAGTACTCTTTCCATTGTACAGTCACACGTAGGTCCAATGGCGAGGCGCGACTTGCAAAGCGAGGAAGCACCAAATAATAATTTTCATTCAAATAACAGAGAATAATGACTCAAAGAACTAAAGCTACTCTTCAGTACTCTTTCTATTGTATAGTTACACGTAGGTCCAGTGTCGAGACCTGACATTCAAAGCGAGGGAGGCTCCAAAAAATAATTTTCATTAAAATAAGAGAGAATAATAACTCAAAGAACCAAGGCTACTCTTTAGTACTCTTTCTATTTTACAGTCACAGGTAGGACCAGTGTCGAGGCTTGACTTTCAAAGCGAAAGAGGCTCCAAAAAATAATTGTCATTAAAATAAGAGAGAATAATGACTCAAAGAACTAAGGCTACTCTTCAGTACTCTTTCCATTGTACAGTCACACGTAGGTCCAATGGCGAGGCGCGACTTGCAAAGCGAGGAAGCTCCAAATAATAATTTTCATTAAAATAACAGAGAATAATGACTCAAAGAACTAAAGCTACCCTTCAGTACTCTTTCTATTGTATAGTTACACGTAGGTCCAGTGTCGAGACCTGACATTCAAAGCGAGGGAGGCTCCAAATAATAATTTTCATTAAAATAAGAGAGAATTATGACTCAAACAACTAAGGCAACTCTTTAGTACTCTTTCTATTGTACAATCACACGTAGGTCCAGTGTCGAGACGTGACATTCAAAGTGAGGGAAGCTCCAAATAATAATTTTCATTAAAATAACAGAGAATAATGACTCAAAGAACTAAGGCTACTCTTTAGTACTCTTTCTATTGTACAGCCACACGTAGGTCTATTGTCGAGGAATGACTTTCAAAGCGAGGGAAGCTCCAAATAATAATTTTCGTTAAAACAAGAGAGAATAATGACTCAAAGAACTAAGACTACTCTTTAGTACTCTTTCTATTGTACAGCCTCACGTGGGTCCAGTGTCACCAAATAATATTTTTCATTAAAATGATAAATTTACATTGCTTAGAAATTTCAAATATTTTTACTGTTTTCAAGTGGTAAGTCATTATTCTTTTTTCTATTCTTGTCATGCGTTAAGTACGGAATTTAAAAAATGTGCCTTTTTAAAGTTATTTGTATGGATCTTGCATTGTATTTTTTCAGTCTACGTTGAAGTGTGTAAAGATATAATAAACTTTGTCAGAGCTTTTGAAATCGATCAAAATACGAACGCAATCTTATAGTCATTGTTGTTTTGTCATTTGATATTTTGTATAGCTGCTAATTCTAACCTTAATAGTGACATCTACTGGGAAGAGGAGGAAGTAAAACTCTGATAAAACTTCTCACTGCTTACTCGTAGGTTTGTTTACCGGTGTTTGAACCCTCTCGACCCCGTGTTTCAATTTAACAGGCCTGTTCTACTGTCTACCTTCCGGGCACGGTCAGAACAGGTACACCAGTGTTTTGTTTTGCAATCGCTTTCTGCCTCTTTTTGCTTCATTCTACGGGCTACCTCATTCCTTCTTTTTCAGGTGCGTTCGCTGCTGCGACTTTGTTTTGTCTTATCCACTAGGTTTAGAAACAAGCTTTGAACTGGAACAAATTTTAAGTTAGGTTAGGTTAGGCTCAGTACAGTAAACAAGTGTTTTCACGTAATATTCTGAAATACTGATATTATTTTAATTCTTTATGTAGATAGCTTAATCGTTTTCCACATCTTTATTCAGATACATTCTCTGACAACAAAACAAAAGAAAAGAAGCGTACATTTTTCTAGGTCCACCTCGTTTTCACTGTCGGTTTACAATGATATCACGGAAGGCGTCTCTTTAGCTTCGTTCTACTAAATCGTCTTATTATTGAGTCTCAGTTACTAAACGTGAAATGGTAGCCGAGCGGTTATAAACATATAAGAGCCAGATCTACGAGGGCTGTTCAATAAAGGATGATCACACACTTTTTATGACAGCGTACATTTACTCATCCTCATAATGTTGATTGTCCTTCTCAAAATAATCTCCCCTGAATGCGATGTACTTGTCCCAGCATTTCTGCCAGTCTTCAAAGACATGCTGGGAACCATTTTTGAGACATCCTTCAAAATTGCCTCCGCAGCCTTTACCACTGCTTCTGATGATGCACAATGCCTCCCACGAAGGCGTTTCTTCAAGTTAGGGAATAGAAAAAGTCACACGGGGCTAAATCCGGACTATAGGAAGGGTGATGGATGCACTTCACGTTGATTTTTGCAAGATATTCAGCAACAGCATTGGCAATATGCGGCCGCGCATTATCGTGGTGCAGCATCCAGCCTGCTTCACGGAAATGTGGTCTTTTGCACCTGATATGGACTTGCAATATTTTCAGGACATCCCGGTAGTATTATCCAGTTACTGATGTGTGTGCAGGTACAACATTCTGATAAACCATTCCATGAATATCAAAGAATGACATGACCATAACTTTCCCAGCAGAGATAACCTCTTTTGCTTTTGTGGGGTTGGTGATGAAGGAGATTTCCACACTGAGCTTTGCTGTTTGCTCTCAGGATCATGCGTGTGTAGTGTTTAACGCCCGCTTTTACTACATACGGCACCGCAGGCGGTGACACTGATGATACATTAGATGAAGATGGAGCACCGGTGGAATGAAATGGCGTGGAAACCGGAGGTCCCGGAGAAAACCCGCCCCAGCGCCGCGTTGTCCACCACACATCTCACTTTGCGGTCGCCTGGGATCGAACCCGGGCCATCTTGGTGAGAGCCAAGCGGTCTAACCACTGAGCCACGGCGCGGCCACTCAGGATCATAATGATGTAGCCAAGTTTCATCAGCAGTGATTAGGTTTGAAAGCAACTCCGGATCTTCCTCTAACATCAACTTTAACTGCGTGATACCTCCATTGCAGCGGTAGGCGATACTGAACATGTCTGAACTTGCCTGGTTCTCACAGACGGGAACCAGGAGTACCAACAATGAAACTACTACGGCGTGTTTGTTTCGTATTAAGCTAACAGAATATAATAAGGTTGAATTTTAGTGCGAAAAGTTATGATCGTAATAATTATGATCATTCTTTATTAAACAGCCCTTGTATAATATGTGCTAAGGTATGTTCTTTGTATTTGTCAACTATACAGAATACGCTACACTAGTGTACACTTTCTGTTCTACCTGAACATGGGGAAAGAAATGTAAAATATGTCACTATTTTACCTCTCAGCGGACCAATTTTAAACGGTTGCTCCAACGTCACTTCAACTTTTTCTTCAGGAATGCAAATCGCATGCATTTTGTTTTTCGTTCCCTTGGGCACCAGAAGCGCTTGTTGGTGACGTTCCTTACATTCCAAACTGTACGTGAACACAGCAGGGCGCTCTGTCGTGCGAAAACATCCCGTCTTTGTAGCTTAGGTAGTAGCGTGTCTGCCTCACGTTCAGGAGGCTTCGAGTTTGAATCTCGTTCAGGGTGAGTTATTCGGAGAAGTTTTGCCAGTCTTTTCCCGTATTTTGGAAGAGGAATTTCAAGTATCTGTAATTTCTATGGACTCTGGGATCATTTTAACATTATTTCATTCATCCTTTGTTATGATCTAACAGGTTAAAGGACGGAATTAAAAGAAATCAGAAAATATTATGCATATAGAATTTTCCACGAGAAGGATTTGTATATTATCTCATAAATTGTTCTCCCTCACAGGGTAGGGTAAGCTTGGAAAAGTTGAACCAGACAGCAAAAATTAATACACTAATGGGATTTGGAGCACGAATCTTCGGATTTTCTTGCAGCTGCTCTAACCATTTGAATCAATATGCCGGCACCAGCTTAAGTTTTACAACTGATTTACATTTTTCGCGCTAAAGCACAAAGCGTTCTCAGATTCATTTCGAGATAAACCAAATAGCGACTTAAAATCTTGTAATCTAATCTAATCTTTTTAAGCCCATAATTGTTTCTTTTATATATAAATGATCTTGTTGATAACCAAATAGCAGTATTAAATACTTATTATTTGCAGATGATACCAGCATATTAACATCAGGGAAAAATTATGACGCTTTAAAATAAATATTAATGCAACCACATTACACACATCTTCTTGGTTTAAAAAAAAGTCAATATATAGATAAGGAGAAGTGTTCAGCTATAGAATTTCATCACATAAACAACAAAACATTAAATTCTCCCACTATACAGCTGGAAGGAACAAATGTAATATATTCAAGTGAACCAAAAATTTTAGGAATATTTATTAATGAAAATCTCAGTTGGAAACCTCATATTAATGAATTAATTAAAAAACTGGGACAAATCTGCTTTCAAATTAACATTCTGAAACACTCGGTGAGTAAAAATACTCTTAGGGTCATGTATTTCTACAAATTTCACTCATTAATTTCATATGAAATATCCTTGTGGGGGGCAGTGAAGCTATTAAAATATTCAAATTTCAAAAAAGGGTCATTAGAATTATTCTCAATTTACCTTCTGTTGTCAGCTGCAAACCATTCTTTAAAGAACTAAACAATTTGCCATTACCCTGTATATATTTATATGAAACAATTGTATTAATGCAAACACACATCAAGGATTTTACCATAAATTCTGAAATTCACTGTCATAACACAAGAGATAAAGCAAAACTACATATAACCCCACATAACAAAAAATAGTTTGAAAATAGTTTCTACTATAGAGGCATTAAATTTTACAACAAATTACCCATTGAAATAAATAATGAATTCTTTCCGCGCTTCAAAAAGCATCTCAAGCAACTTTAATTGAGTAGCAATTAAATTTATTAAATTTATTTATTCTAACACTTTAGATCTCATCAACAAGAATGGGGATTGCCCCACATACCTACACTATAATGGCCAGTGCACTAATCCAGACCTATTATTAGTATCTTCAGATTTAAAAGATAAGACAACACGTGAAATCATTGAAGACACAGGATCTGATCATAGAGCAGTTACTGCATCCATAATACTTCGTGAGAAACAACATATTAGCAGGCCAAAGTTGAAATACTCTGGGAATTTTAGAAAAGCAAATTGGACAAAATTTACTGAGGAAACTGAACAAAATCTTTACTCCGCTCAACATGAAGCATCTGTAGATAAACTCAATAAAACAATAACAAATATAATTCTTGAAGCAACTTAAAAATGGAGCCCAAGAGGAAAAACTAAAAATTACAAACCCTTTTGGAATACAGAACTATCAAAGTTAAAATAAGAAAGGGGCATAGCAAGGAGAAAAGCAGAATTGTCCAATAACCCAACAGATACACAGGAATGGCGAAGAAAGGCAGCAAAATGTAAAAAAGAAATTCAATTTGCCAAAAAAAAAAAAAAAAAAAAAAAAAAAAAAAAAAAAAAAAAAAAAAAAGCTTTCAGTGAATTTATTGAAAAAAAAATTTTAATTTTCCACAATTTCAGAATATCCGTTTTCTTCTTTAGAATGTGGTAAACTTGGGTTTTGCCTTCGTTGGACACCCCGGCTTCTTTATTCTGTAGTCTGGTGCCTATTTTAAACACCAGGTTATATTCTATCCCTCTCTCTCTCTCTCTCTCTCTCTCTCTCTCTCTCTCTTTTAAGTCTTGCACTATCTCTTTGTTTTAAAGGACAATACGTTTAGGTTAAACAAACCCCGTGACTCCACAGGATGGAAGTGGATACGCCATTTACGGGCGTCAACCCCGCAGGAAATACTACCGAATAACCTCTGTGGGAGTGCGCCTCGGTAGCGTAGACGGTAGCGTGTCTGCCTCACGTTCAAGAGGTCCCGAGTTCGAATCTCGGTCAGGGCGAGTTACCTGGACAAGTTTTTTTTTCGTTTTTTTTATCCTGAAAGACGAATGTCGGGTAACTCTAAGCTCTGTGTACCCCGGACTCATTTGAGCGTCATTTCACCCATTTCATTCATCGTCCGAGATGACAATAGACATTGACAATGACTTAAGTTTGGAAGACGTAAATTAAAAAAAAACTCGATGGGGCCGCCTGATGATCTAGCACACCTTCTACTAGCCCTGCAGGCTAGCACCCGGGACTTGTTAGGCAACCCTCTGCCTCCTCCGGGCGGCCGTAGCCTGGTTGGAGGTACCCAATCTCACACGGGTATCGGGAACCATTGCCCACTCGAGTCCAACCCAATCCGCACGACTCCCATTCGGAAGGGGCTCGAATGTTCGGCCCGAGGTTTCTCTAGTAACGTCAGAGGTACCATGAGTGCTAGGGGACCGTTGCGTCCGCAGCACGGCAGCTGAAGGGGTGGATACCCCCCCCACACGGGGCCCACGTTGGACAGATTAGATAGATCAGGTAGTAGCCATATGGCTATGTTTCAACTAAAACACACGTGCTTAGAGTAAACAATGCATATGTTCACCGGTAGCCTGTCTTAACCACTGAGCTTCCTTGGCAAAATGCCAGCAATATATTAAATTCTCCAACTAACTTTTATTTTCCCCGATAAAGCAGTAGGGGTACGCATATACAATGACATACGCACCATTTGTGGCGTCTTATTGTGCAGCAAGTACTTAGATCCCAGGCTTTATTGTTACCACTACAAGGGTCGTTTGAGTCTGGTAAAAAACCAAGAATACCTTTTTTGGTAAACATTTCATCTAATTTCTAGACATACCCCATTGATGGCTATACACTTGGTTCAGAAATGTTGCAGCTTTTTCAATCCGTCGGAAAATCAGGTTCCGTCAAGGTCTGCAAAAATACTCCTGGATGGTAACTATCATTTCTTAATTTCATGAAAATGTCTTACCACCAAGCCAAATTTTCGAGTTTGGGAACAGGAAAAGGTCACTAGGGACTAAGTCTGGTGAATAACGTGGATGAGGAAACAATTCAAATACCAACTCATGCACTTTCGTCATTGAGATTGCTGCTGTGTGCGATGGTGCATTATCCTGGTGAAAGAGCACTTCTTTTCCTTTCAATTTCGGTATCTTTTCAGTCACCTTATGTTACAAACGACCCAACAATGAAGCATAATAGGTTACAGTTATGGTTCTACATTTTGTTTCAAGTAGTCTATGACAACTATTCCTTGAGAATCCCAAAAAAACATGGCCTAATCACCTTATCATTGAAAGGTATAGGTCAAGAGAGGGAGCTAGATAAATGTCCATTGTGTGGAGAAGAGAATGCAGATTTCCATTGTATATTAAATTGTAGTCAAACAAAGATATGGAGAGAGCAGGCTTGGCTACGTAAATGGGACAGTTTGGGGGGTGAAGTAGTAATTAGAAAAATGTTGTCAGTAAAAGGAGAAAAGAACAGGAGAGATATAGGGAATGATTTAGGGAAAGTTAAAGAGAGATGGCTAAGAACAATTAAGAGAAAAATGTAGAGTGGGATAGGTGAAATGACCAAAAGTGTAAAAAGGAGCAGAGGGCCTCCAATACACAAAAACCTAGGGTTAGGTGTATGGGGACTGAATTATTATTCAATGGTGGGCAACATGATAACATGATAGGATTTTCGGGATTTAGGAATATATGGCATATTTCAGTATGGATTTTATAATTTGTAATCTTGATTTTGTATTTCCATTTGTTGATGTAAAAGGAAATAAATTTCTATTACTATTACCTTATCAACTGACAAAATCGTCCTTGCCTTCCTTGATGCACTTTCACCAGCCTTTGTCCATTGTTTTGACTGCTGCTTTGACTCTGGTGTATAAATACACAGCTGTAACCTCCATATCAACTAAACATTATATGGCTGCACGTACAATCCAACAATACGCCGACCTCCTCACCACCTGGGTCAAACGATGGCGCTTGAGCATTCACCCCAGAAGAGCCAAGCAATCAGCTTCTCCAGAAGGCAGCTAGAAGACCTACCACCTGTTCGTCTAGCCGGAGAGGAAGTACATTGGCAATCATATGTACGATATCAAGGCGTTTTGATTGATGTAAAACTGACGTGGAAGGACCACATCACCTACACAGCCAACAAGGTCAGCAAACGTATGAGTATGTTATACCCATTGTACAATCGACGCTCAGTGATGTCCATATCCAGTAAATTGCTCCTCTATAAAGAAGTGCTCCGACCAGCCATCACTTATGCCTGTGCCATTTGGGGTATACACCGCCTTGAAGTACTACAGTCTCGATTCCTCCGTATTGCCACGGATTCCCCATGGTACATCCCTAACCTTGTAATCCGTCGTGACCTACACATTCCTACCCTAACAGTCTACATCCACACCCTCTCACTCCCATTCTATCAAAACCTCTCCCATAGCTTCAACTCCCTTATACGCGGTCTAGGTGAGTACGACATCGAACCCGGCGAAAAAAACAAAACACCAAGACTTTTTTAAGGCACATGAAAACACTGCACTATCAGTACACAATTTATATACCGCAACAAACCTCTACCGTCATTTGTCCTAACTTATTATTCATTTACTTAATTCCTATTTTACCCTAAGATATATTAGGAATATAGCTTACAAATTTATGAATATAATACAATTTACAAAGCATAGCAAATTAAATATCAAGCTGACAAACAGTAAACATCAAGATGAATCATTTAGCTTAAGAAATATTTTGTTTAAGAAAGCCATGAAATATTGATAAGTTTTGTAATTCATCAGAATATGTGTAAGTGGTTTTGAGAAAGTGTAACCTAAGAATTGAAGCAATAATTCAAGTTCGTAACTTTCAAAACAGAAAAACGGGCAATCAAATAAAATGTGCGGGATATCTTGAAGATGATTTCCACAAATACAATCACATGTGGATTTGATTTTGAATCGAAATAAGTAATGGAAATTAATTGTTCTTTCACACTGGCCGTGTGTAGGCTAAATTGTGGAAACGTATAGTCAGACTGAAAAATTCAATGCCTTAGCCGGGATTTGAGCCACGGATCTTCTGGTTTCCGTCCAGCCGCACTACCATTGTGCTACTATGGCCAACGTGCCGATATGACATTAAATTCTCTAACTGACTCCTAAGTGGTTTACCGGGAAAATGCGAGTCAGTTGGAGAATTTAATGTCATATCGGCACGTTGGCCAAAGTAGCACAATGGTAGTACGCCTGGACGGAAACCGGAAGATCCGTGGTTCAAATCCCGGCTATGACATTGAATTTTTCAGTCTGACTCTACGTTTCCACGAAATAAGTAAGCTGAAAATTTGCCATGTCCAGTTAAGAATTGAGTGAGAACATAGTTAGGATTAACGAATTTACATTTATGTCTGTCAGAAACTGTTGGGAAATATAAATCCTTAGTCAAAGCACTATAATCACTTTTTAACCAATATTCATTCCAGTAGATAATCTCCTTTAATGTTTGCCTCACATAAGAAATGGGGCATAGAGTGTATGTCTCAGGAAGATCTGAAGTCGCAGCTCTCTTTGCAAGCTCATCTGTACGTTCATTTCCGGTAATCCCTGCGTTTCTCCTGACCCATTTAATACACAGATGAGAACTACATAATAATTGACTTCTTATTTCAGCTGTAATAGGACTGCTGTTTTTGGTATCTTTCTGAGCTGCAATTGCTGTTTGTCAGGCGAGCGGTACATTGTAAGTTGTTGCACCGTTTCACTGCTTCACGGATTGCTAATGATTCAGCTTGAAAAACTGAACATTCCTTGTCAAGTCTGAACATGGAAGAATTGCATTCTATGGAGCGAGAGAATACCACAAACGCACATCCTACTTTAGCATTTTTACTAAGCCCTTCAGCTATCCCAGAGCCATCTGTGTAAATGGAGTACTGGCGATATTCTGCTGCACAATCTTCAAGGAGTCTAGAGACATCGGTAGCTGGATGAGAAGCTTGTTTAACTGGTTGTTCAAGTTGCAGTTGTGAAATATGTTGTGGCAAGGCTCGGCCATTTCTAATGTTGTTGATATTTGCCTTATATACACCAGTAAGAAAGATGAGTTCAATATTAGCAACAATGAGCGCTGCTGGAGTGGATATGGTGCGGTATCCTCGGATGATTCTTAAGATGTATCCACGCTGTATCTGTAATAATTTAGTCTGTGCCTATCTCTTCTGAAAAATACTTCGCAATACTCCTGCACAATAGAGAACCATAAGTTCAACCGCCCGTTTATAAATTAACTTCAATAAAGAAGAGCTTAAGCCCCATGTTGGTCTCGTTAAAGCAGCCAGTGCGGTAAGAAGTTTACTAGCCTTCCTGGCTACATAATCAAGATGATTTCGGAACGTCAGACGTCTGTCTAAAATAACTCCTAGATACTTTAAATTATCGACCAATTAACTTATAAAATATTCTACTGCCAGTACAGGGCTAGAGACTGAAAGTTTGGCTTCCGGACTTTCAAGTGTCCAATCGCTATAAAAAAAAAGAAAAACAACAAAAAACAAAATATGGTAACCTTTTAAAGAAGACATTGTCAAGTTATTAAAAGTGAGATATCTCTTGTATAGAAAATGAGTAGTTGTCAAACATTTTTAGGATTACTCACTCAGATGAGATGTTCTTCATATCTCCAGAAGCGCTTTTCGGTCAGGTTTTGACCATCTTCAGTGAGTGTTGACCAGCTACTGAGTGAGTAATCCTAAAAATGTTTGACAACTACTCATTTTCTATACTATATGGTAACCTTGTACATCGTCTAAACTCTGCATTCCAGAACTATAAAGTCTTCATTTTAGTGCATACTTTAAATTCCGTGTCCGCCTTAAGGTAGTTTCTCTTTAATAAAGGGAATTAGCGTGTTTTCACCTCTAAATTCATGGGACAATGGAATACTTCCTTTAAAACAAATTTCCGCTTAACCAAGTATTCGTTAAAGGCAGGTTTTGCTGTAATTTCTTCCGTAATAATTATTTGAAGCTAAAGTTGTGA
Source organism: Mantis religiosa (assembly GCA_030765055.1). Classification (NCBI taxonomy): domain Eukaryota; kingdom Metazoa; phylum Arthropoda; class Insecta; order Mantodea; family Mantidae; genus Mantis; species Mantis religiosa. The sequence continues at coordinate 22,351,446 of CM060947.1, forward strand.
GTCACAGTAAGAGGAAGGGAATATTTCCTCTCATATTCACTGTGTTTGAGTGTCACTAACTTCCGATAATCCATCACAGTAAACACGACGCCAATTTTAAAAAAAAATTCCAATGTTTTATTAACTTAAGAGCTCAATTCTCTCGAAAAACCTTCATAAAACGCTCCAATCTTAAAGCCTCACATTTTATCTCAAATGTTCCCTCTGTGACCTTTTTCATATACGTCCTCCAATATTAAGATATATCGGACGATGAATAAAATGGGTGCAATTGTGCTAAAATGAGCCGAGGATGCAGAGAGCTTTGAGTTACCAGACATTCATATTTCAAGATAAGGGAAAACCCTGGAAGCAACCTTATCCAATTAGGTCACCTTGAACGAGATTCGAAAGCGTGACCTATAGAACGTGGAGCAGACCAAGGCGGACTCTGCGATATTGCCCAGGATATTGCTAAGGATTTCTTTATGGGGTTAAGTATACAATTCCAGGAGCAATTTGATTTGATGTTCTTTCCTATCGATCAGTGGCGGCTGGTGGGTTAAATTATTGGTGGTGCACAAATGAAAAATAAAATACAGAGTAATAATGACTCACCTATTTATACAGATTCTCTGCTCTACTCTCCTTAGACCTGGCGAATCTATCGATAACTATTGCGTTGAAGTCGCTGATCTTCATAACAAAATCTCTCTCAATTGAAAGAGTTGCTAATGCTGACAATCGGTCCTGTGACATTGTGTTCCTAAGGAAAGTTTTTATTCTTTTTAAAGTTGAGAAACAGCATTCTGCTTCAGCGGTAGACATTGGCATAGTTAACAGTACTCGGAGGAGTTTGACATATTCGCTGAATGTAGTACTTAAATTTTTTTCCTTATTGAGGTCCATCAAGCACAAAGCGCCGGACATTCCACGAAATTCCTCTCGACTGTAAATTACAGTCAGTTCTCTACGAATTTTTGTTCCAATGATAAAAGGATAGAACCTTATTGTTTCTCTAAGGGAATCCTCTGGAAATGTCTTAGAAATTTTCTTGATGAAACAAAGTCGAGGCTACCAGATGCCCCGTGAAGCTAAATCTGTCCTTTGCTTCTCTAAGAATGTCACATACTTCAAGAGCTTCTCTTCTTTTCACATCATGATCTTCTATTCTTCTCCTCTTAACTGCAGTTTCTTCGTATTCCTCGATATCCACGCTGTTTCTTACCTTTTGTACTTCCCTTTTAAATGCGTTTAGCTGGGCGATGGCAAATGTTACATTGCATTCTCGTTTCTGCAGCTGATTGTACAAAATGTCCACATGTGGCATGATCTTGTAGAAGAAAGACAGCCAGAATACAAAATTATAATCTTTCAAAGTAGCCATAGACCCAGAAGCCTGAACAAGTGTGGCGTTGTTGTTTAACAGAGCTCTCTTCTGAATAACCTCCATACATTTAATTAAATTCTCCCTGTGTTCGAAAAGCAGAGCACACAGAAGCTAAGCCTGAAGGTCACGCTATAGCCGTTGCTAAGGGTAGGAGGAACTAGGTTTATATACCTCCATTTAAGCATCTCTTCACCTTCCCGCAACCCCCTCAGAGAGCATACATTTGGGCGAAATCTTAGGTTAACTGTTCACTGCAAACCTGCGGCTCCTACAACTAATCACTGTTTATTTCGACTTCTGCGGTCATGGGCAGCTACAGACGATAAGCGTAATTGAAACATGTTTGTATATAAAACAATGCAAACAAGTACAGCTTTAATGTGCAAAATGCACCTGTTGTGTATTCAGATTCGGTGGGTGTAGCATAAACCTGCAACCTTATGGAGGAACCGCCCCTGCTATCGATCAGTGATTATTTTACCTTACACACGAATACATGACCAAAGTGTACATATCCCAGCTATTGTCATTCGTGATGAATTTCAGCCCATGGTACTAAATTATGCATTAATTTCAGTATATTTACTTTATTTACTGCAGTTATTGATCTATATCCATATTATTTATTTATGAAATTTTAAATTTGAGTCATCAATAATTCCATAATTACACTATAAGCTGGCAGATGAAATAAAATGCAATAAATAAATTAGTTCTTAAAGGTAAATTGACACTCGATTGGGACAAACTATCGGAAAGTGGGATATATTTTGCAATCTTGGATTGGAGAGAATAGATTGAAAGTAATTAATGTGTAAAAAACAGGTGTGGAGTGGAGCGAAAAGGTGATCTCGATGTGAAGCAATTAATCAGAGAGGATGGGATAAGCTTTCTCAGCATAGGAGGATGAATTGGACCGGTGAGCTCTTATCTGCGGCATTACATGGTCATTCGGTGAGGAATTGCTTCTGGCAAAAGTAGGCAGTGGAAGAAAAATGAAGAACAATACAATATTTGAAGTAATATTGGAGATAAGTGTCACCCGTGAGATGAAAATAAATATATAACTTTCATTTGTTTCATTCCCCGTACAGTTTACCAACACTATTTAATCAAGATAAAAATTCCGTGGAAGTTACACTTACATTTTTCTTATAGTTAAAACAACTGGTACGGTGATTGTCAAATGTTTAAAAAGTGAACACTATACAGTGCGTGCATGTTTTCTTGAGCGCTGGATTTACGGTGTGGTGCGGGCAGAGGGGAGGAAGGGAGAGCTAATGCTCTTGTTTCTGCAGTGTGGTCAACCATTTTTTTTTTGTAATTTACGTCCTCCAACGTTAAGTCATATCGGACGATGAATGAAATGGATGAAATGATGCTCAAATAAGCCCGGGGTCCATGGAGCTTAGAGTTACCCAACATTCGTCTTACAGGATAAGGGAAAACCCCGGAAAAAGCCTTATACAGGTAACCCACCCTGACCGAGATTCGAACTCGGGACCTCTTGAACGCGAGGCAGACATGCTACCATCCACGCTACCAAGGCGGGGATGTGGTCAACTTTGAAAACCACAGTTCAGCAAAATAGCGTGTAAGATAAGCGAAATGAAATGTGAAATGTGTAGTGTTTAACGCCCGCTTTTACGCCATACGGCACCGCAGGCGGTGACTCTGATGATGCATGAGATGAAGATGGAGCACCGGTGGAATGAAATGGCGGGGGAAACCGTAGGTCCCGGAGAAAACCCGCCCCAACGCCGTGTTTTCCACCACAAATCTCACTTTGCAGTCACCTGGGATCGAACTCGGGCCGCCTTGGTGAGAGTCAAGCGATCTAACCACTGAGCCACGGCGCGGCCCTAAGATAAGCGAAGATATCACAAGTAACGTTGCATCCTCTGAAAACATTCCTTAGTTTTGCTCACGCCAGCTCAATTGCATTCAGGTCACAGTTATACGGAGGTAGACGAATAATAATGTGTCCCCTTTCGAGAGCCATAACATTCACAAATGTTCATACAAATATAAATCATTTTCAAGTAAATGCTGATGTACTCGTAACAAGGATAAACTGGCAATTCGAGCGCACCAAACGAGCCTTTATGAAGGAAGCTTTAACTACAAAGTGATAATGTTATATAATAAACTTACAAATTCATTTAAACAAGCTGCATCATTAAAACACTTTAAGAATAAGGTTAAGAAATGTTTGCATGTACACTGTTTTTATACGGTTAATGAATTTTTAGAACTATAACCATGTAAATGAGCACTGGGAGCATAGTACATTCACAAACCTGTAATATTTATATTATGACGTTTCTTGTAGTAAATTAGTCTATGCAAATACCACATGAAACAATAGAAAAGCTGCTTACTGTGTATATTGTATGTAATCAATTTGACTTTATGTATATACTGTATTTATACATTTTGACGTGTCTCATAACATGTATATGTTGCCAAGGACGAACTAAAATTCTAATTCTAACATACGATTGTTGTAAAATTAACCTCGAAATTGATCAAAACGAAATATGGTGGGAATGATAAAGCTTAGAGTATTAGCCAGTAGATGCCAGTGTATAGCGCATTTCAAATCTCTAAGCTGTCATCTATGTTTATGGAGTTAAACGAAACTTACCGAATGAGGACTTGGAGCCCTATAGTACTTATCGCGTGCATACTGTATACTAGTCTTAATGTTTCGTAATATTTCTATATAATTGTGAAATACAATTTGAACCATTAGTAACAGATAATACCTACCTGATATAAATTGCGTATATTTTTAAACGATCTACATTTTCGGCTATCGCTTTCCGTTCTCCAGTCATACACTATTATACACAATTACTTCCGACTAAATTACTATGCTTAGTGTCTTACTGCATTGTCATATTCCCTTATACTTACAAAAAATTAACAATAATATAAGGTTTATCTTTATTAACATAGGTAGATAGAGGAATAAGCGTTTGTAAGGATGACTTCTACAAGAGTAGAGACTTTTAGAGACAAATAATCATAATTTACCCAAGGTACTTCGTGATAATAGGTCTAAACAGTTGAATGTTTCGGAGGAGAGTAAATTGGCTACATGATTGTGGTTGTTCAAGGCAGCAGTAATTATGAAACAAATGCACAGAAATAGCACATTTTAGTAGCTTCTATGAAATAATGCATGTTTCTCTTGTACCCAGAGCATACAATTCGCTAATTCCCCCGTGTAACTGGTGTGCTCTGCATTTATTCCGAAATTACGTCGATATATCGCGGTTACTGCAGTAATTTATTCTTGCGCTCGTAAAAGGCAATTACAAAGCGTTTTATTTAATCTGCAATTAATTTCACTTCTGTATGCCTATGTAGCAATTATTAATTTTAAATACCGTGCAGTTTTTTTATAACTTGCTTCTAATATGTTTTGAAGGGGACTGATGTTGGACTGAGCCAAATTATACCTAAGGGCATTACACCGGAAGGAAAGGGTTTGAGGCGTGTGCATGCGTTTTTGCACTCAACCAGAGGTTGAGTCTTGTCGAGACTCCGACGAGTACGCACCCTTTTTTTTTTAATTTTTTAAATTTTTTTTTTATTCTTTACTAACTACTAAAGATGAAGGGTGAGTAAGTAGGGAAGGCATTGGAGTTGTTTGTTGGGATCCCACTAAAAGCACTCCCGTTAGTGAAGGTGAAGATAAAGTGCTGGCCGTCAATAACAGGGCGAGCGGGTAAGCAATGGTTGCCAGGCGTCGAGCATGACCAAAAGGCCCTGAACGAGGCGCGTGGAGAGTAAAGGTGATAGTGGAGGAAGGTAGTTAATGGTGAAGTGGTAGTCTTTATTGAATTTTAATAATGTAATTTCATGGGAGGGCATAATCTCCGGTAGTTATTTCCGGGAGGGGAGTTGTTGAGGCCATCAGGTGTGCGGTTGTGGTCGTGGTGGTCTCCAGATGTTGGGGAAATAAGCCTTCATCCTCTGGGTGTTCTGTGCGTCGTGGTCGGCGATTATTTGCTCTGCAGTTTTGAGATCGTGAAGTCTTGCGTGGAGGCTGCTGTTCATTGCTGCTATTTTCGAGTGGAGCTGGTCCAGTCTATTGCTGATGGTAGAAGAGTCCGTCAGTTGGGAGGGTAACGTGTCTGTGAGGTGTGTCTCCACTCGGTGCACCTTTCGCTGTATTGAGGCGAGAATCTCTTTTTGTTCAGTAGCTAGGTGCTCAGTTTGTTGGAGCTGGGAGTTGATGGCCTTCGTTGTCTCTTGTAGTTGATTAAGTGCACGAGAGGGTTGGTCCAGTGGAGAGAGTCGGTCAGTTAGTAGTCCGTGTGTAGTGGTCAGTGTGTTGATGTGGGCGGCGTGGTTGGTCTTCTGTTGTTGGGCAGCGGCGGTGGCGGATTCCTCCATGTTGCCCAGTCGCTGGTTGAGGTTAAGGACCTCTGAGTGGAGGTCCTGAGCCTCGTCGGCTGGAGTCCGGTGATTGTTGGCGGCGATTGATGTGAGGAGTTCCTCAAGGGCGTGAAGTCTGGTGGTGATAAGTTGCAGGTCCTCCCGGAGGCAGCCAAGTGCTTGCTGCCATGCCGTAGATCCGCTGGTGGCAGTGCTCCGGGGTGTCGGTCTTATTGGGTTTCCGCGTGGGCAAGCAGGGCACTGCGCCTGCCCTGTGAAATGGCCAAGGCCGTCACAAGTGGCGCAGTACCTGCGGCGTCGGCAGAGATCGTGGACCCTGCAGGCTGCAGTTGGAGTGGGAGAGCCACAGTAGTGGCATCGTGGCGGCGCGGTGCATGTGTCTGCACTGTGTCAATAGGCGCAGCAGTTCCGGCACGGGATGTGTCGCTGCAGTCTGCTGGTCTCCACCTGCAGGAGCTTTCCCAAGATGGGCAGCCCTGAGGCCAAGGCGGCGTCGCGGTCCCGATCACGTTGAAATACATTTTATTACATATTTACACTTTCTCTAAGCGCAGTGGCTCGGTTATAGCAGGTCCTGTGTTCAAATCTTTTAAATCAACCAATCTGAGTGATTCTTTTTTTCACGGTCTCCCCTCAGTCTGAAGATTGAGTATTTCACACAAAGGCGCAATGTTGAACGTTAATTCTAAAACAACAATAAAAATGAAAGTAAATGGTGATAGTGCACGACCTGACATCTATCAGCAGGTAGCTTGGAGGGTCCACTAATGCCATCTATCCGCCAGGAGTGGAAACAGAGACACAGTTGTTAGCACTAAAATCTCGGCGGACACGTGACGGAATACGATGCTATGGTACAGGGATAAGATCTAGAAGTCCAAGTGTCTGCCACATACCGAGTCATAAGGTATCTCCTAACAGATCCGTCGCAATACGTAATTCAAGTGCCAAAGTAAATTAAAGAAACTGCAACGACGCCAAGAAGATTAGATAGAACCTCAGACACAAACACATAAAAACCTCTGGAGCAGGCAACCTCAACTCAACGGGTGAAAGGACAGTATATATATGAGGCATGCTTTTTAAGTCAGCACCGTTTCGTGATTCCGCCGCCGCAGCGCTACGGTCGGCGTTCCGCGCATGCGCGCTGCTTACCTACATCTCTTGTCTACGCACTGACGCCATTACAGTCTGATTCTTCATTGTATACGTCGGTTACTGAATGTTTAAGATGCCTCCGACAATCGTGAGTCCCGCCGATTGTGAAGTACGGGCTGTTATACGATTTCTTAGAGCTAAAGGCGTAAAACCGATCGATATTCTTCGTGAGATCTGTGAAGTTTACGGACAAACATTATGAGTGATGGAATGGTAAGCAAATGGGTGAGAGCATTTAAAGATGGCCGCACAAATGTGCATGATGAAGAACGGACTGGGCGTACATCGGTCGTTACTGAAGATTTGGTGCATAAAGTGGATGAAAAAGTGAGAGAAAACAGACGCTTTACAATTTCATCATTGTGCGACTATTTTCCTCAATATTCTCGTAGTGTTTTGTATCGCATTGTGACCGAGAAGTGAAGTTGTGTTCACGTTGGGTTCCTTAAATGTTGGCGAATTTGCACAATGCCCAACGTTTAGGCAGTGCATTGACTTTCCTTGAGCGGTACCACAATGAAGGTGAAGATTTTTTAGACGAAATTGTTACTGGTGAGGAAACTTGGGTGACCTACGTCACACCAGAATCGAAGCAACAATCCATGGAATGGCGACATTCATTATCACCCACAAAAGTGAAGTTTAAGCAAACAATTTCTGCCCGGAAAATCATGTGCACAGTTTTTTGGGACAGAAAAGGAGTATTACTAGTGGAGTTTCTGCCTCGTAATGAGACAACCAATGCAGCGTCTTATTGTGAGACATTGAACAATCTGCGCCGTACAATCCAGAACAAAAGACGTGGCAAGTTGAGTAAGGGTATCGTTTTGCTGCATGACAATGCCCGTCCACATGTGGCTAATCGGACCAAGGATCTCATCAAATCTTTTCAATGGGAAACTCTAGATCATCCTTAACACAGCCCTGATCTGGCGCCCAGCGACTACCATTTGTTCCTGCACTTGAAGAAACATCTGGACGGTCAGCGTCTTCAAGACGATAACAAACTCAAAACAGTTGTGATACAGTGGTTAACCCGTCAGGCGGCAGAATTTTATGAGGAGGGTATTCAAAAACTGGTGCCACGTTATGACAAGTGCCTCAATATTCACGGAAATTATGTAGAAAAGTAGATTAAGGTTCAGGCTTTCATGTAAAAGTAAAATTATTGCGATATCTATGCACGTCTTTTTTAAATACCAAAACGGTACTGACTTAAAAAACATGCATCGTATATATATCCACAAATGATAGCTCATGCGGCTGTGGAGGGTATCTACAGGATGGCGCACGCAATGCCATACATTTAAATTGTGTAATAAATATGTTAATTGTGGTTTGGCAACGATAGAATGATGCAACAATTAGCCGTAGTTCATGCATGGTTCAACAGATTGTCAATATCGCGCATGCGTGATTCCAGCGCCTCAGTTTAGTTCAATGGCGGACAAAGGACGGTTGACACTAGAAAAAAAAGTAAAAACGGTGTTGGTTCACGCGGAAACGAAGAGCATGGCAGAGACGACGTTTTGTGTTCATTTACGTACGAGGTGAGCCCCATGCAGAGAGACAGTGTATAGACTAACCACACAATTTGAAACTGACGGTCATGTTTTAGAGCAAAAGTGACCTCGTGTCAACGCAATCCCTACTCAAGAGAATATCGAGGCTGTGACACGAAGTCCCAGGAAATCCACGAGACGAGCTTCGGCCGAAATGGGCATCTCACGTCGTTCGTTTCAAAGAATACTTCACGCTGACGTGAAATTATTCCCATACAAAATGGCAGTGTTGTAGAAACTGATGGGACATGACAAGGTACGGCGACTTCGGCTCTTGCAAATTATGTTGCCGTGACTCATAACACATGATATTCTGATGAGGTTTACCTTCATTTGAACGGTAGCGTCAATAGACACGAGAGCCTCCTGGTGTTGAACACGAGATTGAAAATTATGGAGACAAAGTAAGTGTATGGGTGCCATATCCAGCCATGGAATTATTAGGCCAGTTAACAGTGCGCGCTACTTGGGCATGTTGCAGAATAATTTTCTTCCGCAACTTTATGCAAGAGGAGACCAATGGAGGCTCAATGGTTTATTCAAGATGGAGCTTGTCCACATACAGCAAACGTTATTCTGGATTTCTTGCACCAACATTTCGGGCTCCGTGTGATGTCCCATCGATATCCTGAACGTTTACAGGACGGTTTAATATGGCCGCCACACAGCCCGGATATTTTTTATGGTTATTTAATATTTATTATTCAGATTAGCTAACAACTTGGCACTGACTAAAATTTTTACAAAAACATATTTAAACCTAACTCAGATAATCTATCATTTCAATCTAAATAGCCTTCATTAAAGTTTAAGTAGTTTGTATTTGCAGCAAGAGTTCATGAAGACCACCACAGCCATTTCAAAATGAAGATCAATAATAACAGTTTATAATCTTTATTTAATTCGGTATCTTACCCTAATTTACATTAACACTGCTCCTAGCTCACTGACTAGCAACTCAGTCCAATTCACGCTACATATTTACTGTATCTAACCATAATGGTATATCACAATGTTAACTGCTGTACCATTTAATCAACACTTCACATATGAAATTGTATTCACGATGATAACTTTTGAGACTCTTAAGTTATCCTCCTGCGTCCATTTGAAGAGGATAGTCATTGCAAAAGTTTACCTAACTATCTGAAGGAACACTGTTCTAAGAAATTGTGGTGAGAAAAATGGTATTGCTAAATATTGTCTGCGCTCCGTGAAAGCAGCCAGTCAATATGTAATGGAGCTCAAATCGGGTGATATAGGGCTCCAAAGAACCACTGAGCCCCACCATGATTAGCTCCCAGCGTTCCCTTCGCAGGAATTCAAACCATTCCCTCTGTAATGCCACATTTCCAGGATTTTTCTGAATCATCCAGTGTAGATTAGATCAAATTTGCATTCAGTAGGTTCACTTGTAGCCAGAAAAGGCTGTGAACATTGAACATGTCCAGAGGTATAAAGTTTAATAGCATATATATGTACAAAAGTTAACATAAGACACATATTATAGTATACAGGCAATATGAACAACAATATGGAAAACAAAGCAGGGATAATTATACATGATACAAAATCAAACACTTTTTAAACCAGCTTTCACTTGGCTTATGTCAGTACGTCTCAACCTTTTTGCAATGGATACCATTCTTGTTATTTATTAAATACATATACATTAAAAATAAACTTTCAACTTGCATCAAATATTTATTAGTAATTATTTGTCATTGGAATAGTTGATACTACTTACAGAGCTACAGAAGCATTATCAGGATAATTTGTCATTCAGATAATCTTGTACGAAAAAAATGATTTTGGGCAAAGGTACTCTCTAACAGCATTTTTAAAAGCACCGAAATTATCAACTCTTTCTTTAAGAACATTAGGAAGTGCGCCAAATATTTTGATAGTTTCATAATACACACCTTTCTGGAAGCAAGAAAGTTTAGCACTGGGATAATGGATATTATACTTTTGTCTAGTGTTTATTTTGTGAATTATATTATTTGTTGCAAATAAGGCACGATTGCATACAAAGAATTTTAGGATCGAGAATATATACGTGCAAGGAAGCGTTAATATCCTCAATCTTGTAAAAAGATCTTTACAGGAGCATCTGGTGTGGGTGCTAGCAATGATTCTTATAACCCTCTTTTTCATAAGAAATATTTTTTTACTTTCTACTGAGTTTCCCCAAAATAATATTCCATATTCCATAATAGAATTAAAGTATGCATAATATATTAATTTAAGTGTGTCAATAGAACTCACAGTAACCAGCTCTCGGAGAGCATAACAGGCAGAGCTGAGTTTAGGTAAGATATAATTTATGTGAGCTTTCCAATCTAAACATCTGTCCACTTGAAGGCCCAGAAATTTTATGCTGTCAATTTCTACTAATAACATATCATTAATCCCGAGTTCTATTTCAGTATGTGATGTATGACAGGTTATAAATTTGACCACTTTTGTTTTGTCTAGATTCACAGATAATTTGTTCGCTTGTCTTTTATCTTGTCTTTTATCATGTTCCCATTACCAACCAGATCGCACATCTGTAGAGCGACGTGTTTTTAAAACTGAATTCCAGTCGCTGTAGCCTTCGAAGACATGGTGGAAACTCCGGCGGACACCATTTTCCAATAAAGTCTCTGAGCACCATCCAGATATGATGCACCTGTTTGCAAGAGGCAATTCTATGTTCCAAGGCGTCTATTTGTGAACAAATTTGGCATATGTTACATGTTGCACGGCCATGTCGCCATAAGTTCTCCGCTGTTGGTATCATCTCGTTTAATATTTCCCATGCTGTCTCTTGCCAATCAGTAGGAACAACTTTATTGAAGAGATTCTTCCATATAAGTTTCCACTCTCTATTCTCTTTCTCTTCAATCCTGGGTGTACACTGCGATGTATTGAGCAGCTGATATTGTGTTCTCGTTGATTCGAAAACTGCGAGGTTATCACTGGTGTCCAGCCAAATATCTGAGATGGTTAACAATGGGTTTAAATCCCGGATATATCCTCTGAGCGTTTTGTATCTGATCCTGCCAGAAACTCCCATCTATCGATGAACCATTACCACCCCGATATTAATCGCTGTGATTATTTCTTATGGGGATATTTGAAGGAGACAGTCTACCACCACAAACCACGCACTCTAATGCAACTGCAAGCGGCTATTACAGCCCTTTTCCAGGGAATAACAGAAGACATGTGTCGTAGAGTGGTCGGTAACGTCACAGTTCGTCTCGAAGAGGTGTACCTCAACAAGGTGGATATGTTGAACATGTAATGCACGCTCACTGAGCATACAGATGCTGATGATTAATGTAAAACAGATAATATTCACATGCTTTGGTTATTTAAAGTTATATCAGCAATTTTCAATGTATGACATTTGATGCGCCAGCCTGTATTTTATAGTGTGAATTACGTGACGTGAAGCTATTTTAGCTATAACTTACACTGCAGACCAGCGTGTCCTTGTTATGTTGATTTTGTTGGAACACAGTCACATGTGGACCATCAGCTGCAGTTACAGTTGAAACATTAATGTCTGTTTCGTCAACTAGAAGCTGTAATGTCGCTTTACGATGTGTTGATGTTATTTCCGGCTATCTATTCAAGCTATGAGAAACCTATCTCACGGTATACGTGTGTGTGTCATTGAGACAAGAATGACGTCTAATTCGTCTTGTCCAACCAGCAATCAGACCAGAAGTGTCTTAGATTATGTCCAGGATGTGCTATTAAGCTAACAATCCACTTTGGAAATGATTCCTAGCTTCTAATCCGACGTTGACACGTCATCTCTACTTTTTTGAGTTTTTTTCTTTCTTTTTTTGTAGTTTTACGTCCTCCAACGTTAAGTCATATCGGACGGAGAATGGAATGGGTGAAATGATGCTCAAATGTGTCCAGGGTCCATGGAGCTTACAGCTACCCGAAATTTGTCTTTTAAGGATAAGGAAAAACCTCGGAAAAAAGACCATATCCAGGTAACTCACCCTGACCGAGATTCGAACTCGGGACCTCTTGAACGTGAGGCAGACACGCTAACGTCTGCGCTACCGAGGCGGGCGAAGTTGAGGTGGTCGACACATTTAATTATCTAGGAGTACGAGTAAGCAGTAAGGGGAGTTGATGATGGTTAAAGGTAAGATTGCATTAAAAACTATTAAAGCCTGCCTAGATAAATCACCAGGAATGCAAATAAAACAGCTGGAGAAATGTGAAATATGTAGTGTTTAACGCCCGCTTTTACTACATACGGCACCACAGGCGATGACACTGATGATACATGAGATAAAGATGGAGCACCGGTGGAATGAGATGGCGGGGGAAACCGGAGGTCCAGGAGAAAACCCGCCCCAGCGCCGTGTTGTCCACCACAAATCTCACTTTGCGGTCGCCTGGGATCGAACCCGGGCCGCCTTGATGAGAGCCAAGCGGTCTAACCACTGAGCCACGGCGCGGTCGACACAACACAACAGCTGGAGAGAATTTACATAGCCGTAGTAGAAGCAAAAATGCTGTATGGGGTAGAGATATGGGGTTTGGAGAAGGGGGAGGTGCAAATATGAATGTACTACATACAAAATTTTTGCAAACAAGTTTCGGGCTTACCACGAGCTTCACCAAATGGAGCAGCACAAGCAGAATGAGGAGGACTGGGAAATACAGGAATAATAGTGGAAAGTGGGTGAGAATTGGGAATTTAGATGAGCAGAATATTCTACGTCAATGCTTGATAGTACAGGAAAGACTAAATGAGGAAGCTTCATGGCTAAGTAATATAAAGGAAATGATGTTAAATAAAGGGTTAGTGACGTGTGGGAAAATAGAGAATTATTACAAAGTGGATTTTGGAAAGAACTTAGGTTAAGAAAGGAAGATATTGAAAGTAAAACAAATGATAGAACGTTTCAATTTGAAATGCTCACTGGAAATTTATATAGAGATGAAAGTGCTCTGGAAGAGAGAAAAATACTGTCACCTAATTATCGGAAGGCACGGTCAGCTAGCAGCCCGGTGGGTGGCAGGAGGCATTTAGACCACGCCTACCCATTTATCTTATAGCGGTAACGAGGGGATGGTTGGAAAAGCACCACTAGCCATCGCTTTCCCCTCCCCCGGAGTTTGGAACAGTCGGGATATTCCATCTAACCCGGAACCTTCTAGATAGGTCAGTTGGTCTTATATAAGCGACGCGCCGGGCTGGAGAGAGTTCAGTTCTTGGCGAGCAGCCGTGAGGAGCGCCGAGTGAGTGAACGGACCGGAAGGCTATGTACGTGTATCAGAAGAGTTGTACGTAATTGTGTGTGTGGAGTGGACCTGTGACAGACGAACTGGCGAATTGTAATTGTGTGCGCTACGTAATTCTGTGTAATCGGCAAGTGCTCCAACTGTAATTCGGTGTAAATAAAGAACATTTTCAGTTTGTGCAATTGCAATTTTAATTTCACGAACCCACAAAGTCACAATACATTGATATTTGTGATAAAGCAGCAAGAGAAGGCTTTGCATGGGCCTGAACAGGGGTGGTGAAACTGAAGTGTTTGGGAAGAGGGAGGGAGTTGAAGAATTGCCCATTGTGTCACCAAAAGGATAAAAAATGACAAGAACTTTTAGAATGTGAAGAAACTAAGTTACTTAGGGAGAAGACAGGTAGAAAAGGAATGGGCAGTAATAAAGTAATTCAAGTAATAAAGTTAATGAGTGTAAAAACTAGGAACATTTATTGAAATTGGAAAGCTTTTGGGCAAAGTAAGAGCCACATGGTTGAGGAGGATAAGTAAAGACAGCAAAACATGAAAATGCAAATAGGGATCCATTAGCTTGACAATTTCAGAGTTTGAATCTATTGGGCCCAAGGGTTACAACTCAGTGTAGTAATAATGCATGTATATGCATACCAATTTGTAAATTAATGGAAATAAATATTACTAATTTACTGATTTACAATTCACAGTTCGTCTACAAATTTGTAAGAAATTCTACCTCCCATTCCAAAAATCCCAAGCTGGCCTGCCATACTTAATCTGACAACTTCCCCCTTTCACTAGCGTAACGGTCCGAACTACTTTTATGAATTTTCCTGAAAACCAGCCGTCACTAATTATCCTGCTTAACGTCATCTTGTACCGAGCCAAAGTGTACGCTTGGTATATTGACAAATCTACAACATTTAAAACAACTTCACGAAACGTTCACAGTTACTTTTATTATAGGTTATAATACGGTACGTCCAGAAAGTAAGTTTTGTTTGCACAAAATTTTACAACTGTTAAACTACTTTTCCACATAACTGCCGAAATTTTGCAGGCATTTTTCATAGCGAGGCACAAGTTTTTGTGTACCTTCTTCATAGAAGTTTGCCGCCTGTGTCTTCAACCAGTTGGAAACATCATCTTTCAGCTCTTCGTCATTGTTGAAGTGTTGACCGCCAAGGAAAGATCTGAGATGCAAAAAGAGATGAAAGTCGCCAGGATCGAGGTCAGGACTGTACGGGGGGTAGTCAAACACGTCCCAGCCAAATCCCTGTAGGATGTTTTTCGTCGCATTTGCAGTGTGTGGTCGTGCGTTGTCGTGAAGAAACAATAGCTTTTGACAGCGATAAATTTCAATTGGTTTCACTTTCCTAGCATTCAGAAAACGAATTACAGATCTGATTTCACAAGCGGCGGGATTTTCAATCAACACCGACATTGTAAACAAGCACAACAAAGCGTACGTGGCTGACAGCGATCTCACAATGGTACACGTTTCTTCTCCTTGATACAGAGCGTCTACCGCGCATGTGCGGAACTGCGATCGCAGCGCTGCAGCGGAGATGCAGAACTTACTTTCTGGACGCCCCTTGTATATTCAGCTGACCTATAATTTCTGTGTCACACTTGTAACCAATTCACTATGTATACATTGATGAAATTTGTTTAATGCTGGGAAAGTATTATAGAAAAATATTCATATACTTCTAACATCACTAGCTAAATGAAAAATTAGAGTTACAGGAGTTTCATTATCACGGGATAATTAACTGACCTAAAGTCAAGTGGTATATTTACGGAGAATAGTTACAAGTAAATTGTACTCAACAAATATCCAAACAATTAACGAAATAGAACACAGCATCCCACACGTGTTTTCCATTGTCGCTTACAAAAGTTCCTCGAAAATGTTCAGCATATGTCAAACCTTATATAAACACAGACAAATATAATAAACCCCTAGGCTCTGCGAAACACTTCTACGCATGTGCCTGTTTGTTTCGACGAATAATAGAGAAACAAGGTGGGCCACGTGAAGTAGTGCAACTCTCGCGCCATCTACCTCATCTAGCTGACCCACATAGTGTGCCATTTATGGCGCATGCGCGATATTTTCGCTCCCCCACTTCTCAGTTCATTCATGAGCTTGTTCATGAATAGGCCTAAAGGTCGTCGTCTGGTGCGATATTGAACAGATGATTCTAATCTTAATGTGTGCAGAAGAGTTATCTGTAAGTTGTATTGTGTAAATATACATTCAACATTTTAATAAACAATTAAAAGTGTGTATTTCCCACGAGGCACTTGAACTTAACCGGAAATAAACAGTATCAGTTGTTCAAAATGAGCATCAAGGGAATGTCCGCAAATTGACAATCGATTTGTCAAGCCTGTTAGTGTTGACAAATGAAGGTCAGCTTCGCTGCCTGCGGCGAAATGTTGTATTTAAATACTGCATGAATTAAACCACAGCGAAACGTTTGCAAATAAAGGGAAGTAAACACAGAAGCGTTTTCAACCAGTGCATATGATTATATACATATGTGTATAAGTAGAACACATGTAAGAGCATTTATTAAACTCTTGTATAAACATGCAAAGAATGTGGACCACAGTAATTCCAGGGTACAACGCGTGATACATGAGCAGGAATAATTGGGTAAACAACACTGTCGTCGAAAAAGTACTGTACTCAGCTCTACCATTATCTTGGAGAGAAACAGCAAGCAGGTCTGCAGTTACTCAGCGAGATTCATACGTCAGTGGCGTGAGAGTGGCGGGCTGTTGCGTCATTCAAGCGAAACCATGGCTCACAACACAAACTTTGAAATTAATAGTAATCTGAATTTAACGAGTAATCTGTTTTGTTTGTTTAGTATATGAATGTATTAGCTGACTATAATATTATTTCTTGAGCAAAGACCCGCCTATGTACCGCAGATGGTAGCCTATCTGCTTGACGTTCAAGAACTCCCGAGTTCGAATCCCGGGCAGGATGTAGGCACACTGGACTCATCTGAACATCATTTCATTCATCGTCCGATATGACTTAGCTTTGGAAGTTTTCCCTTATCCTGAAAGATGAATGTCTGGTAACTCTAAGCTCTATGTACCCTGTACTCATTTGAACATCATTTCATTCATCGTCCGATATGACTTAACGTTGGAGGTTTTCCCTTATACTGAATGATGAATGTCTGGTAACTCTAAGCTCTATGTACCCTGTACTTATTTGAACATCATTTCATTCATCGTCCGATATGACTTAACGTTGGTGGTTTTCCCTTATACTGAATGATGAATGTCTGGTAACTCTAAGCTCTATGTACCCTGTACTTATTTGAACATCATTTCATTCATCGTCCGATATGACTTAACGTTGGTGGTTTTCCCTTATACTGAATGATGAATGTCTGGTAACTCTAAGCTCTATGTACCCTGTACTTATTTGAACATCATTTCATTCATCGTCCGATATGACTTAACGTTGGTGGTTTTCCCTTATACTGAATGATGAATGTCTGGTAACTCTAAGCTCTATGTACCCTGTACTCATTTGAACATCATTTCATTCATCGTCCGATATGACTTAACGTTGGAGGTTTTCCCTTATACTGAATGATGAATGTCTGGTAACTCTAAGCTCTATGTACCCTGTACTTATTTGAACATCATTTCATTCATCGTCCGATATGACTTAACGTTGGTGGTTTTCCCTTATACTGAATGATGAATGTCTGGTAACTCTAAGCTCTATGTACCCTGTACTTATTTGAACATCATTTCATTCATCGTCCGATATGACTTAACGTTGGTGGTTTTCCCTTATACTGAATGATGAATGTCTGGTAACTCTAAGCTCTATGTACCCTGTACTTATTTGAACATCATTTCATTCATCGTCCGATATGACTTAACGTTGGTGGTTTTCCCTTATACTGAATGATGAATGTCTGGTAACTCTAAGATCTATGTACCCTGTACTCATTTCAACATCATTGCGCT
Source organism: Mantis religiosa (assembly GCA_030765055.1). Classification (NCBI taxonomy): domain Eukaryota; kingdom Metazoa; phylum Arthropoda; class Insecta; order Mantodea; family Mantidae; genus Mantis; species Mantis religiosa. The sequence goes on from CM060947.1 coordinate 22,369,220, forward strand.
CATCGTCCGATATGACTTAACGTTGGAGGTTTTCCCTTATACTGAATGATGAATGTCTGGTAACTCTAAGCTCTATGTACCCTGTACTTATTTGAACATCATTTCATTCATCGTCCGATATGACTTAACGTTGGAGGTTTTCCCTTATCCTGAAAGATGGATGTCTGGTAACTCTAAGCTCTATGTACCCTGTACTCATTTGAACATCATTTCATTCATCGTCCGATATGACTTAACGTTGGTGGTTTTCCCTTATACTGAATGATGAATGTCTGGTAACTCTAAGATCTATGTACCCTGTACTCATTTCAACATCATTGCGCTCATCGTCCGATATGACTTAACGTTGGAGGTTTTCCCTTATACTGAATGATGAATGTCAGGTAACTCTAAGCTCTATGTACCCTGTACTTATTTGAACAACATTTCATTCATCGTCCGATATGACTTAACGTTGGAGGTTTTCCCTTATACTGAATGATGAATGTCAGGTAACTCTAAGCTCTATGTACCCTGTACTTATTTGAACATCATTTCATTCATCGTCCGATATGACTTAACGTTGGAGGTTTTCCCTTATCCTGAAAGATGGATGTCTGGTAACGCTAAGCTCTATGTACCCTGTACTCATTTGAACATCATTTCATTCATCGTCCGATATGACTTAACGTTGGAGGTTTTCCCTTATCCTGAAAGATGGATGTGTGGTAACTCTAAGCTCTATGTACCCTGTACTTATTTGAACATCATTTCATTCATCGTCCGATATGACTTAACGTTGGAGGTTTTCCCTTATCCTGAAAGATGAATGTCTGGTAACTCTAAGCTCTATGTACCCTGTACCCATTTGAACATTTCATTCATGGTATGATATGACTTAACGTTGGAGGTTAATTTTTTGTGTAACAGTTGACTTTCACTTTCTATACTGGTTGTAGAATTTCAAAAGCTTCAGTATAGTCAATATTCACATTCAAATGACCGCCATTTTAACTTAAATTCACGGCCTTCTTGAATTACGAGATTGTCACATTTCACAAGAAACTAAAGTTGGCATCACTAGCCGTTAAAGGCTTTTGGGCATTGAGCGTAAGAGTTTTACATTGGTAACCTGGTGGTGAGCTATTAAAAGGCTCACTTTTACTACCAACTGTCTAAAATATTATTCTGCAAAACTAAATGTTATGCAATCTCCATGAAAATGTGATATACGGGGATTGACTAAGTCGCAGACCTCACAATAAAATAAATAATTTCATTTCTTTATTACTGACCATAATCTACATTTGTGATATTGGTGTTCTGATTTAATTAAATAATCTGTGTAGTGTGATTTATCATTACTCTCAAAAAGCTGATTACTGAATCAATGACCTCCTCGTTGTTGTGGAAACTTCGTCCTCCAAGAAATTCTTTGTGGTTCGGGCACAAATAGTAGTCACTGTGCGCTAGATCTGGCGAATAGGGTGAATGTTCAAGCAATTCCAACTTTAATTCGCCCATTTTTCCCATTGCAGTGACTGAACAATGAGCCGGGGCATTGTGATAAAGCAGGGTTTCTCTTTGACAAATGAAGTCTTTTTCTCTTCACCTCATAGCTCAAACGTTGCAGTAAGCTTGCGTAGCAAACACCAGTGATACTTTTACTCTTTTCCAAGTAATCAATAAAAACACTTTCTAGGGCATCCCAGAAAACACTCGTCATAACCTTGTTAGCTCACAAAATTGGCTTTGTACTTTTTGGAGCTGGTTCACCTGGCGTATTCCACTGTTTTGACTGTGATTTACTTTCTGGAGTGTAGTGATGTATCCCAGTTTCATCCATGGTAATAAGTTGTCTCAAAGATTCACTAGGACGTTTAGGGTAGAACTCCACATTCTTAACAGAAACAGTTTTTCTTTGCAACTTTTGATCAGGTGTTAACAAACGTGGACACATCTTACACAGAGCTTGTGAAAGCCCAAAGCATTACTTAAAATATGATCTGCACGTTTTTTGACATGTTTACAGACTCTGCTATCTCAAACAACTTTAATCTGCGGTCTTCCAGTACTAAACAATCAATGTTTACAATGATCTCTGTAGTTGTGATTTACACAGGACGTCCAGAGCAAGGCTCATCACTAGTACTCCTACGTCCCATTTTAAACTCTACAATCAACCTTTTAATCATTGTATATGAAGGGACAATGTCTTTCAGTGATCTCTGTAGTTCTAACTTCCACAAGACGTCCAGAGCGAGGCTCATCACTAGTGTTCCTACGTCCCATTTTAAACTCTACAACCAACCTTTTAATTATTGTATATGAAGGGACAGGGTCTTTCAATGATCTCTGGAGTTGTGACATCCACAGCACGTCCAGAGCGAGGCTCATCATTAGTGCTGGTATGTCCCATTTTAAACTCTACAACCCACCTTTTAATTATTGTATATGAAGGGCCAGAGTCTTTCAATGATCTCTGGAGTTGTGACATCCACAGCACGTCCGGAGCGAGGCTCATCACTAGTGCTCGTACGTCCCATTTTAAACTCTACAGCCATCCTTTTAATCATTGTATAAGAAGGGACAGAGTCTTTCAATGATCTCTGGAGTTGTGACTTCCACAGGACGTCCAAAACGAGGCTCATCACTGGTGCTCGTACGTCACATTTTAAACTCTACAACCAACCTTTTAATTATTGTATAAGAAGGTACAGAGTCTTTCAGTGGTATCTGGAGTTGTGACTTTCACAGGACGTCCAGAGCGAGGCCCATCACAAGTGCTTGTATGTCCCATTTTAAACTCTACAGCCAACTTTTAATCAACGTATATGAAGGGGCAGAGTCCTACAGTGATCTCTGGAGTTGTGACTTTCACAGGACGTCCAGAGCGAGGCCCATCACTAGTGCTTGTATGTCCCATTTTAAACTCTACAGCCAACCTTTTAATTATTGTATATGAAGGGACAGAGTCTTTCAATGATCTCTGGAGTTGTGTCATCCACTGCACGTCCTGAGCGAGGCTCATCACTAGTGCTCGTACGTCCCATTTTAAACTCTACAACCCACCTTTTAATCATTATATATGAAGGGAAAGATTTTTTCAATTATCTCTGGAGCTGTAACTTCCACAGGACGTCCAAAACGAGGCTCATCACTAGTGCTCGTATGTCACATTTTAATCTCTACAGCCATCCTTTTAATTATTGTATATGAAGGGACAGAGCCTTTCAATTAACTCTGTAGTTGTGACTTACACAGGACGTCCAGAGCGAGGCTCATCACTAGTACTCGTACGTCCCATTTTAAACTCTACAAACAACCTTTTAATTGTTGTATATGAAGGGACAGAGTCTTTCAATGATCTCTGTAGTTGTGACTTACACAGGACGTCCAGAGCGAGGCTCATCACTAGTACTCGTACGTCCCATTTTAAACTCTACAACCAACCTTTTAATTATTGTATATGAAGGGACAGAGTCTTTCAATGATCTCTGTAGTTGTGACTTACACAGGACGTCCAGAGTGAGTCTCACCACTAGTGCTCGTACGTCCCATTTTAAACTCTACAACCAACCTTTTAATTATTGTATATGAAGGGACAGAGTCTTTCAATGATCTCTGTAGTTGTGACTTACACAGGACGTCCAGAGCGAGGCTCATCACTAGTGCTCGTACGTCCCATTTTAAACTCTACAACCAATCTTTTAATTATTGTATATGAGGGGACAGAGTGTTTCAATGATCTCTGTAGTTGTGACTTCCACAGGACGTACAGAGTGAGTCTCACCACTAGTGCTCGTACGTCCCATTTTAAACTCTACAACCAACCTTTTAATTATTCTATATGAAGGGACAGGGTCTTTCAATGATCTCTGGAGTTTTGACTTACACAGGACATCCAGAGCGAGGCTCATCTATAGTGCTCGTACGTCCCATTTTAAACTCTACAACCAACCTTTTAATTATTCTATGTGAAGGGACAGGGTCTTTCAATGATCTCTGGAGTTGAGACTTACAAGGACATCCAGAGCGAGGCTCATCTATAGTGCTCGTACGTCCCATTTTAAACTCTACAACAAATCTTTTAATTATTCTATATGAAGGGACAAGGTCTTTCAATGATCTCTGGAGTTGAGACTTACACAGGACATCCAGAGCGAGGCTCATCACTAGTACTCGTACGTCCCATTTTAAACTCTACAACCAACCTTTTAATCATTGTATATGAAGGGACAGGGTCTTTCAATGATCTCTGGAGTTGAGACTTACACAGGACATCCAGAGCGAGGCTCATCACTAGTACTCGTACGTCCCATTTTAAACTCTACAACCAACCTTTTAATTATTGTATATGAAGGGACAGAGTCTTTCAATGATCTCTGTAGTTCTGACTTCCACAGGTCGTCCAGAGTGAGTCTCACCACTAGTGCTCGTAGGTCCCATTTTAAACTTTACAACCAACCTTTTAATTATTCTATATGAAGGGACAGGTTCTTTCAATGATCTCTGGAGTTGTGACTTACACAGGGCATCCAGAGCGAGGCTCATCTATAGTGCTCGTACGTCCCATTTTAAACTCTACAACCAACCTTTTAATTATTCTATATGAAGGGACAGGGTCTTTCAATGATCTCTGGAGTTGAGACTTACACAGGACATCCAGAGCGAGGCTCATCACTAGTACTCGTACTCCCATTTTAAACTCTACAACCAACCTTTTAATCATTGTATATGAAGGGACAGGGTCTTTCAATGATCTCTGGAGTTGTGACTTACACAGGACGTCCAGAGCGAGGCTCATCCCTAGTGCTCGTACGTCCCATTTTAAACTCTACAAACAACCTTTTGATTATTGTATATGAAGGGACAGAGCCTTTCAATGATCTCTGGAGTTGTAACTTACACAGGACGTCCAGAGCGAGGCTCATCACTAGTGCTCGTACGTCCCATTTTAAACTCCAGAACCCACCTTTTAATTATTGTATATGAATGGGGAGAGTCTTTCTATGTACTGTCCATTTCCTTCTTGATTTCTTTAGGCGTTACACTCTTCAAATGGGAGTACGAGAGCTGTCCAATAGAGACTGATAACAATTTTTTTGACAACCTACCTTTGCTCCTACTCATAATTTTGATGGTACTTCTCAAAATAGTCTCCCCTGAATGCGATGTACTTGTCCCAGCGTTTCTCACAGTCTTCAAAGACATGCTGGAAACCATTTTGAGAGATCCTTCAAAATAGCCTCCGCAGCCATCACCACTGCCTTTGATGATAGATAATGCCTACCACGAAGGTGTTTCTTCAAGTTAGGAAATAGAAAAAAGTCACATGGGACTAAATACGGGCTAAAGGGAGGGTCAGGAATGCACTTCACGTTGATTCTTGCAAGATATTCAGCAACAACATTGGCAATATGTGGCTGCGCATTATCGTGGTGCAGCATCCAGCCTGCTTCACGGAAATGTGGTCTTTTGCACCTGATATGAACTTGCAATATTTTTAGGACATCCCTGTAGCATTGTTCTGTTACTGATGTGTGTGCAGGTAGAACATAAACCATTCCATGAATGTCAAAGAATGAAATGACCGTAGCTTTCCCAGCAGAAAGAACCACTTTTGCTTTTTTGAGGGTTGGTGATGAAGATTTCCCCACTGAACTTAGCTCTCAGGATCAAAATGATGTAGCCAAGATTCATCAGCAGTGATTACGTTTGAAATAAACACCGGATCCTCCTCTATCATCAACTTTAACTGCATGCAGACCTGTATGCGTATGTCCTTTTGTTCGGGAATCAACAGTCTTGGAACCCATCGCGCACAAACACGTCTCATGTGTAATGTTTCTGTCACCAATGTGTGGGTGGCTCCCAATGAAATGTTCAGTATTTCAGAAAATGATCTTAAGGTAATTCGTCTATCCTCTCTCACAATGGCAGGAGCAATATTGATGTTTTCTTCCGTAAGAGCAGTAACTGGTGCACCAGGTCCACCTTCCTTTGAAATTGATTGTCTCCCCTCTTTAAACATTTTAAACCACCTTCGAGCTGTGCTATAGGGAAGAACAGATTCTGCATAGGCCTCCTGTAACATTGTGTAGGCCTCAACTGAAGATTCGTTGAGAATTTCAAAGCCGCATATTGTTCCTCGCGTGTTACCTCCATTGCAGAGGTAGGCGATAATGAACATCTCTGAACTTTCCTGGTTCTCACAGGTGGGAACCAGGAGTACCAACAATGAAACTACTACGGCATGTTTGTTTCACATTAAGCGAACAGAATATAATAAGACTGAATTTTAGTGCGAAAAATTGTGACCGTAAAACTATGATCATTCTTTATTGAACAGCCCTTGTATTTATTCATTGCTCGTTTTTCCAAGTCCTCCAGTTTTGTGTCACCTCTATACTTGTCTTGTTTAACATGCTGTAATTCATTGCCCTGTAACTATGGATACAAGCTAGTCTAGAGGTAAACTATATGATGCTATCCGTCAAACTGTCACAGTGGTGTCATCTCTATATAAGGCCCTGGAGTTATCTGCCGATCCTCGTAACTAGTAAATAAAGGCAAGTAATGCCTCCTTCAAAGTGTCTCAATCACGAATTCTATCGAGATGATCGGTGAGAAGTTTAAGAGATGTAAATAAAATTAAAGTGTACAGCTGCATGGTGACGTTGCGTATAGCTAGGAGATAACACCATTAAAATACGTCACTGGAGTGTGACCATTATAACGGCCTGTTTTTGGAAAAACTTCACGCGATGCGAGTAAAATTGATGAATGAACAACATTGCCAAGGGTTGTGATATTTACACCCTCCGTATTGGGGAATTTTGGGCACAACGCTTCAGTTATTTCCGTGCACATGGATCTTAAAATTTGGTGGAATATATTTAAAATTAGTAATTATAATTAGTGATTGTCCGCTGGAATTGGATTTGTGGATCACTGAAACAAAAGACATCCAATTCGTGTTGAAAATTTTAAGAGAGAGGAAATACCTCTGTGCCCTATATTTTCAGATGCTATTCGAACTGACGACAGTAAAAATATCATTTCCTTCAATATTGTGACAAAGAAGGCAAAAGGTTCACCTCACAATGTTTTACACGTCTCTACAATGTTCCTCTAAGTCTAAGTAACACGTGCCCTTTGTACTGCTGGCCTACATATAGGTATGTACACCTAACACGGAGCTGGAAGGAATCTGTAACTGACGTCCAAACTTGGTTTATTGTACCTATGCCCCCAAGTGGGAGGAAGGATGAGACGAGAGGAGACAGACGGCGATTGACCCAAGGAACAACGACAGTGCAGATGGCAGGGTCCCTACACTGTACCAATGAAAACTCTCCGGCATTCCGCGTGACTCTACAATAGAAAGAGTACTGATGAGTAACCTTAGTTATTTGAGTCATTATTCTCTCTTATTTTAATGAAAACTATTTGGAGCTTCCCTGGCTTTGAAAGTTACGTCTCGACACTGGACCTACGTGTGACTGTATAATAGAAAGAGCACGAAAGAGTAGCCTTAGTTCTTTGAGTCATTATTCTCTCTTATTTTAATTAAAATTATTATTTGGAACTTCTCTCGTTTTGAAAGTCACGCTTCGACACTGGACTTACGTGTGACTGTACAATAGAAGGGGCACTAAAGAGTAGTCTTAGTTCTTTGAGTCATTATTCTCTCTTATTTTAATGAAAATTATTATTTGGAACTTCCCTCGTTTTGAAAGTCACGCCTCGACACTGGACCTACGTGTGACTGTACAACAGAAAGAGTAGTGAAGAGTAGACTTAGTTCTTTGAGTCATTATTCTCTCTTATTTTAATGAAAATTATTATTTGATGCTTCCCTTGCTTTGAAAGTCACGCCTCGCCACTGGACCTACGTGTGACTGTACAATAGAAGGAGTACTAAGGAGTAACCTTAGATTTTTGAGTCATTATCTCTTATTTTAATGAAAACTATTATTTGGAGCTTCGCTCGCTTTGAAAGTCACGCCTCGACACTGGACCTAACTGTGACTGTACAATAGAAAGAGTACTGAAGAGTAGCCTTAGTTCTTTGAGTCATTATCTCTGATTTTAATGACAATTATTACTTGGAGCTTCCCTCGTTTTGAAAGTCAGGCCTCGACACTGGACCTACGTGTGACTGTACAATAGAAAGAGTACTAATGAGTAGTCTTAGTTCTTTGAGTCATTATCTCTTACTTTAATGAAAATTATTATTTGGAGCTTCCCTCGTTTTGAAAGTTACGCCTCGACACTGGACCTACGTGTGACTGTACAATAGAAAGAGTACTAAAGGGTAGCCTTGCTGATTATCATCATTGTCATCATCTCTTCGTATAACTTCTGCGTTCGTAATTATAGGATGAAAAGAGGAATAAGGCTACAAATGATCGCTATCTGCGATCATTTTAAATATTGTAGTTTTTGAAATACAGGAACCCCATCTCTGAAGAAACAGTGTGCTACATTACATGCACGTTTGGTAAACGAAACAAAGTAATTTGTGAACCACAGCGCTTCCTCCCTAACTCAAAATTAAATTTTCATTTTATTTCATGCTTTGTATATGATTACGCTCAGAAACTTGTGGAACAGAATGGAGGAGTATAAAAACATGCAAGTGTATTTGTCACAAAGGAACTGCTCGACAAAGTAGCCACAAAACTTATTTGTAGACAGGAAGTATAAAAAGCGCCGCCTGTACGTGCTATCCAAGCCAATGTTACTAGGAAGTAGTGCATCATTTACCCGAGGGTACATTTAGAATACTAAACACGTTTTGGGCTGGTAGTATCAGCTGCGATATTTCACAATAAACTTGGAGGTTATGTTTTACGTGGACAATCAACATCCGTCTTCAACACAAACATTTGGCGAGTAGCGGTAGGTTTGTGTGTGTATTCCGGTTCATTTCACATAAATGTTTCATTTTATGTAATGACTACAAAAGTTTTTAAGCCTATATATCATTTTGTCAGCGATAGTGAAACGCTGTCAACATAAAAATAATTACTCAAGCTTTCACGACCTCACAAAGTAACAAAGGAACAGAGATTGCATGTAATATTCGATTATTTCTTCTCTGACGTCAGCCATGGAGTATAAATAGCTTTGATTGTTTTTCTTTGCCTTCGTGTTTTCTTAGTAATTTTGTGTGTGCTTGTTACTAGAATAAACAAACTGCTATTGTTTATTCACCAATGAGATCACTATATATAGCGATGAAGATCTTTGCTGAATGAGGCGGCTTTAATGGAATTAGGAAGATCAGGTTACAAAAGCAAGGCGATGGAAAGAATTGTGAAATATTGGCTCAGAATATGGAATTTAGATGAGCAAAATACTGTTAAACAGTGTTTGGTAGCACAAACAAGATAAAGGGGAGAGAGACAAGATATATAAAATTCAAAAGATTTTACAGGAAATAGGTATGGTTACATTATGTTTAAATAGTGAAAGAATAGAAAAGGTATTCTGAAAAGTAAAAACAAGAATTGAAGATATTGAAAAACAAGAATTATGGGCTAATCTTAATAAACAAAAGATCTCAGAAATTATACAAAACATTGAAAAATACCACTGGGCAACAATGAAAATGTTTCGGGCTTAAAAATAGTGAATTTACATGTATTTCCATCTGCTGAATTAAAAAATCATCATAAAATGATAGATTAGCTCTTGTTTTTGAAGATAAAGTGAAATTTAATTTTTAGAGTGAAGCATTTAAATTTGGGGGAATTTATTTTTGTGAGTTGGCACACCTGTCAAATATAACACAATCAGAGAGAAATTTTGGAAATTAAGTGATGCAAAAGTTAAGGAAGGCATTTTTATCGGACCACAAATAAGAGAACTTGTAAATGATCCTGCATTTGTCCAAATTTTGGAAGGGAAAGAAAAGAAAGCTCTTCAAGGGTGTTTGTTCATGAATTTTTAGGCAACAAAAGAGATGACAGCTACAAGCGTTTGGTGACAGAGCTCCTGCAAAAATACCGTAACCTTGTATGCAACATGTCCCTTAAGATCCATTTTCTCCACTCCCAGCTAGACTTTTTCCCTCCTTGTTGTCGAGCTGTTAGTGATGAACATGGGGAGAGATTCCATCAGGACATTTCTGTAACCTTGTATGCAACATGTCCCTTAAGATCCAGTTTCTCCACTCCCAGCTAGACTTTTTCCCTCCTTGTTGTCGAGCTGTTAGTGATGAACATGGGGAGAGATTCCATCAGGACATTTCTGTAACCTTGTATGCAACATGTCCCTTAAGATCCAGTTTCTCCACTCCCAGCTAGACTTTTTCCCTCCTAGTTGTGGATCTGTTAGTGATGAACATGGGGAGAGATTCCATCAGGACATTTCTGTACCCTTGGATGCAACATGTCCCTTAAGATCCATTTTCTCCACTCCCAGCTAGACTTTTTCCCTCCTAGTTGTGGAGCTGTTAGTGATGAACATGGGGAGAGATTCCTTCAGGACATTTCTGTACCCTTGGATGCAACATGTCCCTTAAGATCCAGTTTCTCCACTCCCACCTAGACTTTTTCCCTCCTAGTTGTGGAGCTGTTAGTGATGAACATGGGGAGAGATTCCTTCAGGACATTTCTGTACCCTTGGATGCAACATGTCCCTTAAGATCCAGTTTCTCCACTCCCACCTAGACTTTTTCCCTCCTAGTTGTGGAGCTGTTAGTGATGAACATGGGGAGAGATTCCATCAGGACATTTCTGTACCCTTGGATGCAACATGTCCCTTAAGATCCATTTTCTCCACTCCCAGCTAGACTTTTTCCCTCCTAGTTGTTGGGCTGTTAGTGATGAACATGGGGAGAGATTTCATCAGGACATTTCTGTTATGGAACAAAGATATCAGGGCCGTTGGAATGAAGTAATGCTTGCAGATTACTGTTGGTCTTTGTATAGGGATTCTGAGGAACTCCATCACAATAGGCAAGCTAAAAGACGACGAAGTCAATAGGCCACCACATGATTCTCTTCAGACACGACCATCTCCGAAGTATTTTTCTAGTAATTTAGAACTCTTAGCATGTAATTACCAGACAGAAAAATGAAATGCACTTTCATTGTTGTTAGCATGTATGTAATTAAAATGTATCCTTTCCTCTCAATCGGTTAATATGTAATACTTCCACCTTGTGTGTATCATAGAAACTAGAGCTAATAAAAATGTTTCATTGTCATATTTGTTTTTCTTAACCCAAAATTAGTAGGAATTACCTCATGAAGTGCTCGAAACATTAAAAAATTATTGTTTTGTTGCCCAGTGTAATTGGGGCAAGGAAATATATTGACATTTGTGATAAAGTAGGAAGAGAAGGGTTGTCATGGTTTAGAACAGGAGTAATATACTTAAGGAGTATAAGGAATGGATATATTAAGAGAACATGTCCAATGTGTGAAAAAGAAGATAGTACTTGGCATTATATTTTTGATTGTCAAAAACAAAATATTGGAGAGACAAATTTCTTTTACATAAGTGGGAGAACGTACCACATGACATAAGAGGCAAAAGAATATTAAATATAACATCAGAAGAAAACATAATAAAACTGGGAAAATTTATTGGCAAGGTAAGATAAAAATGGCTTTGGAAAACAGAAGACTAATGAGAATAATTAGGAAAAATATTATAAGATATAAAGGTATACAAAAATATACATCCCAAATTTTAAAATGCTTCATTATATACACAACCTGCGATAATTATATTGGGGCATGGGAATATGCAAGTCCAAAACGAGGATTGTGTAAGATTTTCTATTTATGGTATACAAATTATGTTATATGTGTATAAGGTTGTATATGCTAGATATTGTAATAAGAAATAGGAAATAAACTAATTAACTAAATATAGCGATAAGGTAGGAAGAATGCGATAGTAACAATTTTGCCTATAATCTTGGTATTATACTGGCGCCTCCTTAGTTTCATGTGGCGATGGAAACAAATGCAAGTGTGAGTATGCGACATTATTGGCTGTTTGTCCTTGTAACTCTCTGCGGATGAAAAATATAGCTCGCATATAATTTTTAAACACTTTAAATCCAAAGGAAAATAAACAACTTATCATTTATACAAATTTAACATTAAATATTATTTAATTTGGCATATGTAAGCCTATTTGTATGTATTAGTCAGTGCACGCTGAGCATGCGCATTTTAAAGGAGAAGGAAGTGAGAAACCAGTAATACAAAATGGCTGCTTCTGTGTAATATGTAAACATCACGGAAGGAAATCGTTAAAAAAATATGAAAAGCAAATTATTTGAATGTGTTTTGCACGTTGTGTGAAAAGTGCCTGACTTTAGCAATGGAGGACTTAATTTGTCAGCACAACATACCAGTGATTCAGCGCCAAATGTTAATGCCATTCGAAGCGAATTTGTGAAAACGGGCGAGTTTTCTACCCCAAGAAAACATCGAAAAAGAAGCCAGTTGTGGAGAGTGAACGTGATGAATTTGTTAAAAGTGCTGTTCGTGCAAGTTGCATAGGTTCTTTGAAAGAAACGAGGCACTAAACTTAACAAAAGTGCTTCAAGCAGTAAATAATTCCGAATTGCCTAGATTAACAAAAGCGAGCTTCCACGCTATCCTTCACGGATTAGGTTTTGAATTTGTGAACATAAATTGAAAAATATAATTATTGAGCATCAAGGTATATTGTTGTGGCGCAGGAATTTTCAAAAGAAAATTTGGAATTGGAAGTCGTTTAAGGATTTCGTGCATTGTCAGAGTCCATTTACTTACGTCATTTTTTGTGCAGTTTTCAAGGCATTCAAGGCAGTCATGTATTTTTACAGGATGTATATAGTAATAGTACGTGTTCGATGTTAAAGTCACTGTAGTGAAACTTTACAAGTAAATATCATAACATCTGAGTTAACATCAAGGTCCACTTAATATAGTGAATGCAACTAGGGAGGGAGGAGCTTAGGAAGGAGGTGTTCCTTAAAAAGGTGTAGGTTAAAGTGATGATTTGCTTAACTTAAAATTGTCATGTAGTTTGGCTTATAGTGTGTTTATTCTGCATAAACCAAAAGCTAATGAGCTACATACAACCAAAAAGATTTATCAGAAAAGAACGGCTGGCTGAGGCTCCTGGAGTCAAAAGATCCATTATCGGAGATGGTAGATGTGGCCCTAGAAACAAGCGACGCAGATTCGTCTACACGTACGTCAGTGTTCCCCCTTGGGCCAAATGCTGGAGGTTTAAATATTAAATCTCTGCCGAAGCAGCACACTGAGTCAAAGCTTCGTCCGCTTAACACTGGAAGGACCACACCTGTCATTTTGGCGGATGCACTGCTTCAGAAGACTTATTTCTTACTTATGCTTTTTCTACACTTCCCATGTTCTACGACTTTTAATAAATACCTACGACAAACACGTCCACAAAGAATTAAGCATTTTGGACCTTTCTAAAAACTGTTACAAACAACTCCTGCTAGAAGGACCGCCATACGTCATTTCGACGGATACGGAATTGTAAACAATAGCGTTCGGATCTGTCCACATCTGTTGTTTTCCTTCCTGATTGGTTTATGGCACTCTGCAGACCCTTTGTAGACGAGTAAGAAAGCTCTACTGCCCAAGTGGCTCAATTCGTGCTACCACTTTTGTATTTAAGAGGTGTTGGGGCAAAAAACTTTCCTTGAAGTTATGGTCGAATACTTGGGGAACACCATTTTTCAGGAACAGCATGGGGAGAAACAAATTCGCTGACATTTTGTGGTTTATACGATTTAATGACAAGGACACACGTTCTCGCTTTGCAGCTGCTACTCCTGTCTGGAATCCTTTTATTGCCAATTCCTTGCAGTATTACATTCCAAGTGAAAATATCACTGTGGATTAGCAATTGTTTCCTTGCAAGACTAGATGCTCTTTCATTCAATTGTAACGGGAATTTATTTGTTCCCCACTCGCAGCCGATAGGAAGCACGCCAACTTTTTGTAAGATCCAAGTCGAGTTTTGATCAAATAAGAGTCATGAGATCTTTTCTCAGGTGTGGATGCGGATTTTTGGTGACAGAAATAAAATTTATATGAGTCCAATTTTGTAATATATTATTTAATTATATAATATGAACTACGATTCACTCGTTTCTATTACAAATATCGAATAACACTTTTTTGAATGTTATTAACTTTCCTTTACAATTATAATCACCGCAACATCTTTCATCGTTCTGAAGCAAGACTCAAGATTCTAACACTTTTATCAAGATTATTGATTTTCTTGTCACTATAGTAATTTCCGCTTTATTTTGTGATTGGCCGATCCACTGGCACGTCACCACATCACGTCATACCACGTCACACCACTACTACTTCGGCCAGTCACACAACTACATACATTTTTTATATATTTATAATTCCTCCGAACACAAAAATACTGTTACACAATATATGAGCAACAAACCGGACAAATTTGGAATAAAGTTTTGGCTTGTAGTTGATGCAAATTCAAAGTATCTGGTGAATGGTTTCCCTCACCTGGACAAAGACGATCAGCGCCCCATAGGTGTACCTCTTTCAGAGCACGTTGCAATGCGTCTTATACAGCCTTTTGTTTTTGCAGGAGGAATTATTACATGTGACAATTTTTCCACAAACAGATGTCTTGCAGAAAGTTTAAAGCGTAAACATACAAGCACTGTGGGCACAGTAAAGAAATGTAGAAGGGAAATCCCTCAATCAGCAAATTTTGCTACAGCATGTAACCGCAGTCAGCATCAGACAGAGATTAGGAGGCAACAAATTAATAGAAATCTCGATATTGAAGAAAGGAATACTAATTAATAAAAATTGCTTTGATAAACCATTAGAAAGAAATCTTATTATATTAATATGAAATTAGAATGGTTAGGATGATGAATAAAATAGCGGGTTAGTTAAAGAATGAGGAGGAAAGAACATAACTCAACATAGCAAGGCATGTCAGCATCAAGGCAAGGTAGGGAAGAATACTCGGGTAAAATCTACACGCTGTAAGCGACAGGAAAGAGGACCGTTATCTTCTTTGTGTCAGAAAAGGTTGAACGTCTTAGAACTATAGAGAGCTAGTACCAAGGAATGCATTGAGACAAAAAGGCTTTCAGGGTGCGATGGGGCATGAAGGTTAGTTTACTGATGTGATAACGATGTATACCGTTACAAAGAGCTCAGGGTAGGCGTGTCAGAACTCAGGGTAGGCGTTAAGTAAATGAGTTAGATGAGTTTTGGAAACCAATGAAAAATAAATCGAAATAAATCAGAAACCAATAATAATGTAAGATTTGAAAAATGGAGAGAATGGTGAGCTATTTTAGTCATGTGATAAGTGAGAGTGGGGAGCAGAATTAGGTTCGAACTGAATCGCGAAGTGGAGGAAACTTACTTGCTAGATCGTTCTTCAAGAGGTGAGACGTGTTAGTGTCGGTCGGGAGAAGAAAATGTAACATTTAGTAAAAGACTTGCTAGATCGTCCTTCAAGAGGTGAGACGTGTTAGTGTCGGTCGGGAGAAGAAAATGTAACATTTAGTAAAAGACTTGCTAGATCATACTTGAAGAAGTCAGACGTATTAGTCGGGAGAAGAAAATGTAATACGTTGGTAGAATTTAACTGGAAGTGGTCACCGTTACAACTCAGTCTTAATGAAACAAACACACGACAAGATAATTAAACAAAATTTCACAGTCATCTGAGAATTATTGATTCCACTGGGCAACCAACATCTACAAACCCATTTTCTTATAAACATTCACCTGAGAAGAGAACTCAGAGCTCCAAATTTCAACCACAAGAACCCAAACAATTTATATCATATGCGGTTTTGCAACTTAATGGCACTGGAGTATGCCGCAAGCTCCTTTGCACACAACTGTACTTTATAAGTCAGGTGACATAACTATGACATGCTATCAGGGTAAAAAGAACAAAAATATGCTTCTTTTGAGTTCAATGCATGACAAATAAAGAACATCCTAAAAAGCTACCAGAATTAGTGGCGTACTACAATAACACCAAGTACGGCGTTGACGTCGTCGATCAAATGTCTCGACTGTACATAGTGAAATATGGATGCAGAAGATGGCATATGCATGGGTTTTTTTTTCAATGTGTTGGCCTTGGTAGCTATTAAGGGTATGTATGACTGAAATTTTCAAATTCTGAACTAATAATGCTAGCTTTTTCAAATTTACATCATAGGTGTAGTATAATGTAAACATGTTACAACCTAAATTTAAACCATTTTTCTCCAGCAGTTTAGAAATTATGATAAATTTTGTATGTTTTTTGTTACGTCACTAAAAAGTCTCTTGCGACAAAATGTTTTGAATTTTAGTCTAATATTTTAACCCTATGTTCATAATACACATACTTTTTGAAATTGCTCTGGGTTTTTCTGTGTCTCCTTTAGTTTAGGTCACAAAAATTTTTTAATTTACAAATATTCTTTTTTTGTCTAAAAAACTAAGTTTTGTGTTTGAAAATTAAGAATATATGCTTATATACATTTCACAATAAAACCTAGGGCAATTTCCATTCCTCATGATATTCTGAACCTGTGTAGGAATGTAGTACAAAAACTGCATCGCAAGGAGCATTTTACAGGAAGAAAAATGCTGAAAATATGAACATTGAGAAAACAGCGATTAAAGATTTGATTGCATAACTCACATTAAAATCCACCAGGCTGATAGGTTGGACCCTCAGATTTCTTTTTCCTCTCCTCTTTTGCTGCTTTTCCCACCTTTTTCTTCTTTAGATGTTGCTTTTCTTCTGCACAACTTCGCTTCTTGCTTTGCAGGATACGAGTCTGATCTCGCTGCACTGAAGTTTTCCTTGCTGAGTCTACTACACTTTCACCTCTGATATTTTGCTGCAGCTCCAATGGCTTAAGACTACCCATGTTAAACTCACTGATGCTTTTCATAACAGCAAGGTCCAATTTTTGTTTTCATATGAAAACTTCCTTTGGGCACTTATTCCATATGGCATGATGCAAAGATTCATTGGCATTCTGTGTTTTTCCTGTTTTGCACCTCTCTAGTAATGTTGTAGAAGCCAGCCTCTGATATATTGGCAACATTTTAGGAACTATTTTGTCTGAAAGCCTTATTTTTCTTTTCTTGAATTGAAAATTTAAGAACGGAAAACAGACAAAGAATGTGGATGTAGGCAAAAGAGGGCGTGGCTCTGACAGAGTTTAAAGGCCACCGACATTTAAATAAGCATTTAAAAATGGCGTTCGGAGGCAAATTATGCATTTTTCACTTTAGGGAATGTCTAAATAATTTTATAGAATTAAAATAAAAAAGTCGTTATTTTCACGATTTTAATGAAATTTCAGTCATACATACCCTTAATACATGGGTACTCTATAAGGAAGTAAAGGGTGAAAAAGTAAGCAGACGTCAATTTATATACAACTTAGCATCAAGTATGTTTGTGGACCATGTTCCGGCAACGCTGATTACACGTGTGTGAGGTGCTACGATGCTGCAGTTGGCTTTGAATGAGCGAAATCAGGTTTATAAGTGTTTTTTCTACTATATACTGTGGTATTCAAAATTTTATGTTCAAACACATGTGTTTGTTAAGGGAAGTTGTTCATTTTACATTTGGCTATCGCGTATATTTAGATTAATTTTTAGGCTTAAAATGTATATTTTCGAATGCAATTCTTCAGACAAACGTAAAATTATATACTGGTAAACTGTATAAATAATATTAAATAAACTGGTATGCATTCATATTTGTTTACCAATCTAAAAAGGGCAAATAAAACTGCACCCATCAAAATGACGGGTTGGTCCTTTTCGGTAGACCGTACTCTTCGGTCCTTCTACTGTTAAGTCAGAAGGCCTACGTCCTGCGACAGCCAAGCATGACTTGCAAGTAACGTTACAGGTTGTTGCCTGTATCGAAGTTATTCCTACATCTTCCGAATATACAATTTTTACAAATTTACTCCTTTTATAAATGTACAAAATATCATCATCACAATACACTGTCTCACCCTGTATGTATGATAGGCTCGCGTAAACAGCTCCGTTGTTAGACATTTCATCCGATACGCTTCCTGGCTTTTTCCTCGCCCATCTCATACCGTACAGGAATGAGCAAAACTGATTGAAATTGTAAAAGTTCCACAGTTGTAACTTCCAGTCACTTCATCCTTTTCATAGCAACTTTCTGTTAGAGATATGTAATAATACACTGGTGTATTTGCCCACACCTGACCTATCCCGGGGCCACAGTGTCACGTGCACCTCCCTGGACTGAGTTTGTAGAGGATAAAGGCAAGGACGCTGTATGGTTCATATCATTCTCTGTCCCGGAGATTAAGTACCTGCAAAATGCCTGTGGCAACGGCTGGAATCCGCTTCTGTGTAATCCCTTCATGCACGTGTACCACGACCCTCTGTAAAACCATTCAACGTGGCAGTTCTTTCTTTTCCGCGTTACGAGTATCAGCATTTATGCAGCTTTTTGCTATCCACGTTTTTAAGTTGGCTCCATGAAGTTTCTACTTACTCAACGTGATTCGGAATCTACGGTTAAAGCTGTGGGACCCCTCATTCCATTGATATCCATGGTAACGCTATTTATTAGGTATTAGAAGTATTTATTTTACCTAATTATTGATACTATTATTTCACCTGAAAATTACTTCAAGCTCTCTGAATAAATTAAAAAGAGCACTTTTAGGAAACGCTGGTGCGCGTGTGTATGTGTCGGATATTCAGCATCTTCCAAAGATTGAATATGAACATTTCAAAGAAAGTATCCAAACCTATATAACAATTAGGTATAAAACTGTTTCGTGTGTTTTTGCGCACCTCAAATGTTTCACGGTAGAATTCCAAACAATTCACTTATGACCTTTTCCATATTTTATTGCGCAACTACCAGATAAGGAATGTGAAAAATTACCTGACGATAAGCTAAAAAAGTTTAAATCTTATTTAAATTTAGTTGAAAAATAAAATATTATGGAGTCATAGAGCAGTTTTTCCTTAAGCGTTCATTTATAAAATCTTTATGCATTGAGCTCACCCATTGTTCTACAAAATGTTTTCATAAAACATTATTTATTGTCTCTTTTGTTAATTCAAA
Organism: Mantis religiosa; assembly: GCA_030765055.1. Classification (NCBI taxonomy): domain Eukaryota; kingdom Metazoa; phylum Arthropoda; class Insecta; order Mantodea; family Mantidae; genus Mantis; species Mantis religiosa. The sequence goes on from CM060947.1 coordinate 22,388,345, forward strand.
AACAAAAGAACTTGCAATGTCATATGTCTACACAGCTATATGATGGTTTTAAAACTCGCCCAGCAATGAGGTAGAGTGTGTTAGGGAGGGAGAGAAGGAGGGAGAGAGGTGGAGACAGGGTGGTTAAAAGGGAGGTAGAGAGGGAGAAGGAGTGAGAGACGGAGAGAGGGAGGAAGAGAAAAGAACCGTGACTTATCAGCTGAAAAATGTGAGTTTGAAAATTGAAACCAAAGAATAAAAATAGATTAAAATCATTTTACACAAATTGTGTCATTTAAACAAATTTACAACATAATAATACATTGACTATTCTTATGGTTTATGCAGTCATTTAAAATATTAAGGAGTTCGCAGTCTACTTCCAGTAAATTAAAAAAAAAGATATTAAATTTTATTTTTCATAGCTCAATATTAAAAATATACTTAGTTATAATTGTTAGACATTTTTGAAAAAATGAAAAATAACGAAAATTGATGATGTAAAGAGTGGTTTGGAGTGTGGGGGAATTCTTTTGAAACCTTCATTTTTGAAGGAGGTTGGGTTTAAAATATATATAACTGATGATATTTAAAATAAATAATTTTTCAGTTACATATACACACAGGGATATACTTCTTAAGGCGTTTTTTTTGGGGTGCGTAGGACCTCAAATTGTGTATTAGCCAATATAACTTTTGTCTTGAATTTTTCATGACATGTAATAATCTTCTTTTTCTTCACTCCAAGGGCTAGGCAATACTGCCTGTTCCGGCTTAAAACCTGTCTGACCATTGTTTTCGTTATCTTCCCGGATGTCTCTTTCCTCTAGGTTTATAGTTTATATCTCTTCTTGGGATCCTATCTCTCGGCATTCTCTCCATATGCTCTCTCCATTCATATCTATAATTTATTATTTTTTCTTCTAAAGAACTTATTTCTAAATCTTTTCTTATTTTTCATTTGGAATTTTATCTTAAAGAGTACATCCCTGTACTGCTCTTAAAAATCCAATTTCGGCAGCCTGTATTTTGTTTTTGTTTGCTTTTGTTAATGTCCATGTATGAAATAATAATGCAAGATTTATATGCAGTTTTGGTAATCCAAAGAAGTTTTACTAACTTTATCTAAGCATATCCCAAGAGATAGGTTCCAGAATAAACACTTTGGCAAAGTTTTGACTATCAAAATATTGATGGATGAGTGAAGATAGAGCCAAACAAAGGTACGAGATGATGAAAAAAAGGCAGCATGGCTGACGCGGTCGCTTTAAAAGCATCTTTTGTTGCTACGGGAAAGCATTAGAGCAAAAAGTTGTCAAATATTTCTTCGCTAAAGCTCCGAAGCGAAGTGAGATCAAAGAACTGTTAAGGGAAGTACATTTCACGAGTGCGCTTTTTGCACTTCAGTAGTTCTGGTGATTGCTAAAACTTTCGAGTTGCATTGCCGAAATATAATCTAAAAACTTTTTGTGTTAGATTCTTAAGATGCACTTAAAAGTACTTCAACTGTGTGGTCATATCGGGCGGATCTGTTAATAGACACTCTATGGCGGACAGACTTCTACCTGAGACAGTTGAATGTGTAATACGATTGTGTTTTGTTTAAGTGAGAAATCGAGCTTATTTACCGGAAAGGATGTATGTAATAGCTCCATTTCTACATTTTGTTATTTTTAAGTTCTTTTAAGGTAGATTTATAACGAATGTGTATTGAAATTGCTCCAGAAACTTCTACAATAAGAAAATAAAAGCTTTCTTACATCCTTTTTTATTTATTAGATCGGTCAGCAATAATATATGCTTTGAAGATCTGAGAGAACAGATACAAAATAATTACAGAGGTAGAGGTAGGACAATGTGCCTCCTCTGAACTAAAACAAATGTGTTACTGCACTAATATAAATGTGGCACTGAACTAATAAAATGGTATACATACTTCCATAGTGAGAATTTACATAGCAGAACAGAAGAATAGAAAAGATAAATTGAAACAGTAGATTATTCAGAGATGGAAGTGTCATCACTGTAAAGCAGGTCCTGTGGTAGTCGTCGCTTCAGTCGTGTTGGCCGGCGACTTCGGACGCCGATGTTATACGTCACAGCTCCTGGAACGTGGCGTAGATTGTAGAGGAAGCGTCGAGCAGTCTGTCGGATGAAATGGTGGAGAGGAGGAAGTCCCAGCTCGTGATGCAGCTGCTGGTTGCGGACAAACCAAGGAGCATTGGTGGCGATTCACAAGAATCTACTCTGGATGACCTGTAAACGCCTCAGGGACAAGTATTGGCAGCCCCCCAGACCTGGCAGGCATAAGTAATAAGAGGCCGAACCAGAGATTTGTACAGGAGCAGTGAAAATTCTAAAGCGAGTGAAGTATGTTTGTGAAATAATGGAGACAGTTGTGAAAGACGAGCGGATGCCGGGGTAATGGTGCGGTCAATATGAGGCTTCCACGTAAGCCGAGTGTCCAGTAACACTCCAAGGTACTAGACTGGTGTAGGTGAAGTGAGCCACGGCACATGGTCAGTCAGAAGGCGTACAGGCGGAGGGGATTATAGCGGCGTAAAGTAAAAATCTTGGCTTCAGTTTTCTGGGTATTAAGGGAGATGCACCAATTTTGACACCATTGAACGAGGCGATCAAGAGAGTGCTGTATGGTTCGTTCAGCAGAATGTAGATCGCAGTGAGAGTAAAATAAAACAGTGTCGTCAGCATACAGGGCAATTGAGGTTGGAGCCATGTCTGGAATATCAGAGGTGTAAATACTAAACAGCGTTGGTGCCAGTATTGAACCTTGTGGAACGCCTGCTGTAATACGACGCTCAGTTGAAAGAGAGCCTCCAATGCTCACCGCAAAAGTGCGATCGGTGAGAAAACTGGTAATAATGTGGATTAAGTAGTCCGGGAGACCAATGCGATAGAGTTTAAGTAGCAAGCCAGAATGCCATACCTTATCAAATGCCTGTGCTACATCAAGGAAAAAAGCTAGGGTATGTTGACGATGCTCGAATCCAGTGACAATGTGTTGAGTTAAGGGTATGTATGACTGAAATTTTCAAATTCTGAACTAATAATGCTAGCTTTTTCAAATTTACACCATAGGTGTAGTATAATATAAACATGTTACAACCTAAATTTAAACCATTTTTCTCCAGCAGTTTAGAAATTATGATAAATGTTGTATGTTTTTTGTTACGTCACTAAAAAGGTCTCTTGCGACAAAATATTTTGAATTTTGGTCTAATATTTTAATCCTATGTTCATAATACACATACTTTTTGAAATTGCTCTGGGTTTTTCTGTGTCTCCTTTGGTTTAGGTCACAAAAATTTTTTAATTTACAAATATTCTTTTTTTTTCTAAAAACTGTAAGTTTTGTGTTTGAAAATTAAAAATATATGCTTATATACATTTCACAATAAAACCTAGGGCAATTTCCATTCCTCATGATATTCTGAACATGTTTAGGCAATTTCATGAATGTAGTACAAAAACTGCATCGCAAGGAGCATTTTACAGGAAGAACAATGCTGAAAATATGAACATTGAGAAAACAGCGATTAAAGATTTGATTGCATAACTCACATTAAAATCCACCAGGCTGATAGGTTGGACCCTCAGATTTCTTTTTCCTCGTCTCTGTTGCTGCTTTTTTCTCCTTTTTCTTCTTTAGGTGTTGCTTTTCTTCTGCACAACTTCGCTTCTTGCTTTGCAGGATACGAGTCTGATCTCGCTGCACTGAAGTTTTCCTTGCTGAGTCTACTACACTTTCACCTCTGATATTTCGCTGCAGCTCCAATGACTTAAGACTACCCATATTAAACTCACTGATGCTTTTAATAACAGCAAGATCCAATTTTTGTTTTGATATGAAAACTTCCTTTGGGCACTTATTCCATATGGCATGATGCAAAGATTCATTGGCATTCTGTGTTTTTCCTGTTTTGCACCTCTCTAGTAATGTTGTAGAAGCCAGCCTCTGATATATTGGCAACATTTTAGCAACTATTTTGTCTGAAAGCCTTATTTTTCTTTTCTTGAATTGAAAATTTAAGAACGGAAAACAGACAAAGAATGTGGATGTAGGCAAAAGAGGGCGTGACTCTGACAGAGTTTAAAGGCCTCCGACATTTAAATAAGCATTTAAAAATGGCGTCCGGAGGCAAATTATGCATTTTTCACATTCGGGAATGTCTAAATTATTTTATAGAATTAAAATTAAAAAAGTCGCTATTTTCACGATTTTCATGAAATTTCAGTCATACATACCCTTAACCTCAATAGTTGATGAGCATTAGAGTGTTTCGGGCGAAACCCGAATTGGAAAGAAGGAATAATGTGATTATTGTTGAGGTACTGCACGAAACTTCGATGGATGACCTTCTCAAAGAGTTTAGACAGTGCGGGTAGAAGACTGATAGGACGATAGCTTCCTGGCAGATGTTTAGGCTTATGAGGTTTGTGGAACACAATGATATGAGCAAATTTACACGTGGAAGGGAAGTAACCTGTTTGGAGACAGAAATTCAGAACAGAAGATAAGTAGGCAAGGGCTTTCCTTGTGAGGTTTTTCAAAACTATGTTGGGCAGGAGATCGTGTCCAGGCGACTTTTTGTTAGGAAGACGGCGAATCAGATGGAATAGTTACCGAGGACTAGTGAAAGAATTCGGCGTGGAACTGTAGCTCGTTGGCGTTGGGCACTGAGTTCATTTTCTATGGCTGCAGAACAGGGTGATGTGATGGGAAGAGCAAACGTCTTACATCCTTAATTCTTCTTGTTATGATATTTGCGTAATCAGTGCTGCCAACGGACGAAAATAAATACCGCTACAAGTGGGCGAAGCGGATTAAGGTGGGATTAAATTTGCTTTATTCACCTCCTTCAACGTTAAATCATATCGGACGATGAATAAAATGGGTGAAATGATGCTCAAATGATCCAACAAAAAATGTAGAATGTTTCCACGAAATCTGTGTGGACACTGTAGGAAAGAAGCAATTCATATTTGGAAAATATGTGTGACATACATATATCTATGAACATAAACATGTAGAAATGTGTTATTTTGTTCTCATGATTACATTAAGCACTGAAATTGAATGTTCCATTCTTATTCGTCCCCTATTCCAGTGCTATTCATGCTCCAATTGCGGGCAATTAGAATTATAATTTCCGCTCGGAATAAAAATGAAAATACAGAAAATTCTTCATAAAAACTTAGCATTCACCATAATCTAGAATGTCGGAGCTTCAATTTAAGTTCAAAGCTTTAGTTCTTAGACAAATAGAGCTTTTGTGAAGGAGTTTCGCAGTATTGATCCGATTTACCCGCGGTTACCGAATATCAAATATGCGGTCACATTTCGACGGATCTGTTAGGCTTCACTGTGTGACGGACAAGGCTTGTATAGCGGTTTTTACCTCACGAAGAATCAATGGGCTCTTATGGACCATGGTTTTCTTATGAAAGAATCAAGAGCATCGTTGTCAAAACTGTTTTCACAGCCGACTAAAATAAAATAGGAACGTGCATTTCAATTTAAAATATATCGAATAATACGATGGTATGAATTAAAGGTTTCTTTTAATAATAGAATTAAAGTTTTTATTGAAAGCAGATTTTTAACGTATTTGTCGATCCGAAGTAGACTTTTTTAGGTGACAGTTTATATTGGTTTGTTTCATAAATTCGTTCGATTCTTGTTACGTGTTTACGACAAAGAACGCCTGCACTCTATGCCCGTACCACAACTGCGGCAACGAAGTTGCCTAATCATGTAGGGGTAACCTGCTTACATACGCAAGGTCATCGAAAGTAAACAAGGCAATGAACTTTTCAAAACAAACTTTATTTTGTGCAGTATTCACCATTATTATCAATAACATATCTCCATTTTTCAGGAAAGTTATCAATTCCATTTTTCCAAAATCTTGCAGTTTTCTGGTTGACGAACTCTTCTACGGCGAGTCTGCAATCCTCCAAAGAAGTAAGGTGTTTGCCATTAAGGAAGTTTTGCAGGGATCGGAATAAATGATAGTCGGATGGGGCAATGTCTGGAGAAAAAAGCGGGTGAGTTAACACATCCCAGTCGAAATCCCGTAATTTCTGACGAATTACCATAGAAGAGTGTGGTTTGGCATTGTCTTGATGAAAGACGACTCCACCATTAGATGCTAACTCTGGCCTTTTCTATTCTAGGGCAACCTTCAGACGATCCAACTGAGAACAGTATTTCTCTGAATTGATGGTCTCCCCAGGAGGAACAAATTCGTAATAAATAATTCCTTTCCAGTCCCATCAAATGCACAACATAATCTTCTCAGGATGAAGCCCTGGTTTAGGAATTGAGAGTGGTGGTTGTCCTTTCTTACGCCATGACTTTCTCTTTCGGATGTTGTACACAATCCACTTTTCGTCTCCTGTAACCAGCTGTTTCAGAAAAGGGGCAGTTTCATTACGTCTTATCAATGCGTCACAGATGGAAACACGCTGAACTAAATGTTGTTCACTCAGTTCGTGCGAAACCCATACATCCCGAAGATTTACGTAGCCAAGTTTCTTTAGGTGCCTGGCTACAGTTGCATGAGATAAGTTTAGCTCCTGACCTACCTCCCGAGTTGTTATTCTGGGGTTGTTCGTAATCATGTCCTTTATCCTTTCCTCATCCGTAACCACAGGTCGTCCAGAACGAGGTTTGTCTTTCACAGAGAAGTTCCCAGCTCGAAATCGAGTAAACCATTTTTGACATGCCCGATTCGTCACTGCATCTTCTCCGTAAGCAGCACAAATTTTCCGTTGAGTTTGTGAGGCGGTTTTACCTTTACGGTAATAAAACAGCATTAAATGTCGAAAATGTTCCTTCTTGCCTTCCATATTAACATTCACAAGTTACAACTCCACACTGTTGCGTCCACAAACTCGTACTGAAGTTTGGTTACCAATTCTTACATAAGTTGACCTATTTAGCGTTGGCCATGAGGTCGCAGTTGTTTGTGTTCATAGCATTCTTTTCAATTATTGTATTTGTAAACAAACCCCATATTGTTAGGCAACTTCTTTGACGTAAAAGTAATGGGGGCCTGCAAGGTTCTCAGGAGTTCTTAGTCGTAAACACGTAACAAGAATCGAACGAATTTATGAGACAACCCGATAGATCGACGTATTTATTACATACCAGTACCAACATAATGCTACAAAATCGCCAATCGAATATACGCGAGAATTCAAAATTCGCGATACTTTTTGAACAGTTCTCGTAGGCTGTTACTGATTTAGTATTTCAAGGTTACCGTTATATGCTAGAAGTAACTAAAGTAAAATTCTACAGTTATAATTTTCGTGTTTAGTGTATAATTTTACATTATGTTAAATACGTATTATGTATTTGTGCCTTGTACGATTCCGCTAGCGGCTTGCGATCGTATTTGATGTGCTGACAGCAGCTTTGAGGTCTCCCTCTACCGGCAAGTTGAGAGATGGGTCTGCCCGCGTAATATAAAGGTGCGTAATTTCGCCTGGTGCGTAGATACGGTAACTATATACTGCAATACAATGCAATGCAAAGCGTACTGAACATCTGTTTTTCTGTTATAGTAGACATACATGCATATTGTAAACCTGTCACATAAAATAGAAATATTTCAATTTGAACTCAATTCTTTTCTATCACCCACAGTTTCCTCACAACGTAACTTCATTACAACCCAGAAAATTAGCAGAACATGTTCTAGGAATGACAAATAAATTAGTGTTACAATATGTACAAAGCTTTCATCCAAGTCTAAACAAGAAAATATCTCTAGTACATAGCCTTATGTACCCATTTTCTTATATTTCCTTTCTCTCTTCCCCTTAAACACTGTATTACGAGAAGGTGTGCTTGAGGTCTTTCTGTCATAACATTATTGCTTCTAGATTGGGACCAGTCACTTTATAGCGTCCAGTGTCTCTCTTTTTGCGAGTAACTGTTCCTGTATCTTGGAAATGTTTGATGCACCTATTGCTTTTTAAAGACACAAGGATAATAACATTAATAGACATTTTAATTAGGCGTGAGAGTAACAAAAAGTTTATATCGTATGCTGATAAAACATAAGACGTTTATGTTACAAACAAAAGCATGTCAATTTGACGGTACCTCGACACTTTTGACATTACGCTTGCACTTGTCTGAATGTTGGAGAGCGTTACATAGAATCCTCTACGCAGCCGTTTAAATTAAAAATTATATCTCGCACCAATTTTAATGCCGGTACGAAAGTAACATTCAACCATGAAGACGCGGCGCTCTGTGTTCATATCCAGGGGAAGCTGGCTGTAATATTTACCAATGCAACCACACTCAGAGCGCTGTAACCTGCTTACTGCCTGCAAAAATTACAGTTTCTTCTCCGTAGAGGGCGCTATGACTTCAACATAGACTCACCTGTCAACTATGACGTCATTCTTGCTCAATCGGAGGGCGGGAAATAACGAATTAAAATGAACACTGTGTATAGTCCTATACTCTCATTATAAAGATAATTCTGACGATATATTTTCAATTACTCATTATATGTTGGTACTATTAACCTTGCCCCTCCACCTCCTGCAGCCACAAAACGTCAGAGCCGGAGATCCAGTGTTTGTCACTCAGATCCATAAACCGACGTGTTTTGTTTACATCGAGCCACCATTGAGAGTGACATCTGTTCTTCAGCAGAATTACCATGGCAACGTACGTTAAGTCAGCTCTCTGCCGTGGTTTATAAGTATTCAATTTGAGCCTTCCATTAACAAAAAGCCAGAGCCGTGCAGGGTTGAACGAATCCTCTCGCGTGATAGGATGTAATTTTATTTCAGCGTGTCGGTACACGATTTTCCTATTTGAGAGGGAGGAATAAATTATTTTATCGCTTGCAGTGCAATTCTAAAAATTATAACACCAAGCCGTTACGGTAATACAGAAATACTAGCCTAGTGAGATTTTTTTATAAATGACACTGACAAGTGACTATTTCATAATCTACATCTGATCTGCAAACTTATTTTCTTACGTACTTCTGTAAATCACGATAAACGCCTATAGGCATTATTTATTACATATTTCGAAGCCTGAAGGGAGAAACAAATAGCGTGTGTCTGTAAGGTAGCTTTGATATTCCGTTTTATTTTGAGGAGCGCGCTTCAAAAATATAAAATATTACAAATTTAAAATTAATAAGAATATTTGTTAATTGCATACTGCCACAAAAATTATTTGCACGTAAGATTTAACGATCTTTGTACACAAGTTTTGTTTATATATCTTCTCTGGTGTGTACAGAAGGCTTTATAAAGATCTACTAGGCTTACCAAGATCAGCACTAGGGAAGAAGCTTTAGTAGAATTACGAAAGACAAGAATAAATGGAATAATAATGGAAAGAATAATAAAATTTTGGTATAGGTGTTTAGCCAAAGAAGAAGGGGAAATTATGAAATTATGCATGAGACAGCAAAAAAACATCAGAGAACTCAAACTGTTGATGGGCAAAGATAGGAGGAAGTATGGAAAAAATAGGAATGGGTGATAGGTATATGGAGATTAGAGGAAAGGAATACAAGCGATGTGGGTAAATTTGTAAAATGCAGAATAGAACATATAGAAAGACAGGAAATATGGGGAAGACTAGAAAATATAGAATCATTACAATTTTACAAGAAAATAAAAAGAAATTGGGGACGAGAAGCATATGTAGATTACTGCAATAGACAAGAGAGAGAAGGGTTAGCTTGGATGAGAACAGGAATAATATTTCTAAGAGGGATAAGAGGTAGAGAAAAGGGAATTTGTGAATTGTGTGGGGGAAAAGAAAGCATAGTTCACTATGTAACAGAATGCAAGGAGATTGTAATGTGGAGAAAAAAGGTTTGGGAGGAAAAATGGGAGAAAGTTGAGAAGAGGATAGTAGCTATAAAATGTTAACTGGCAGCGAGGAAAAGAGGGTAAGTAGTATTGTTGAGTTCTTGCAGAAAGTAAAAGGATAATGAGCAAGAATGTAAAGAATATAAGAAAGGCAGATGAGGGGGCAGAAAGTGAATAATTAAGTAACAAGGAGGCATGGAGGTTAAGAGCTACCTGACAGAGCAGAAGACCAGGGTGTCATGTAAGCCAAGGTAGCAACAAGGTAAAGACAAATAAATGTAAAGAATATAAGAAAGGAAGATGAAGGGGAGGAAAGGCGCTAATTAAGTAACAAGGAGGCATGGAGGTTAAGAGCTACCTGGCAGAGCAGAAGTCTAGGGTGTCATGTAAGACAAGGTAGCAACAAGGTAAAGACAAATAAATGCAAAGAATATAAGAAAGGAAGATGAAGGGGAGGAAAGGCGCTAATTAAGTAACAAGGAGGCATGGAGGTTAAGAGCTACCTGGCAGAGCAGAAGTCTAGGGTGTCATGTAAGCCAAGGTAGCAACAAGGTAAAGACAAATAAATGTAAAGAATATAAGAAAGGAAGATGAAGGGGAGGAAAGGCGCTAATTAAGTAACAAGGAGGCATGGAGGTTAAGAGCTACCTGGCAGAGCAGAAGATGAAGGTGTCATGTAAGACAAGGTAGCAACAAGGTAAAGACAAATAAATGTAAAGAATATAAGAAAGGAAGATGAGGGGGAAGAAGGGGGCTAATTAAGTAACAAGGAGGTGTGGAGGTTAAGAGTTTCCTGACAGAGCAGAAGACCAGTGTGTCATGTAAGCCAAAGTAGCAGCAAGGTAAATACAAATAAATGTAAAGAATATAAGAAAGGAAGATGAGGGGGAAGAAAGGGACTAATTAAGGAACAAGGAGTTATGGAGGTTAAGAGCTACCTGACAGAGCAGAAGACCAGGGTGTCATGTAAGTCAAGGTAGCAACGAGATAAAGACAAATAAATGTAAAGAATATAAGAAAGGAAGATGAGGGGGAGGAAAGGGGCTAATTAAGTAACAAGGAGGCATGGAGGTAAAGAGCTACCTGGCAGAGCAGAAGACCAGGCTGTCATGTAAGCCAAGGTAGCAACAAATTAAAGACAAATAAATGTAAAGAATATAAGAAAGGAAGATGAGGGGGAAGAAAGGGACTAATTAAGTAACAAGGAGGTATAGAGGTTAAGAGCTACCTGGCAGAGCAGAAGACCAGGGTGTCATGTAAGCCAAGGTAGCAACAAATTAAAGACAAATAAATGTAAAGAATATAAGAAAGGAAGATGAGGGGGAAGAAATGGTCTAATTAAGTAACAAGGAGGCATGGAGGTTAAGAATTACCTGGCAGTACAGAAGAACAGGGTGTCGTGTAAGACAAGATAGCAACAAATTAAAGACAAATAAATGTAAAGAATATAAGAAAGGAAGATGAGGGGGAAGAAAGGGACTAATTAAGTAACAAGGAGGCATGGAGGTTAAGAATTACCTGGCAGTACAGAAGAACAGGGTGTCGTGTAAGACAAGATAGCAACAAGGTAAAGACAAATAAATGTAAAGAATATAAGAAAGGAAGATGAGGGGGAGGAAAGGGGCTAATTAAGTAACAAGGAGGCATGGAGGTAAAGAGCTACCTGGCAGAGCAGAAGACCAGGCTGTCATGTAAGCCAAGGTAGCAACAAATTAAAGACAAATAAATGTAAAGAATATAAGAAAGGAAGATGAGGGGGAAGAAAGGGACTAATTAAGTAACAAGGAGGTATGGAGGTTAAGAGCTACCTGGCAGAGCAGAAGACCAGGGTGTCATGTAAGCCAAGGTAGCAACAAATTAAAGACAAATAAATGTAAAGAATATAAGAAAGGAAGATGAGGGGGAAGAAATGGTCTAATTAAGTAACAAGGAGACATGGAGGTTAAGAATTACCTGGCAGTACAGAAGAACAGGGTGTCGTGTAAGACAAGATAGCAACAAGGTAAAGACAAATAAATGTAAAGAATATAAGAAAGGAAGATGAGGGGAAGAAAGGGACTAATTAAGTAACAAGGAGGTATGGAGGTTAAGAGCAGCCTGCCAGAACAGAAGACCAGGGTGTCATGTAAGCCAAGATAGCAACAAGGTAAAGACAAATAAATGTAAAGAATATAAGAAAGGAAGATGAGGGGAAGAAAGGGACTAATTAAGTAACAAGGAGGTATGGAGGTTAAGAGCAGCCTGGCAGAACAGAAGACCAGGGTGTCATGTAAGCCAAGATAGCAACAAGGTAAAGACAAATAAATGTAAAGAACATAGGAAAGGAAGATGAGGGGGAGGAAAGGGGCTAATTAAGTAACAAGGAGACATGGAGGTTAAGAGCTACCTGACAGAGCAGAAAAACAGTGTGTCATGTAAGCCAAGGTAGTAACAAGGTAAAGACAAATAAATGCAGCATAACGATATAAATTGTAAAATTTTGGAATATAAACAATTAAAATCCAATCTAATACAAAATGACAAACAAAAATCCATTGTCACATTGAAGTTACAGGTCGATGTGCAACTTTCGCATTAGCACAAGGTTGACAGTAAAGAAAATTATTTACGATATAAGAGTTAAAAGGAACATTGTATTTTGTGAGTAGGAATAATACCGAAACGAGACCGCAGGCCGAGACCTGGGAACAAAATAAAATCCTTTTAACCGGTCAACATACACTATTACATAAAGGATGTTTCAAAAATACTTTTAGAAACTTCGGGTTTTGGTTTCTCACACCAAAAAGAAGGAAAAAGTGTTCATATGCACATATGTCCCGTAATCCTCAATATTCACTTCCTTTTCGGTCTTGTGTCCTTAAAGACAAACGTTTGCAAAACGGTTAGCTACCCTTTGCCAAGATGGTGTTATGATAATCGATTCTGGCCAGATTCTGTTGTTGAGAACAAAAACATCTCCGGGAACAATTGCTAGCAACACGCACGACAGATGCGTGACCAAAACTGGACTGTTTCCAACTATATCTACAATTTGGCTAATGGAGTCTCTCTTCCTTCAAAAGAGGAGTAATTTGGAACATTATATCGCTCAATAATTTGCAAGATGCCGACTGTTTCTTTATGGTGATACCGTGGCGACGAGTTGGGCACATTCTTTAGATGGTTTTGAGATGGGGTGCTTACTTTCACAGCACATTTCTCTTCCGTTCATTTTAATTGCTCATCACGCTTCAGATGTCCGTTTAGTACTGACCCGAGATCATAAAAACAAATGCGGCAACAACGCTAAACGGGTGGCAACCTTCGTATTGTATCCAAAAGACTCGAGAATTATCGAAACCGTTCGATTCTAATTCAAATGCACAGCGCAGCCAACTTAGACAGATCAAAAATTAAAAGGATCTTTTGCTTTACGGTTATTAGTCTTGGAAATATAAACACTATACGAATTTACTCCATACTGAAACGCTATTTGTTTAAAGGAAATATGTAATTTTCATGATTATTACATATATACAAATGGTTCGCGTTACCAATTTGAAGATAATGTATCTGCAGTAGGATGTGCTTTTGTTGTTTATGAAAACCAAACGGAACTAACTCAATCCATGTTTAAATTGTCCCCTTAATGCTCTGTATTCCAGTCGGAGCTCTTAGCAATTAAAGAAGCTATAAAATGGTGTACTGTTAATGGGAACAGTGATTCACAATCAGCTCTACTCGCTATTAATGAGAAATACAACTTAAATTCATTAGCACATGAAATCAGAACCTTGCTTCAAAACCATCCAGGACATATTTGAATGGGATGTGTTAAAGGACACAGTGGAATTTTAGGTAAGGAGAGAGATGATTGCTTGGCTAAGAAGGCTGCAGAATCCAATCTTCCTGTGAAATACTCTTTATGTCCTATTTCTACTGTAAGGAGAGTAATACATCAACATATTCTTGAAGAATGGAACCAACAATGGCTAACAACTACAAATGGAAGTTTAACAAAAACATTATTTTTCCCTAGTGTATATGACAGAGGAAAATGTGAAACTCTTGTACCAAATTTTGTTTTGACACAATTTTTAAGTGGACATGGTAAATTTGGTGAATACTTATCACGTTTTCACTTAACATCTAACCCCAAGTGCGTGTGTGGTGAAGAATTTCAAACTGTGGTTCATCTCCTTTTCTGTTGTCCCATTTTCTGGAGAGAAAGACAAGAATTAATATTCAAGCTAGACTCTCTAGGAACTGAATTTTCTGCTCCGCTCACATCTTTGCTAATGAAGCCACAACAGTACAAGTACTTCATGATGTTTATAAACTCAGTGTTTAAACGTCTGAAATAGTGTAAATTAATATGCATCAGATTATAGCATGTTTTCTTCCTTCTAGTATTTAAAATGTTTTTTGTTAAAATTGTGTATTTTTATGAATGAACTATAACCCTAATATACCACTGTGTAAAATAGGGTTCATAAATCTGGATAAATAAAAAAAACGCTATTTATAAACAAATATATATTTCGCTTACCATATCTAAATTATATGCATTATGTAGGTACATCCTTTTCAATATGTCTGTTTACAATACTGTGACTTGGAAAACATACAAATAACCGAGGTTCAGAAAAAGAACACGCGTTATGCAAATGTTCAAAAATCAAAAAGCCACACAGAGGTGGTTTTGAAGAGTCATCTATGTCCAATGAGAAGGAGCCTTCGGGAGTGGTCTTTTCCCATTCCTGCAACCCCTTACTGGTGTTATAGTGGATTTATAACAAGTGGTGTTTACAAGTTGCACGATGGAAGAGAGGATATATTGTTAGTTATAGCTAACTATTGAGGTTATGATGGGCCTAAGGTGACTCTGGGAAGCTTGTAGGTTTCCCCGGGGTCAATGTTATATTCTCCGAGGCCTCGGATAAGTTGATTGAAGCTGTAGGGAAGACAGAAATGGAATTTGTGAGAGAGGTTGAGGATATTGTCTTTTAATTTGGGAAAGGATAGGTGTGAATCGATGTTTTTATTAGGAATGTACCAATCAGCAGCTGTTGTTACTCAAAGTTATCGGTTCTAAAATATTTGTCCTCCAGAGAGGTAATAGAAAAAAAAGCAGACGGGAACACCGCAAAGAAAAATAAAGTAGGTTTGGAAGGTAATAACTGCAGAATTGATCACAAACAGGCATTTTTGACACAAAGAAGTTAATTAGTGTCTAAATAAGCATAAAAATGCAATTTTATTTACAGATGTACTGTTTATTTCTTCTCAGGCACTATTGTGTAACTTCTGTAGTTCTGCTGATCTAAGTTTAATCAACTTAATCTGAGAAAATTCACCAGTTAGATTTGATCTTAGATCAGGAGGCCATGAAATCAATGTTTATATAAAAATCAGCTTGACTAACTATAATTTTCAGATGCTCGAACCTACATCACCTTTTCTGCAACCAGACTTTTGGGCGAATCAAACAAAGATTGAGTTGCATTGCGTACGATTTATTTAAATCAAGCCCCCACCTTACTCTCTGACTTTAAGACGCCACCGTGCCGCAGTATAACACCCTAAACACAGCTGTACCTTTGTAGCTGGTGTTTTTCATCGATGTGTTTTGTTCCTTTGCTACAATCTTAAAGTTTATCGTCATAAATATGAGGGAACACGTTCTGTATCCTGAGTTGCTCACACATCCCAAAGTTTTTCCCAATACCTTTATAGTAACGGTCCCATTTCCAACAAGGAGAGGTTCAATATGGTCTTGCTTCCGAACCCGCTGTTTCAGCCAATACTCCTGGTTTACGACAGATATAGAACTGTAGACATTTATGCAAGAATTCAACAGGCGTGCTTCCAGTGTGGCCCCGTACACCGAGTCCTGAATACACAATGAATCCACGTGTAACATTTGTAGTAAAACCCTTCAAAAACTCATTAGGTGTTACACTCGAATAACTTTCACTACCCATTCATCAAAACAAAAGCTACAAACGGTAATTCTTTCATATACATCATTTTAATACATATAAATACTTCTAGAAGTATTTTTTTCGTATTTTCTTATAGGTACAAAAGAGAATATAAGCAAGTTTAAACAACAATAACGATTATCCTGGAGTGAGGTTAGGTTGTTCACTTGGTGTACACAAACTCCCCAATTCATTTTGTTGTATGTATAGCTCTTTAGTTCTGAGTTTAGAACTGCGCTTGTTTTGTTGATTTATTTACTTAAAATGTATGAAAAGCTAGGAAGATGAAGATCAAATTCAAGATCAATCTACCCACACAGCTCTGTACTTATTTAACAAAAGTGAATTTGACAATTCAAACCAATGAGAGGAAGGAATATCTTGAGCATGATTACGTCCACCAAAATGCAATTGACACATATTGTAACTGGAGCACCCTGTACCAGCTGCGAACGGAAGGCAGGGGGGAGGCTCGGTTAGCCACGCCCTTCCCTCGTTTGTCTTATAGTGGTGACAGCCAGTGGTCGGAAAGAAACATAATTGTGCGTCTGTTTTCCTTCCACCTGGTTCTCGATCTTTCTGTTACCAGAACAATCTTGTAAACACCAGAAACCGGCGATATTCCGATATAAAGAGGGTTACAGACAGACAGGGTTGGTTAGTCAGTTGTTGTGCTGTGTTGAGTTGGTCAATCAGTTGGTTAGTGAGTGTGAGCGAGAAGACAGTCGCAGTTCTTGGTGTAAGGGTTAGTCAGTGACGTGTTAATGAACGAAAGGATTGTGCAACGGACGACTGTACGAACTGTGTATGAGTATCGGAGTTTATGTAATCGCGAGTACAGTGAAGTTGTAACGGACGAACGGGTAAATTGTAATTGTGTGTAGCAAGTAATTTTGTGTAATTGGCAAGTGTTAAACTGTAAGTCGGTAGAAATAAAGAACATTGTTGAGTGGTGTAATTGGACTTTTTATTCCACGAACCCACAAAATCACACTGGTGTCAGGAAGCGGGAAAACAACATCACCGAACATTACAACCATGGACGCGGCATTGGAAAATTTTTTGGAGAAGATGATGGAAATGAAGGCCGAACTAATCGGGAAGATGGAAGAAATGCGGGCCGAATTAACAGAGAAGCTGGAGACTAGAAGTAACCTGGCCGCGGAACTGAAACTGATCAGGACGGCTAGGGACAACATCGCCGAGAAGATGGAACAAATGAAGGCCGAGTTAACCACGGAAATGAGAGCAGCGAACGACGGTCTGGCTACCGAAATGAAGGTGGCGAACGAGGCTCTCGCCGCCAAGTTTGAGGAACGGTTGGCCGGCGTGGGGGATGACGTCACGAACCTGGGCACGCGGAAGGGTCAAGTAGACGACCGCCTTAATGATTTAGAGGAAAAGGCCGACAACATCGCAAAACCCCTCACCCGCCTGACGGAGGAAAACCGGCCTTATGTGTGGACGGAGGACGCCGAAGACGCTTTCCAGCACCCGAAGGGGACCCTGTGCAGTGCTTCAATTTTGGGTTTCCCACAACCGGGTGGCGCCTTCATTGTGGACACCGACGCCAGCGACCATTGCATTGGAGGTGTCCTATCGCAGATCCAGGACGGCCACGAGCGCACAAGAGTGGAAGAGGAGGAGCGTGCCGCAGCAGTCCGAGTAGTTGTGGCAGTGCCTGCTGAAGGCTGGGATAGCGCAGGCCTGAGGAGGGAGCAGCTGGCGGACGCAGACTTGGGGCCACTCTTGAGGGAAGTGGACGCAGGGACGAGACCGACCTGGGAGGACATCGCACCGAGGAGCGCCACCTACAAGTCGCACTGGGCCCGATGGGACTCGTTGAAGACCAGAGAGGGCGTGCTGTCCCGGGTATGGGAGTCACCCGATGGGAAGGCGCAGAGAGGACAGTTGGTACTTCCCCGGAGCAAGGTCCCGGAAGTCTTGGAGGAAGTGCACGCCGGTACTTCAGGAGGACACCTGGGAGCGAACCGAATGATTCACAAACTACGGCAGCGCTACTTCTGGCTCAGACTCCGGGCAGATGCTGGTGGTACACCTGGACCGCCTCGCACGCTACGATGGGGCTGTTCGAGGGCGAACAGCTTTGAGGAGGGAGCAGTGTAACTGGAGCACCCTGTACCAGCTGCGAACGGAAGGCAGGGGGGAGGCTCGGTTAGCCACGCCCTTCCCTCGTTTGTCTTATAGTGGTGACAGCCAGTGGTCGGAAAGAAACATAATTGTGCGTCTGTTTTCCTTCCACCTGGTTCTCGATCTTTCTGTTACCAGAACAATCTTGTAAACACCAGAAACCGGCGATATTCCGATATAAAGAGGGTTACAGACAGACAGGGTTGGTTAGTCAGTTGTTGTGCTGTGTTGAGTTGGTCAATCAGTTGGTTAGTGAGTGTGAGCGAGAAGACAGTCGCAGTTCTTGGTGTAAGAGTTAGTCAGTGACGTGTTAATGAACGAAAGGATTGTGCAACGGACGACTGTACGAACTGTGTATGAGTATCGGAGTTTATGTAATCGCGAGTACAAGTGAAGTTGTAACGGACGAACGGGTAAATTGTAATTGTGTGTAGCAAGTAATTTTGTGTAATTGGCAAGTGTTAAACTGTAAGTCGGTGGAAATAAAGAACATTGTTGAGTGGTGTAATTGGACTTTTTATTCCACGAACCCACAAAATCACAATATTCTGTGTTTTAACGAGATGTATATGCAATTAGGTTATGGTTTAACAGTTATACAAGTTATTCAGAATAAAGGAAAACTCGTAGGTTATTCATAAATAATTTAAGATTTACATGCAATTTGTTGAAAATAACACAGACATATTGTATTCTAATGAATATTGTTGAAACTTTTAAAGAAAATTAGAGTATCTTTTAAAACTTTTCTATTTAAACACTAGTTTAGAGAGAAGGATATTTATATTTAAATTTTCATATTGCAACCTGGAAATCGCTAAACTTAAATATCAAGATTTATGCTAACCGATTTTTCTGTTTCTGTTTTCCCCAAACGTGCTTACTTTTGGGTTGAAGGGGCCTAAAGACACCGAGTTTTGTAATATCCACATTACTTCCCTACTGAAACACGTAGCAG
The DNA here is from genome assembly GCA_030765055.1 of Mantis religiosa. Lineage (NCBI taxonomy): Eukaryota > Metazoa > Arthropoda > Insecta > Mantodea > Mantidae > Mantis > Mantis religiosa. The sequence continues at coordinate 22,407,284 of CM060947.1, forward strand.
AGAATGTAATACTAAGTACAAATTAATCAAGTGACTATCACTTCGTTATCGAGGTGTATTCTAATAGATTTGTTACTCTATGTGGCATGGTAAATAGGTAACAAAAAGAACTGAAAACTGCGAATTCAAATTTGTCTACAAATTACCTATAAAAAGTACAGGAAATATTTACTCTAAGCAAAACTTTGATACACATAATTCACCAAAAATTTAGTTAATTCACACTATCTGAATAAAAAGAGTAGTTTTAATAATTTGTATAAAATATCGATATGTGTATTTGGGTGTCTGTCTCAACACGGTAAATCAAAATGACGAATAGGACACTGGTATTTAAATTCAGTATGTTCAAATGATAGGAAAAAATTTTAAAGAAAATTTTTTCACTGAAAATGGAGCATGTTTCAATACCTTTTATTATTTAAAAATGGATCAGAAAATTTTGATCGCAATTGCCATATATTTTAAGATATTTATTGGAAAAAACATTTTTATGTCGAGTCATCTTTATTCTTAATGATTCTGTAACAGATAAACCCTGTGAGATAGCCAAAACTACACAATAAATGTACATTATATTAAAGTTTAATATTTATCATATATACATAGGTGGTCCGAAAACTTTGCGACCTAATAAGGAAACAATATATTTTTTCAGATTTTTTTATTTTTTTATTTTTTAACATAGTCTCCTTGTAACTCTACACACTTCTCCCAGAGATGCTCCCATCTCTGTAACCCGTCCAAATAGTACTCGGCGTTTTTCAACATAGTCTCCTAGTAACTCTACATACTTCTCCCAGCGATGTTCCCATCTCTGTAACCCGTCCAAATAGTAGTCGTCGTTTTTCAACATAGTCTCCTTGTAACTCTACACACTTCTCACAGTGATGTTCCCATCTCTGTAACCAGTCCAAATAGTACTCGGCGTTTTTCAACATAGTCTCCTTGTAACTCTACACACTTCTCCCAGCGATGCTCTCATCTCTGTAACCCGTCCAAATAGTAGTCGGCGTTTTTCAACATAGTCTCATTGTAACTCTACATACTTCTCCCAGCGATGTTCTCATCTCTGTAACCCGTCCAAATAGTACTCGGCGTTTTTCAACATAGTCTCCTTGTAACTCTACACACTTCTCCCAGCGATGCTCTCATCTCTGTAACCCGTCCAAATAGTAGTCGGCGTTTTTCAACATAGTCTCATTGTAACTCTACATACTTCTCCCAGCGATGTTCTCATCTCTGTAACCCGTCCAAATAGTACTCGGCGTTTTTCAACATAGTCTCATTGTAACTCTACATACTTCTCCCAGCGATGCTCTCATCTCTGTAACCCGTCCAAATAGTACTCGAAGTTTTTCAACATAGTCTACTTGTAACTCTACACACTTCTCCCAGCGATGCTCCCATCTCTGTAACACGTCCAAATAGTACTCGGCGTTTTTCAACATAGTCTACTTGTAACTCTACACACTTCTCACAGCGATGCTCCCCATCTCTGTAACCCGTCCAAATAGTACTCGAAGTTTTTCAACATAGTCTACTTGTAACTCTACACACTTCTCACAGCGATGCTCCCATCTCTGTAACCCGTCCAAATAGTACTCGAAGTTTTTCAACATAGTCTACTTGTAACTCTACACACTTCTCACAGCGATGCTCCCATCTCTGTAACCCGTCCAAATAGTACTCGAAGTTTTTCAACATAGTCTCCTTGTAACTCTACACACTTCTCACAGCGATGCTCCCATCTCTGTAACCCGTCCAAATAGTACTCGAAGTTTTTCAACATAGTCTCCTTGTAACTCTACACACTTCTCACAGTGATGTTCCCATCTCTGTAACCCGTCCAAATAGTACTCGGCGTTTTTCAACATAGTCTCCTTGTAACTCTACACACTTCTCCCAGCGATGCTCTCATCTCTGTAACCCGTCCAAATAGTAGTCGGCGTTTTTCAACATAGTCTCATTGTAACTCTACATACTTCTCCCAGCGATGTTCTCATCTCTGTAACCCGTCCAAATAGTACTCGGCGTTTTTCAACATAGTCTCCTTGTAACTCTACACACTTCTCCCAGCGATGCTCTCATCTCTGTAACCCGTCCAAATAGTAGTCGGCGTTTTCCAACATAGTCTCCTTGTAACTCTACACACTTCTCCCAGCGATGCTCTCATCTCTGTAACACGTCCAAATAGTACTCGGCGTTTTTCAACATAGTCTCATTGTAACTCTACATACTTCTCCCAGCGATGTTCTCATCTCTGTAACCCGTCCAAATAGTACTCGGCGTTTTTCAACATAGTCTCCTTGTAACTCTACATACTTCTCCCAGCGATGTTCTCATCTCTGTAACCCGTCCAAATAGTACTCGGCGTTTTTCAACATAGTCTCCTTGTAACTCTACACACTTCTCCCAGCGATGCTCTCATCTCTGTAACCCGTCCAAATAGTACTCGGCGTTTTTCAACATAGTCTCATGGTAACTCTACATACTTCTCCCAGCGATGCTCTCATCTCTGTAACACGTCCAAATAGTACTCGAAGTTTTTCAACATAGTCTACTTGTAACTCTACACACTTCTCACAGCGATGCTCCCATCTCTGTAACCCGTCCAAATAGTACTCGAAGTTTTTCAACATAGTCTACTTGTAACTCTACACACTTCTCACAGCGATGCTCCCATCTCTGTAACCCGTCCAAATAGTACTCGAAGTTTTTCAACATAGTCTACTTGTAACTCTACACACTTCTCCTAGCGATGCTCCCATCTCTGTAACCCGTCCAAATAGTACTCGAAGTTTTTCAACATAGTCTACTTGTAACTCTACACACTTCTCACAGCGATGCTCCCATCTCTGTAACCCGTCCAAATAGTACTCGAAGTTTTTCAACATAGTCTACTTGTAACTCTACACACTTCTCACAGCGATGCTCCCATCTCTGTAACCCGTCCAAATAGTACTCGAAGTTTTTCAACATAGTCTACTTGTAACTCTACACACTTCTCACAGCGATGCTCCCATCTCTGTAACCCGTCCAGATAGTACTCGAAGTTTTTCAACATAGTCTCCTTGTAACTCTACACACTTCTCCCAGCGATGCTCCCATCTCTGTAACCCGTCCAAATAGTACTCGAAGTTTTTCAACATAGTCTACTTGTAACTCTACACACTTCTCACAGCGATGCTCCCATCTCTGTAACCCGTCCAAATAGTACTCGAAGTTTTTCAACATAGTCTCCCTGTAACTCTACACACTTCTCACAGCGATGCTCCCATCTCTGTAACCCGTCCAAATAGTACTCGAAGTTTTTCAACATAGTCTACTTGTAACTCTACACACTTCTCACAGCGATGCTACCATCTCTGTAACCCGTCCAAATAGTACTCGAAGTTTTTCAACATAGTCTCCCTGTAACTCTACACACTTCTCACAGCGATGCTCCCATCTCTGTAACACGTCCAAATAGTACTCGAAGTTTTTCTACATAGTCTACTTGTAACTCTACACACTTCTCACAGCGATGCTCCCATCTCTGTAACCCGTCCAAATAGTACTCGAAGTTTTTCAACATAGTCTACTTGTAACTCTACACACTTCTCACAGCGATGCTCCCATCTCTGTAACCCGTCCAAATAGTACTCGAAGTTTTTCAACATAGTCTACTTGTAACTCTACACACTTCTCCTAGCGATGCTCCCATCTCTGTAACTCTACACACTTCTCCCAGCGATGCTCCCATCTCTGTAACCCGTCCAAATAGTACTCGAAGTTTTTCAACATAATCTACTTGTAACTCTACACACTTCTCACAGCGATGCTCCCATCTCTGTAACCCGTCCAAATAGTACTCGAAGTTTTTCAACATAGTCTCCCTGTAACTCTACACACTTCTCACAGCGATGCTCCCATCTCTGTAACCCGTCCAAATAGTACTCGAAGTTTTTCAACATAGTCTACTTGTAACTCTACACACTTCTCACAGCGATGCTCCCATCTCTGTAACCCGTCCAAATAGTACTCGAAGTTTTTCAACATAGTCTCCCTGTAACTCTACACACTTCTCCCAGCGATGCTCCCATCTCTGTAACCCGTCCGAATAGTACTCGGCGTTTTTCAACATAGTCTCCTTGTAACTCTACACACTTCTCCCAGCGATGCTCACATCTCTGTAACTCGTCCAAACAGTACTCGGCGTTTTTCAACATAGTCTCCTTGTAACTCTACACACTTCTCCCAGCGATGTTCCCATCTCTGTAACCAGTCCAAATAGTACTCGGCGTTTTTCAACATAGTCTCCCTGTAACTCTACACACTTCTCTCAGCGATGCTCCCATCTCTGTAACTCGTCCAAACAGTACTCGGCGTTTTTCAACATAGTCTCCTTGTAACTCTACACACTTCTCCCAGCGATGCTCCCATCTCTGTAACCCGTCCAAATAGTACTCGGCGTTTTTCAACATAGTCTCCTTGTAACTCTACATACTTCTCCCAGCGATGCTCTCATCTCTGTAACCCGTCCAAATAGTAGTCGGCGTTTTTCAACATAGTCTCATTGTAACTCTACATACTTCTCCCAGCGATGTTCTCATCTCTGTAACCCGTCCAAATAGTACTCGGCGTTTTTCAACATAGTCTCCTTGTAACTCTACACACTTCTCCCAGCGATGCTCTCATCTCTGTAACCCGTCCAAATAGTAGTCGGCGTTTTTCAACATAGTCTCATTGTAACTCTACATACTTCTCCCAGCGATGCTCTCATCTCTGTAACCCGTCCAAATAGTAGTCGGCGTTTTTCAACATAGTCTCCTTGTAACTCTACACACTTCTCCCAGCGATGCTCCCATCTCTGTAACCCGTCCAAATAGTACTCGGCGTTTTTCAACATAGTCTCCTTGTAACTCTACACACTTCTCCCAGCGATGTTCTCATCTCTGTAACCCGTCCAAATAGTACTCGGCGTTTTTCAACATAGTCTACTTGTAACTCTACACACTTCTCACAGCGATGCTCCCATCTCTGTAACCCGTCCAAATAGTACTCGGCGTTTTTCAACATAGTCTCCTTGTAACTCTACACACTTCTCCCAGCGATGCTCTCATCTCTGTAACCCGTCCAAATAGTACTTGAAGTTTTTCAACATAGTCTCCTTGTAACTCTACACACTTCTCCCAGCGATGCTCCCATCTCTGTAACACGTCCAAATAGTACTCGAAGTTTTTCAACATAGTCTCCTTGTAACTCTACACACTTCTCACAGCGATGTTCCCATCTCTGTAACCCGTCCAAATAGTACTCGAAGTTTTTCAACATAGTCTCCTTGTAACTCTACACACTTCTCCCAGCGATGCTCCCATCTCTGTAACACGTCCAAATAGTACTCGAAGTTTTTCAACATAGTCTCCTTGTAACTCTACACACTTCTCACAGCGATGTTCCCATCTCTGTAACACGTCCAAATAGTACCCGGCGTTTTTCAACATAGTCTCCTTGTAACTCTACACACTTCTCACAGCGATGTTCCCATCTCTGTAACCCGTCCAAATAGTACTCGAAGTTTTTCAACATAGTCTCCTTGTAACTCTACACACTTCTCCCAGCGATGCTCCCATCGCTGTAACCCGTCCGAATAGTACTCGACGTTTTTCAACATAGTCTCCTTGTAACTCTACACACTTCTCACAGCGATGTTCCCATCTCTGTAACCCGTCCAAATAGTACTCGAAGTTTTTCAACATAGTCTCCTTGTAACTCTACACACTTCTCCCAGCGATGTTCCCATCTCTGTAACCCGTCCAAATAGTACTCGACGTTTTTCAACATAGTCTCCTTGTAACTCTACACACTTCTCCCAGCGATGTTCTCATCTCTGTAACCCGTCCAAATAGTACTCGGCGTTTTTCAACATAGTCTCCTTGTAACTCTACACACTTCTCACAGCGATGTTCTCATCTCTGTAACCCGTCCAAATAGTACTCGGCGTTTTTCAACATAGTCTCCTTGTAACTCTACACACTTCTCACAGCGATGCTCCCATCTCTGTAACCCGTCCAAATAGTACTCGGCGTTTTTCAACATAGTCTCCTTGTAACTCTACACACTTCTCCCAGCGATGCTCCCATCGCTGTAACCCGTCCGAATAGTACTCGGCGTTTTTCAACATAGTCTCCTTGTAACTCTACACACTTCTCACAGCGATGCTCACATCTCTGTAACCCGTCCGAATAGTACTCGGCGTTTTTCAACATAGTCTCCTTGTAACTCTACACACTTCTCCCAGCGATGCTCCCATCGCTGTAACCCGTCCGAATAGTACTCGACGTTTTTCAACATAGTCTCCTTGTAACTCTACACACTTCTCACAGCGATGCTCACATCTCTGTAACACGTCCAAATAGTACTCGACGTTTTTCAACATAGTCTCCTTGTAACTCTACACACTTCTCCCAGCGATGCTCACATCTCTGTAACCCATCCAAATAGTACTCGACGTTTTTCAACATAGTCTCCTTGTAACTCTACACACTTCTCCCAGCGATGCTCACATCTCTGCAACCCGTCCGAATAGTACTCGGCGTTTTTCAACATAGTCTCCTTGTAACTCTACACACTTCTCCCAGCGATGTTCTCATCTCTGTAACCCGTCCGAATAGTACTCGGCGTTTTTCAACATAGTCTCCTTGTAACTCTACACACTTCTCCCAGCGATGCTCACATCTCTGCAACCCGTCCAAATAGTACTCGACGTTTTTCAACATAGTCTCCTTGTAACTCTACACACTTCTCCCAGCGATGCTCCGATCTCTGTAACTCGTCCAAATAGTACTGGGCGTTTTTCAACATAGTCTCCTTGTAACTCTACACACTTCTCCCAATGATGTTCCCATCTCTGTAACCCGTCCAAATAGTACTCGGCGTTTTTCAACATAGTCTCCTTGTAACCCTACACACTTCTCCCAGCGATGCTCCCATCTCTGTAACTCGTCCAAATAGTACTGGGCGTTTTTCAACATAGTCTCCTTGTAACTCTACACACTTCTCCCAGCGATGCTCCGATCTCTGTAACTCGTCCAAATAGTACTCGGCGTTTTTCAACATAGTCTCCTTGTAACTCTACACACTTCTCCCAGCGATGCTCCCATCTCTGTAACACGTCCAAATAGTACTGGGCGTTTTTCAACATAGTCTCCTTGTAACTCTACACACTTCTCTCAGCAATGCTCCCATCCCTGTAAACCGTCCAAATAGTACTCGGCGTTTTTCAACATAGTCTCCTTGTAACTCTACACACTTCTCACAGCGATGTTCTCATCTCTGTAACCCGTCCAAATAGTACTCGGCGTTTTTCAACATAGTCTCCTTGTAACTCTACACACTTCTCACAGCGATGCTCCCATCTCTGTAACCCGTCCAAATAGTACTCGGCGTTTTTCAACATAGTCTCCTTGTAACTCTACACACTTCTCCCAGCGATGTTCCCATCTCTGTAACCCGTCCGAATAGTACTCGAAGTTTTTCAACATAGTCTCCTTGTAACTCTACACACTTCTCCCAGCGATGCTCACATCTCTGTAACACGTCCAAATAGTACTCGACGTTTTTCAACATAGTCTCCTTGTAACTCTACACACTTCTCCCAGCGATGCTCCCATCTCTGTAACACGTCCAAATAGTACTCGGCGTTTTTCAACATAGTCTCCTTGTAACTCTACACACTTCTCACAGCGATGCTCACATCTCTGTAACACGTCCAAATAGTACTCGACGTTTTTCAACATAGTCTCCTTGTAACTCTACACACTTCTCCCAGCGATGTTCCCATCTCTGTAACCCGTCCAAATAGTACTCGGCGTTTTTCAACATAGTCTCCTTGTAACTCTACACACTTCTCCCAGCGATGCTCCCATCTCTGTAACCCGTCCAAATAGTACTCAGCGTTTTTCTTTTGCAAAATAAATGTTTCGGAAGGTGATTGCCTCTTCATTTGATGAAAATGTGTGTCCGCCGAGCGCAATTTTCAGATGACGGAGCAAAATGAAGTCGCTTAGGACTAGATCTTGTGAGTCAAGCAGTTCAAACAGTGATTCGTGGATTTTCGCATTGCAACAGCTGAGGTGTGAGACAGGATTTTCTTTTTTCTTCAAATGTGGCAGTTTATCCACAAGTTCTGCCTTCAGCTTGTCAAGTAATAATGTGTAGTATGCTCCTGTAATGCGGCTTTTGCTTCTTGAAGATAAACGATTAAAATAACTCCATTACTGTCATAAAAACAGTCGCCATCACTTTCCCAGCCGAAAAAAGCAACAGTTTTTGCTTTTTTGGAGCCGTTTTCCCCCTTGCACTCAAATGTTTGGACTGTATTTTTGTTCCGAGTGTATAGTGATGTATCCAAGTTTCATTTACAGTGGCTAATCGGCGTGAAAGCTCGGATTCATTGCACCTAAACTGCCCCCACAGAGCGTTGGAAATGTTCATTCGAACACGTTATTGGTCTAACGTGAGTAAACGCGGCACCGAACGCGCGAACAGCTTTCTCATGTCTACATGTTGGTTTAATATGTAACAAACACGTTCTTTTGAGATGTTCATAGCCTCTGCTATCTCCCTCACTTTAATTTGGCGGTCGTCTAGCATCATTTGGTGCACTTTGGTGATGCTTTCGTTGGTAGTTGCAGTTTCCGGAACGTTAATCTTCTCCGAAGCTCTTACGGCCAGGTTTAAATTCAGCTGCCCAACATTTCACTGTGGTAAATAATGGTGCAGAGTCCCCATAAACAGAATCCAACTCATCTTTGATTAGCGTAGCTGTATTGCCTTTCAAAAACAAATATTTAATGACGGATTGATACTCGATTTTATCCATTTTCGTAAAACAAAACTCACATCAACTCACCCAAACGACAGTTACATAACTGAGCGACCAAAATGGCTTAAACTTTGGTGAGTTACTTTCAACAGATGAACAACTAAATTCACTATCTTTTATTTACAAGTGCTGCCATCTTCATGTTGAGTTCGGAAACTTATCAGAGCACCCTCGTATGTATAAGCATACATTTTTTGTTTGGAACAATTTACGAGAAATTCCTTGTTATTGTTTTCAAATTTCAAATACCTTTACAAACGCGAAATCATTATTCCTTTTTTCCCCTCCAAGTCACACAAAGAGCATTTAATTTCACAAGGTAGTGAACCAGTTTATAATAATCACTATGCTTTTATATCTAACCATTTAACTATACATATAAACTCAATACGCATTTTTACACTAAATGGTTATCTGTTTGGGCTATGTGCTAATGCAAATGTCGTTATACGGAGCGCTAAGTTTTCTCTACTGTTGTGAAAACATTACGAGTTAACCCGAGGACAATTCAATTCGAGCTAGACGCATTGAATCGGAAGAGCGCTATGCTGATTTTGTTTAAAACACTACTAAAAGTTGCCATGATAACGCAATGGCCGATGTTCGCTCACAGCAGCTGTTTGAACATAATATTGCCTAGCATTTGTATATTTTTCATCGCAATACCGAAGGGATTTGCAACATGTTGTTCAGCTTTCCTGCTTTAGGATAAATGCATTCTATTTACAGGCTGCAGGAGTCGGACTTTGAAATTTATCTATTCATGTAGATATGCCACACTCATGACCTTCTCTATTCTTGTGGATACTATACTTACAATCGCTTATTCTTTGTTTACTTCATATTAATCTAGATAAACATCTTAATGGAAATTAATTGTTCTTTCACACTGGCCGTGTGTAGGCTTAAGTATGGAAAGATACAGACAGACTGAAAAATTCAATGTCATAGCCGGTATTTGATCCACGGATCTTCCTGGTTTCCGTCCAGCTGCTCTAACTATTGAGCCACTATAGCCAAGGTGCCGACATGACCTTAAATTCTCCAACTGACTCATGTTTTCCCCGGTAAACCACTAGGAGTTCTCATAAACACATGAGACAACTACCTTAATGACGACTTACTATGCTGTAAGTACTTTAAGGTCCGGGCTTTATAGTAAATCACTAGGAGTTCTCATAAACACATTAGACAACTACCTTAACGACGACTTACTATGCTGTAAGTACTTTAAGGTCCGGGCTTTATAGTAAACCACTAGGAGTTCTCATAAACACATGAGACAACTACCTTAATGACGACTTACTATGCTGTAAGTACTTTAAGGCCCGGGTTTTATAGTAAATCACTAGGAGTTCTCATAAACACATGAGACAACTACCTTAATGGCGACTTACTATGCTGTAAGTACTTTAAGGCCCGGGCTTTATAGTAAATCACTAGGAGTTCTCATAAACACATGAAACAACTACCTTAATGACGACTTACTATGATGTAAGTACTTTAAGGCCCGGGCTTTATAGTAAACCACTAGGAGTTCTCATAAACACATGAGACAACTACCTTAATGACGACTTACTATGCTGTAAGTACTTTAAGGTCCGGACTTTGTAGTAAACCACTAGGAGTTCTCATAAACACATGAGACAACTACCTTAATGGCGACTTACTATGCTGTAAGTACTTTAAGGTCCGGAATTTATAGTAAATCACTAGGAGTTCTCATAAACACATGAGACAACTACCTTAATGACGACTTACTATGCTGTAAGTACTTTAAGACCCGGGCTTTATAGTAAACCACTAGGAGTTCTCATAAACACATGAGACAACTACCTTAATGACGACTTACTATGCTGTAAGTACTTTAAGGTCCGGGCTTTATAGTAAACCACTAGGAGTTCTCATAAACACATGAGACAACTACTTTAATGACGACTTACTATGCTGTAGGTACTTTAAGGCCCGGGCTTTATAATAAACCACTAGGAGTTCTCATAAACACTCGAGACAACTACCTTAATGGCGACTTACTATGCTATAAGTACTTTAAGACCCGGGCTTTATACTTCGGAGCACTATAGCGTACAATTAATGGAAATTAATTGTTCTTCAAGACTGGCCGTGTGTAGGCTAAAGTATGGAAAGATAGAGTCACACTGAAATTTCAATGCCATAGCCGGGATTTGATCAACAATTTAGCAATTTGAATTTTTCAGTTTCTGATCTGTTAGCGTTCAAGGGCAAACACACACGTTTGTAAGTGACAATACTGCATTAATCAACATACGTAATCCATTTATTGTTACTTTTTGTCTTTCTCTCTAGCATTTATTTATTAAGTTATGCATTCCATGCATTAATAATTCCGGCATCGCAAAAGTACTGGCAAATATCTCGAGGCAGTTGTGTTGTTGAACGGTACTGTACATCTCTGTTCCTCGCACCTGTCACGGCTGGCACGAGATTGCCAATCGACTTCCTGACAAGCCCAATGATACTCTCAACACGCCTTTCATTATATCTCACTTAGTGCTCAAGTACCTACACAAACAGTTACACGTGTAAAATTTAAGGTCTCATTTATTAAAGGCAAGCGTAACATAAAACGAAAAGCGCTCGTCCACGGAAACATTTAAACATAATAGGGCAGGTCAACATACCTGGGGCCTGATTTTACTTACACTACTTTTGATATTAAATAGGAAAAAATGTTGTATTTTCCCATAAATTCTATATCGTTTATCCACCAGATGTACACCTTTAGGGGTCTCTTGATCTTTATCCAACACTTACTTGTAAAGTTGTATTTTAATCATGTAAATTAACGTATTAAAGTAACAGTTTAGTATTAAAGATGGATAAAATTTCACTTTAAGGGTATGTATGACTGAAATTTTCAAATTCTGAACTAATAATGCTAGCTTTTTCAAATTTACACCATAGGTGTAGTATAATGTAAACATGTTACAACCTAAATGTAAAGCATTTTTCTCCAGCAGTTTAGAAATTATGATAAATTTTGTATGTTTTTTGCTACGTCACTAAAAAGTCCCTTGCGACAAAATATTTTGAATTTTGGTCTAATATTTTAACCCTATGTTCATAATACACATACTTTTTGAAATTGCTCTGGGTTTTTCTGTGTCTCCTTTAGTTTAGGTCACAAAAATTTTTTAATTTACAAATATTCTTTTTTTGTCTAAAAAACTGTAAATTTTGCGTTTGAAAATTAAAAATATATGCTTATATACATTTCACAATAAAGCCTAGGGCAATTTCCATTCCTAAACCTGTGTAGGAAATTTCATGAATGTAGTACAAAAACTGCATCGCAAGGAGCATTTTACAGGAAGAAAAATGCTGAAAATATGAACATTGAGAAAACAGCGATTAAAGATTTGATTGCATAACTCACATTAAAATCCATCAGGCTGATAGGTTGGACCCTCAGATTTCTTTTTCCTCTCCTCTGTTGCTGCTTTTTCCATATTTTTCTTCTTTAGATGTTGCTTTTCTTCTGTACAACTTCGCTTCTTGCTTTGCAGGATACGAGTCTGATCTCGCTGCACTGAAGTTTTCCTTGCTGAGTCTACTACACTTTCACCTCTGATATTTTGCTGCAGCTCCAATGACTTAAGACTACCCATGTTAAACTCACTGATGCTTTTAATAACAGCAATATCCAATTTTTGTTTTGATATGAAAACTTCCTTTGGGCACTTATTCTATATGACATGATGCAAAGATTCATTGGCATTCTGTGTTTTTCCTGTTTTGCACCTCTCTAGTAATGTTGTAGAAGCCAGCCTCTGATATATTGACAACATTTTAGGAACTATTTTGTCTGAAAGCCTTATTTTTCTTTTCTTGCATTGAAAATTTAAGAACGGAAAACAGACAAAGAATGTGGATGTAGGCAAAAGAGGGCGTGACTCTGACAGAGTTTAAAGGCCACCGACATTTATATAGGCATTTAAAAATGGCTTCCGGAGGCAAATTATGCATTTTTCACATTCGGGAATGTCTAAATTATTTTATAGAATTAAAATAAAAAAGTCGTTATTTTCACGATTTTCATGAAATTTCAGTCATACATACCCTTAACCACTTTATGAATAAAACGCAATCATTAGATTTCGTATATAGATTTATATTTCCTTAGTAACAAGTGTGATAACATTTTCTTGGTTGCCTCCAAAACTTTGTCTGGTATATATAACCCTTGTTATTTCAATAAAGTTGTATTAAACATTATTTTTAATTTGAATCAATTGCCGTTTGTTATTCAATTTATACCAACAATTAAAACGACTAGCCAACATGAAATCTCTTATATTAGGTATTAGGCAACGACACACATACAGCCGGCCTTGGTCTAAATAGCTTTATATTATAAAATGATTAATTATTTATGGAAATTTGACCAAATGTTTATTAGCGCACGTAAACTGTTAACTCCCGAGGTGTTAGTGTCGAGCATGATAAATATCCAACCTCGCTGATTCCATAAAAAATTTTATCCGTTACCTAAGAAAAGGATCGACGTGAGTTATGGATCATAAAATATAATTTATTATATAATATCGTATATTGTAGACGTCTATATTTGTTTCTTACACAGCTCGGAGGTCGTTGAAGGCCGAAATGGCGTTCAACCAGGGGCGGTTCCTCCATAAGGTTGCAGGTTTGCGCTACACCCACTGATTCTGAATATACAACAGGTGCATTTTGCACATTAAAGCTGTACTTGTTTGCATTGTTTTATATACAAACATGTTTCAATTATGCTTATCGTCTGTAGCTGCCCATGACCGCAGAAGTCGAAATAAAGAATGATTAGCTGTAGGAGCCGCAGGTTTGCAGCGTAGAGTTAACCTAAGATTTCGCCCAAATGTTGGCTCTCTGAGGGGGTTGCGGGAAGGTGAAGAGAGGGCAGTGGCTTCTTGTACATTGCTTAAATGGAGGTTTATAAACCTAGCTCCTCCTACTCTTAGCAACGGCTATAGCGTGACCTTCAGGCTTAGCTTCTGTGTGTTCTGCTTTTCGAACACAGGGAGAATTTAATTAAATGCATGGAGGTTATTCAGAAGAGAGCTCTGTTAAACAACAACGCCTCACTTGTTCAGGCTTCTGGGTTTATGGCCACTTTGAAAGATTATAATTTTGCATTGTGGCTGTGTTTCTTCTACACGATCATGCCACATGTGGACATTTTGTACAATCAGCTGCAGAAACGAGACTGCAATGCAACATTTGCCATCGCCCAGCTAAACGCATTTAAAAGGGAAGTGCAAAATAAAAGAAATAGCGAGGATATCGAGGAACACGAAGAAACTGAAATTAAGAGGAGAAGAATAGAAGATTATGATGTGAAAAGAAAAGAAGTTTTTGAAGTATGTGGCATTCTTAGAGAAGCAAAGGACAGATTTAGCTTCACGGGGCATCTGGTAGCCTCAACTTTGTTTCATCAAGAAAATTTCTAAGACATTTCCAGAGGATTCCCTTAGAGAAACAATAAGGTTCTATCCTTTTATCATTGGAACAAAAATTCGTAGAGAACTGACTGTAATTTACAGTCGAGAGGAATTTCGTGGAATGTCCGGCGCTTTGTGCTTGATAGACTTCATTAAGGAAAACAATTTATGTGTTACATTCAGCGAATATGTCAAACTCCTGCGAGTACTGTTAACTATGCCAATGTCTACCGCTGAAGCAGAATGCTGTTTCTCAACTTTAAAAAGAATAAAAACTTTCCTTAGGTACACAATGTCACAGGACCGATTGTCAGCATTAGCAATGCTTTCAACTGAGAGAGATTTTGTTATGAAGATCAACGACTTCAACGCAAAAGTTATCGATAGATTCGCCAGGTCTAAGGAGAGTACAGCAGAGAATCTGTATAAATAGGTGAGTCATTACTACTCTGTATTTTATTTTTCATTTGTGCACCACCAATAATTTAACCCACCAGCCGCCACTGCCTTCAACTCTTGCCATACTGGGACTTACTGGTATATCATATGATTCTTTAAAAGAAATGGGTAAATGGTAGCACTTTATTTCTAGTATGTATGTGTATATCATATCTTTAATTATTTTTTATTTATTTTTATGGTGGTCCTAATGCAAGCCTAAGACGCTTTTAGGTTTCTCCCGAGTCAATGTCATACTCACCCAGTCCACGTATAACATGATTAAAGCTAGAGGCTAATTTGACTTCAAAGCCATGTAACAGGTGTAGTATGTATTCAGTGAGTTTGGGGAAAGATAGATCACAATGTATATTCTTCTTTTGTATATACGAGGGCTGTTCAATAAAGAATGATCACAACTTTTTTTTGACAACGTACCTTCACTCATCCCCATAATTTTGATGGTCCTTCTCAAAATAGTCTCCCCTGAATGCGATGCACTTGTCCCAGCGTTTCTGCCAGTCTTCAAAGACATGCTGGAAGCAATTTTTGAGAGATCCTTCAAAATCGCCTCCGCAGCCTTCACCACTGCTTCTAATGATGGATAATGCCTCCCACGAAGGCGTTTCTTCAAGTTAGGGAATAGAAAAAAGTCACATGGGGTTAAATTCGGACTATATGGAGGGTGAGGGATGCACTTCATGTTGATTTTTGCAAGATATTCAGCAACAACATTAGCAATATGCGGCCGCGCATTATCGTAGTGCAGCATCCAGTCTGCGTCACGTAAACGTGGTTTTTGCGCCTGATATGGACTTGCAATGTTTTCAGGACATCCCTGTACTATTGTCCAGTTAATGATGTGTGTGCAGGTACAACATGCTGACAAACCATTTCATGAATATCAAAGAATAAGATGACCATAACTTTCCCAGCAGAAGAAACCACTTTTGCTTTTTTGGGGGGTTGTTGATGAAGGAGATTTCCACACTGAGCTTTCCTGTTTGCTCTCAGGATCAAACTGATGTAGCCAAGTTTCATCAGCAGTGATTACGTTTGAAAGAAACTCCGGATCTTCCTCTAACATCAACTTCAACTGTATGCAGACCTACATGCGAATGTCCTTTTGTTCGGGAATCAACAGTCTTGGAACCCATCGCGCACAAACACGTCTCATGTGTAATGTTTCTGTCACCAACGTGTGGGTGGCACCCAATGAAATGTTCAGTATTTCAGAAAGTGATCTTAAGGTAATTCGTGGATCCTCTATCATTTTGGCAGAAGCAGTGTTGATGTTTTCTTCCGTAAGACCAGTAACTGGAGCACCGGGTCCGCCTACCTTTGAAATTGATTGTCTCCCCTCTTTAAACATTTTAAACCACCTTCGAGCTGTGCTGTAGGGAATAACAGACTCTCCATAGGCCTCCTGTAACATTGTATAGGCCTCAACTTAAGATTTGTTGAGACGAAACCATAATATCAATGCTGCATATTGTTCCTCGCGTGTTACCTCCTTTGCAGCGATAGGCGATACCGAACATGTCTGAACTTGCCTGGTTCTCACAGGTGGGAACCAGGAGTACTAACAATGAAACTACTACGGCGTGTTTGTTTCATATTAAGCTAACAGAATATAATAAGATTGAATTTTAGTGCGAAGGATTAAGACCGTAAAAATTATGACCATTCTTTATTGAACAGCCCTCGTACCATTCAGCGGATGTTGCTCTACGAAGACATCTGTTTTGTAATATCTGCAGTTTGTATACATTAGTTTTAGCTACCATTCCCCATATTTGGCAGGCGTATGCCAATGCAGGTCTCAGTAATTGCTTATAAAGAAGTTTGTTGCTTAGTGACATTGGTACAAGGGGTACAACATTACCATCCTTCTGTTAACTCTATTTGCCAAAGATTGAATATGGCACCTCCAAGTTAGGCGCATGTCACTAAGACATTTTTCTTCAGTGGACAATGGGACTTCTGCACCAGCCAGGCGAAGATTTGGGATATGCATTACTTTTCGTCTGGTGAATGTGATTCCTGTGACTTGGTGGCGTTGATCTACAGACGCCGGGCTGCGAACCACGCAAAAAGCATGTCAGTATATCGTTGAGCTCGCTGTACTACAGCAACTTGTTTCGATGCAGCTGTAAGTGCAGTATCATCTGCAAATGAGAAGAGGTTGCAGCCTCTATGAGTTGGGACGGTGTTTATGTAAGTAAGGAATGGCAGGGGGCCATGACACTACCTTGAAGCGTTCCTGCGTTGATGGGGTATGGTTGTGAGGGAATATCGTCCTTGGATACGACGAAGGAACTATTGCTGAGGTAATTGTGGATAAGCTGTATTAGATATGGAGGTATATTGTAGTTTATAGGACTATGAAGAACGCCTTCATGTCACATTGTTTTTCAAATAATTAAAGAAAAATTGAACATCGAATGAGGTTATGTACGAGGTAATCGATAGTCAAATGTCTGGCACTATATAAAAGTAATAGTTCCTGAAGAATGTGTTTTTGCCTCACAAACTTTAACTTTATTTTGTGCTTGATCTGTTATATTAACTCTGGTAGAGATAATTCGGTTCTTTGCAGAGATTATTCATGTCTAACAGTAAAAGGTCTAGTTTTCAGTAACAAAACTATCGCGTAGTGATTGTTTTTCCCTTATGGTGGAGGATAAATAATATAACAAATAATTTTTATATTTTATTATAGTTTAATTAAACAGTAGTGCACCCTTTTAATGATTAAGTTAAGTGTTTGATAAAACATTGTATACTACTGAATCAAAACTTATTTATACACTCGCGGAAATTAACAAGCTTTCCATTCGTGGATAAAATACTTCTTGATTCGCTAGTACCGGAAATAACTATTTGCTATTCTCTGAATTCTCAAATATTTTTATTTTTCTGAAATATAGTTCGATCCATATTTACCTGAACCATTTCAATATGCCGACAATAATAGGAAACACGTGCAACTTTGGGAGAATATAATACACAATTGGGAGATTAAATTACACTATTTATATCTCAGAAAAAATGTTTTATTTATCCTCTACCAGCATCTATACATGTTTATACTCGTCTCACCATATTCTCTGACGTTTTACGGAGAGTATCCTCGCTAATGTAACTTATTTCGGTTTTAATGGATTTCTTGAGTACATCAATTGTCCGTGGCCTATTTTTAGATACTCTCACAAGAAAGAATCCGGTGAGGTTAGATCAGGGGATCTGGGGGCCACAGACCTTTTGAGATTATTCGATTATCAAAGAAACTAGTTACAAGTTCCATGGTGTCATTAGATGTATGGCAGGTTACTCCATCTTGCTGGGAATAACCTTCTCTCAATTCGATATCATACAGCTGCTCCAAAAATGTCTTGAAGATACCGATATAAACTTCAGTGTCTACAGTCGTATCAAAGAAAATGGGACCAACGATCCTGGAAGCTGACACCACGCACCATACCACAACCTTTTCATCATGCAGTGGGGTATCATGGATTACTTGGGGGTTTACAGCAGCCCAATATCTGGTGATTTGTGTGTTTATGTAGCCTGACAGATGAAACCATGCCTCATCTGTAAACCACGTTATGGACGTGGAATAAGAGTACCCTGAAGCCATGGACAGTAACTGATTCGTTTATCATAATCTGCTTCTTTCAGTTGTTGCACCATATGTACTCTGTAAGGTCGCACCTCTTTGACATGTCTCTTTCCTGGCTCAATCGACACAACGATTTGTTTGGAGAATTCAATAGCCTTCTGCGAACAACTGTAACAGATGACGGTCTATGTTTTCCACTCTCAGTTGTCTCCAACTTTCTTACAAGCGATAACATTGTTGCCTTTGTCGGAACATCGCATACATTAAATTATCTTCGAAATTCCCGTTGTGTTATTACCAAGGAATTTGTCTCCCAATATGTTTTCAAAATGTAAACACGCTCTCGTAGTGAGTAATGTATGTTCCTATAAGGACTGCACATTTAAGTATTTCAACTGTCGACAATTGCCAGTGTTGTGAATTCTTCCAGAGCCACTGAGATCATTAAAACAAAGTTCTATATTGTACGAGCTTTCAAAGAGAAATTATGGTCTATTGAAACGCACTGTAGAAATTTTCATTTGTTTTTAATACCCTCGCCATGCAAAGAGTGTGGATTATCAAAGGTTCCATATGGCGTTCAGCTCTTAAGAGATATACCTATCATTTAAGGCTATTTTATTCCTCATTTCTATGTAGCTACAAGGGAAAATTGCAGCAAAATCATATTTTAAATATTTATTTCGACTAATATGAAATAAAAGAACCGAGTGACAGATTTTTCCTAACTTGTGTACTCGTAGAAGTGAAAGATTACTACAAAACTTCTGATACAAGATACTTAAGGAATATAAGCGTTCACTTATTTTGTAGACAGAAAAAGTGAAGGGACTATCGGTTTGAAATATTACAGAACTGTGCTGATCAAAAATAAAAATAATTTTTATGACACAGAAGTTTCGCGAGATAAATGTATATGTACCTCCCGGTAAGTGCAAATATCACACTGTCATTGAAGTCGTGCTTCGCGTCATTTAAGTACCGAGAAAATGTGGGCGTGATTTGACATTTTAATGTGCGATTCCATATTCATAAAATATTCATTTAATTCATTTTTGACACATTAATTAGTCATACCATATTCATAAAATATTAATTCCGATACATGTTTAACACATTCAATGAACTAATGCATTTTAAAAAGCTGTGCATAGGATTAATGTACCATAATATTTTCGTTTTGGAAGCAAGTAAATATTGACGTGATGGAAATGAGTATAGGAGGGACGGCTGATAAGTCCTGGGCCTCACAATAGAAATAAACATTAAAATTTTTAATTTACTTCTCAACACTCTGGAAAAGCTAATACATCTGTCATGTAAGTGTTCTAATTTAATAAAATCATCAATGCAGTGCGATTTATCATGATTGTTTACCACTTCAATGACGTCCTCTTTGCTGGGAAATCTTCGTCCTCCAAGAAATTTCGCGAGGTTCGGGAATAGGTGGTAGTCACTGAGTGCTAAATCTGGCAATTATGGTGAATGTTCAAGCAATTCCAACTTTAATTCGTACATTTTTCCCGTTGAAATGACTGAACGATGGATCGGAGCATTGTCGTGAAGAAACGAGATTTTTTCTTTGCTAAATGACGCCTTTTTCCTTCCACCTTCTCACTCAAAAGCTGCAGTAAGCTTGCATAGTAGTCATCAGTGATACTTCTGCACTTTCCCAGGTAATCAATAGAAATAAATCTTTGTGCATCCTAGAAAACACTCGCCATAACCTGATTAGCTGAAAAAATTGAATTTGCCTTTCTTTGGAGTTGATTGACCTGGCGCAATCCACTGTTTTGAATGATTTACATTCTGGAGTGTAGTGATGTATTGAATTTTCATCTATGCTAATAAGTTGCTTCAAAAATTTACTAGGATTTTTCTGGTAGAGCACCAAATTTTTAACAGAAACAGTTTATCTTTGCAACTTTTGATCAGGTGTCAACAAACGTGGCACAGAGCTTCTGAAAGCCCAAAGCATTACTTAGAATAATGCCTGCACGTTCTGTTGATACGTTTACAGCCTCTGCTATCTCAGAAAACTTTAATCTGAGGACTTCCAGTACTAAACGATGAATTGTTTCGATTATCTCTGGAGAAAATTCCACAGGGCGTCCAGAGCGGGGCTCATCACTAGTGCTTGTACGTCCCATTTTAAACCCTACAAACCACCTTTTAATTATTGTATATGAAGGGACAGAGCTAGGCTTATCACTAGTGCTCGTACGTCAAATTTTAAACTCTACAACCCACCTTTAGTCATTATATATGAAGAGACAGAGCGGGGCTCATCACTAGTGCTTGTACGTCCCATTTTAAACTCTACAACCCACCTTTTAGTCATTGTAAATGAAGGAACAGAGCGAGGCTCATCACTAGTGCTCGTACGCCCCATTTTAAACTCTACAACCCATCTTTTAGTCATTATATATGAAGAGAGAGAGCGGGGCTCATCACTAGTGCTTGTACGTCCCATTTTAAACTCTACAACCACCTTTTAGTCATTGTAAATGAAGGGACAGAGCGAGGCTCATCACTAGTGCTCGTACGTCCATTTTAAACTCTACAACCCACCTTTAGTCATTATATATGAAGAGACAGAGCGGGGCTCATCACTAGTGCTTGTACGTCCCATTTTAAACTCTACAACCCACCTTTTAGTCATTGTAAATGAAGGGACAGAGCGAGGCTCATCACTAGTGCTCGTACGCCCCATTTTAAACTCTACAACCCATCTTTTAGTCATTATATATGAAGAGAGAGAGCGGGGCTCATCACTAGTGCTCGTACGTCCCATTTTAACCTCTACAACCAACCTTTTAATTATTGTATATGAACAGACAGAGCGGGGCTCATCACTAGTGCTCGTACGTCCCATTTTAAACTCTACAACCCACCTTTTAGTCATTATATATGAAGAGACAGAGCGGGGCTCATCACTAGTGCTCGTACGTCCCATTTTAAACTCTACAACCCACCTTTTAGTCATTATATATGAAGAGACAGAGCGGGGCTCATCACTAGTGCTCGTACGTCCCATTTTAAACTCTACAACCAACCTTTTAATTATTGTATATGAAGAGACAGAGCGGCGCTCATCCCTAGTGCTCGTAGTCCCATTTTAAACTCTACAACCCAGCTTTTATTCATTATATATGAAGAGACAGAGCGGAGCTCATCACTAGTGCTCGTACGTCCCATTTTAAACTCTACAACCCACCTTTTAATCATTGTATATGAAGGGACAGAGCGAGGCTCATCACTAGTGCTCGTACGTCACATTTTAAATTCTACAACCCACCTTTTAATTATTGTATATGAAGAGACAGAGCGGGGCTCATCACTGGTGCTCGTACGTCCCATTATAAACTCTATAACCCACCTTTTAATTATTCTATATGAAGAGACAGAGCGAGGCTCATCACTAATGCTCGAACGTCCCATTTTAAATTCTACAACCCACCTTTTAGTCATTGTATATGACGGGACAGAGCGAGGCTCATCAGTAGTGCTCGTACGTCACATTTTAAACTCCACAACCCACCTTTTAATCATTGTATATGATGGGACAGAGCGAGGTTCATCACTAGTGCTTGTACGTCTCATTTTAAATTCTACAACCCACCTTTTAATTATTGTATATGAAGTGACAGAGCGAGCCTCATCACTAGTGCTTGTAAGTCCCATTTTAAACTCTACAACCAACCTTTTAATTATTGTATATGATGGGACAGAGCGAGGTTCATCACTAGTGCTTGTACGTCTCATTTTAAATTCTACAACCCACCTTTTAATTATTGTATATGAAGTGACAGAGCGAGCCTCATCACTAGTGCTTGTAAGTCCCATTTTAAACTCTACAACCAACCTTTTAATTATTGTATATGAAGGGACAGAGCTAGGCTCATCACTAGTGCTCGTACGTCCCATTTTAAATTCTACAACCCACCTTTTAATCATTGTATATGATGGGACAGAGCGAGGTTCATCACTAGTGCTTGTACGTCTCATTTTAAATTCTACAACCCACCTTTTAATTATTGTATATGAAGTGACAGAGCGAGCCTCATCACTAGTGCTTGTAAGTCCCATTTTAAACTCTACAACCAACCTTTTAATTATTGTATATGAAGGGACAGAGCTAGGCTCATCACTAGTGCTCGTACGTCCCATTATAAACTCTGCAACCCATCTCTTAATTATTGTATATGAAGGGACAGAGGCAGGCTCATCACTAGTGCTCGTACGTCCCATTTTAAACTCTACAGCCAACCTTTTAATCATTGTATATGAAGGGGCAGAGCTAGCCTCATCACTAGTGCTCGTACGTCCCATTTTATACTCTACAGCCAACCTTTTAATCATTGTATATGAAGGGGCAAAGCTAGGCTCAACACTAGTGCTCGTACGTCCCATTTTAAACTCTACAACCCATCTCTTAATCATTGTATATGAAGGGGCAGAGCTAGGCTCATCACTAGTGCTTGTACGTCCCATTTTAAACTCTACAGCCAACCTTTTAATCATTGTATATGAAGGGGCAAAGCTAGGCTCAACACTAGTGCCGTACGTCCCATTTTAAACTCTGCAACCCACCTCTTAATTATTGTATATGAAGGGACAGAGCGAGGCTCATCACTAGTGCCCGTACGTCCCATTTTAAATTCTACAACCCACCTTTTAATTATTGTATATGAAGTGACAGAGCGAGCCTCATCACTAGTGCTTGTAAGTCCCATTTTAAGCTCTACAACCAACCTTTTAATTATTGTATATGAAGGGACAGAGCTAGGCTCATCACTAGTGCTCGTACGTCCCATTATAAACTCTGCAACCCATCTCTTAGTTATTGTATATGAAGGGACAGAGCTAGGCTCATCACTAGTGCTCGTACGTCCCATTTTAAACTCTACAACCCATCTCTTAATTATTGTATATGAAGTGACAGAGCGAGCCTCATCACTAGTGCTTGTAAGTCCCATTATAAGCTCTACAACCAACCTTTTAATTATTGTATATGAAGGGACAGAGCTAGGCTCATCACTAGTGCTCGTACGTCCCATTATAAACTCTGCAACCCATCTCTTAGTTATTGTATATGAAGGGACAGAGCTAGGCTCATCACTAGTGCCCGTACGTCCCATTTTAAATTCTACAACCCACCTTTTAATTATTGTATATGAAGTGACAGAGCGAGCCTCATCACTAGTGCTTGTAAGTCCCATTATAAGCTCTACAACCAACCTTTTAATTATTGTATATGAAGGGACGGAGCTAGGCTCA
The DNA here is from genome assembly GCA_030765055.1 of Mantis religiosa. NCBI lineage: Eukaryota > Metazoa > Arthropoda > Insecta > Mantodea > Mantidae > Mantis > Mantis religiosa. The sequence goes on from CM060947.1 coordinate 22,430,973, forward strand.
TCACTAGTGCTCGTACGTCCCATTATAAACTCTGCAACCCATCTCTTAGTTATTGTATATGAAGGGGCAGAGCTAGGCTCATCACTAGTGCTCGTACGTCCCATTTTAAACTCTACAGCCAACCTTTTAATCATTGTATATGAAGGGGCAGAGCTAGGCTCATCACTAGTGCTCGTACGTCCCATTTTAAACTCTACAGCCAACCTTTTAATCATTGTATATGAAGGGGCAAAGCTAGGCTCAACACTAGTGCCCGTACGTCCCATTTTAAACTCTGCAACCCACCTCTTAATTATTGTATATGAAGGGACAGAGCGAGGCTCATCACTAGTGCTCGTACGTCCCATTTTAAACTCTACAACCCATCTCTTAATCATTGTATATGAAGGGACAGAGTGAAGCTCATCACTAGTGCCCGTACGTCCCATTTTAAACTCTACAACCAACCTTTTAAGCATTCTATATGAAGGGACAGAGCGAAGCTCATCACTAGTGCTCGTACGTCCCATTTTAAACTCTACAACCCACCTTTTAAGCATTCTATATGAAGGGACAGATCGAAGCTCATCACTAGTGCTCGTACGTCCCATTTTAAACTCTACAGCCCACCTTTTAAGCATTCTATATGAAGGGACAGAGCGAAGCTCATCACTAGTGCTCGTACGTCCCATTTTAAACTCTACAGCCCACCTTTTAAGCATTCTATATGAAGGGACAGAGCGAAGCTCATCACTAGTGCTCGTACGTCCCATTTTAAACTCTACAACCCACCTTTTAAGCATTCTATATTAAGGGACAGAGCGAAGCTCATCACTAGTGCTCGTACGTCCCATTTTAAACTCTACAGCCCACCTTTTAATCATTGTATATGAAGGGAGAAGAGTCTTTCTTTGTACTGTCCATTTCCTCCTTGATTTCTTTAGGCTTTAAACTTTTCAAATGAAAGTATTTAATCATTGCTCGTTTTTACAAACCCTCCATTTTCGTAAAACATCTCCACTTGTCTTGTATAAAATGCTGCCATTCAAAATCTGAACAAGCTGTTGACCTGTAACTATATATTCAAGCTTGCCTAGCGTTCAACTATATGATGCTATCCATCAACCTGACCCAGTTAAGCCTGGAACTTATCAGCCGACCCTCGTATATTCTACAAAAAAGGACAAAGCTAGAAATTCATATCAAACTTCTTTATTTGTCACCAAAATCTTGTAATCACCCCTCTTACACAAATACACAGCTTCGACAAGTCTTTTTAATGTTGCTTTATGTCACTTTAGTGCGCACCAATTAGAGCTGCTGTAGTCTGACGCACACACAATCTTACTTCTTACACCGATCTGCACGCCGATTTTGAACAAAACAACTCCGATATTCGCTTGTTAACTATTTCACTGTACTGTTCAAGTGTTCGCCGGTTTCTTACCATGGAGTTCGGAACATACCTATCTCACCCAACTCAAATGATCGACTCACTGACCCGTGAACAGCTTCACTGCTCTATTGTTACATAGGCAGACAAGAAAAAATCCGGTGAGATTAGGTCAGAGGATCTAGGGGGCCACTAACCTTTTGAGACTATTCGATTATCAAAGAATCTGTGCAAGAGTGTGCAGGAATAGGCCACGGACAATTGAAGTTCTCAAGGAATCCGTTCGAACCGAAATAAGTAACATTGGCGAGGATACTCTCCATAAAACTTCAGAGAATGTGGTGAGACGGGTACAAACATGTATAGATGCTGATGGAGGACACTTCCAACATTTTCTCTGAGATGTAAATAGTGTAATGTACTCTCCCAATTGTGTATTATATTCTCCCAAAGTTCTACAAGTGCCCTATTATTGGTTCAAAAGTTATGAATTATTGAAATGCTTCAGGTTTATATGGATCGCACTGTATATCAGACTATAAAGTCCTTCAGACCTAGAGAAACAGTCTCGGGACTGCGTTTTATGAATTTAATGAACTTTTGTTATTACTCTTACTATTATTATTATCCTAATGCTTCAAATTGAGGTGAACCTATCAAATTTCATCTCATCATGCGGATGGCAGCCTTCTCTGAGTCACCTCAGGTGGGTTGACTTATAATTCTCCTCGGTTCCACCTGAGGGAAACCTTCTTGGAGCTGGTGTATATAGGTTATTAACTCTTTCGCCCGCCTCGGTAGCGTGGTGGTAGAGTGTCTGCCTCACGTTCAAGAGGTCCGGAGTTTGAATTTCGGTCAGGGTGAGTTACTTGGATAAGGTTTTTTCCTGGGCTTTTTCTTATCCTGAAGGACGAATGTCGGGTAACTCTAAGCTCCATGGACCCCGGGCTCATTTGAGCATTATTTCGCCCATTCCATTCATCGTCCGATATGACTTAACGTTGGAGGACGTAAAATTACAACAACATTAACTGTTTCGGACACTGTGCTTTCTTACCTTATCGTTCACTCGTGATGTGATAAGCTGGAGATATTCCGTCCATTACCTGACCAGTCATCATTTTCTGTAGTTCAACAAGAAGTTCAAACTTTCATAGTTCAGCTGTTTCTTAAACTTAAAATTCTTGCTACATTTTAAAAATTTCATTATAAGATTTACTGCAGTCAGGGCTTAGAGAAATATAATGTCGTGCAATGTTGTCATCGCTGCTGGGAATTTGCTTTCCTGTATTCATGTCTTGGAATCACAGGTTTAAGCGCATCTCGTGGGGAGAACAACTCACTCCAGTAATCCCCTGCGTCAACTCAGAAATTCAATTTCAACGCTACTGTTGCCATTCTGAAGCTCGTGAAAAAGTAGCAGATACAACTTCTGCTGGGACTAACCCTCACAAGCGGGAAATATAATCTAATGTACAGGACCAAAGATTATGCTTTGTATTAAAGCGATAGAGCTCTTAAAAGTTGAACTTTCATTTCGTAATGGGATTTATGAGGTGGAAAATTATGGTGTTAAACGCTTCTTAGATAACAGCTGTTACCTGGTAAATAACTAAGGACTTGCACGCAAAAAATACTTAATATTAGACAAAAGTTCTGATAAATATCTCTGATCACAACTCTATAAATTATCTTTCTAATGCTTATTCGTCCATTTGCTTCTTGTTAGGGATAAGTATTCACTTGTCATGCACATTGCAGTGCAGCTTTAATATGGTGGGCTGGTTGGTGTTTAATGTTAAACAGTTGGCAATGAAACAATAGCTCTGTTATACTCCAGTATTTTGAGGTTATGTTGGCACGTTGACTTAAGGTTGGGCAATCCAATATCTTAGTCTGCATTGAATTTTTCATGTTCACTCTATCAAAGATCTTAACCTATATATGGCTAGTGTGAAGAAATGATTATTTTCCATCAATTAACTAAAATATGACAAGGTTGTTTGTTATTCCGAAAAAATTGCTGCTAATGTGCTGCAAACAACAAATCAAAACGAGAAGATTGAAGGATCTTGGCAAAACGTGACACGTATGGTCAAGAGTAACCATTTATTCTACTATGAAATTAAAATTTTAGAAAAAGAGAACGAAATTTAGGATTTGCTTAAAATACACAGCTTTTGTTATGCTTTTAATCATTTCTTCATACTAGCCGTATATAGGATAAGATCTTTGATAGAGTGAACATGAAAAATTCCATGCCATGGCTGGGATTTGACTTAATGATTTTTCATGTTAATAACAAAAGATTTAAAACAATAATACTGATAATTCTATTATATGGAGCAGAGAGCTGGACTCTCCTACAGAAACAAGGAAGCAAAATAACAGCTATGGAAATGAGATATTTAAGACGAGCTGTGGGGAAGACAAGAAGAGATAACAATAAGGGAAGAGTTGGGTACACACTCTGTTAAAGAAATATTGGAAAAAGACAACTTAAATGGTATGGACATGTACTCCGCATGTCAGAAGAAAGAAAACCCAAACAATATTTAGAAGCAAGACCAGAAAGTAAAAGAATTAGGGGAAGGCCACGCATGTTGTATCAGGAATACATTGAGAAGTTGGGGAAGGATAGAGGGAAAACCATGACAGAAATGAAGAGAATGATAATGGACCCAGAAAAGTGGAGGAAATGGGTAGAAGAGGCTTTTACTCCACGCCTAACAGCACAAAGGAGTTAGAGAAAGAAGAAGAAGAAGAATTTTCATGTTGACTCTATCAAAGACCTTAGCCTGTATACGGCTAGTGTGAAAAAATGATTAATTTCCATTAATTAACTAAAATAATAAGAGTTAAATGATGAAACCGGGGACTCAAGTACTTACAATAGTAAGTCACCACAAATGGTGTATCTCAGATGCGAGAGCCCCTAGTGATCTACCAGGGAAATATGAGTCAAATGGAGAATTTAATGTCGCGACGGCAGGTTGGCAATGGTAGCTCAATGGGTTAGAGCAACTGGACGGAAACCAGACGATCCGTGGCTCAAATCCCGGCCATGACATTGAATTTTTCATGTTGACTATCTATCAAACAACCTTGTCATAGTTTACTTGTGATGATTAACCATGACCTTTTAACAGTGCATGCTCTGATGCCTTATTTAACATTAAAAATAAGGGTTAATGAATATTTTAAACATGGAGCTCAGAAATGGTAACTAGTAGTATTTTCTCCTATACTCCTTTTTTGTTTCTGAAATCTTTGCTTCTATTGAGGCAAGAAATGCAATTTTCATGTATATTACAACAGAACAAATAGTCAATTAATTTATTTTTAACGCGAAACTGTATTTCTAAAACTAAATAAAATCACTGTAGCCACTTCAATAATTATATGAAAATTTACTAAACATTTTCTTACTTATTTTACCATGCTTATAGCTTTTGTGCATCATTTAATTCACTTCTAAACCTCACGCTTATTATTATTAGGTTGATTATTCCTAGCCCTTTGGTTTCACGACAAAGCACCGTTAACCTCTAATAAATTACCGAAAGGCTATACCACGAGTGGTATTAGAGAAAATAGTCTACCGTGATTGGTTCAAACTGAGACGGGCTGTGAATTGGATTTGTCAATGTTGATGTCTGGTCGTGGAAACGTCCGTGCCTTTCTGAAATTGCTCAGTTCTCACAAGGGAAAGACAAATGCCTGCGAAGCAAGCTGTCTGGTTTCCTGACACGTGTTAACCGCTACCATTAAACTCTCCTGTCTCAGTGGGCCTTCTGAAATACCGTTCTTCACTCTAAAGGCTGCTTCACAATAACCAAAACGACAAAGTTAAGATACTGCTAGTATAACGTAAGCCTTTCACAATTAACGGGTTGGAAGGACTTGGTCAAATTTTAACGTCTCGTTCTCATTCCTGGGCACGGCATATTTGATCCGCATTTTGCATAATGCACCTCTTACTGTAGAAATTATTCAAGGTGGCCGTGACATGGAATAGCACTAGAGCTTTCTGTAGTCGCGAGTTGCGGAAAATGAAACCAGGAGAAACTGCAGCAAATCTGCATTCTCTCTCAGATCCATTTATAATTGGTTCATCTAGTGAAGGCGAAACTAGTTTATTTATATTGATGCCACGGTTTCCTCGAGTGGCACTCCGAATTTGCTGTGGTCTAAGGTCTATGAGGTGAACTATGAAGCATGTTCTATTGGAATGCGTGGAAGGTATAATGATAAGATACATACAGTGTGCGCAATTTATCTTGAGCGTTCGTCTCCCAAGTCCTCACTCCTAACTCCGTAAACACGGATGACAACTTAGAAACATGAAATGCGCTATACTAGTACACTACACTAGTACACTCTGACATCTGGTGACTAATATGCTAAGCTTTTACACGCGCTCTTTGTTTTCTGTGTGCAGTCGTTTTGTGCAAGTTTGAGGTTAATTACTTCTGCTTAACCAGTTTGTAATTATGGCTGAGGGAACACCAAACTCATCATCATATGTACCTTCCGAGCAACGAACTCCGACTCGGAAGCATGCACGTACCGTCGTGCATAGTGATGGCCGCAAAATAATAGCGAAAGTTGTAGAAAAAGTTGCGATACAGAAAAGGATAACAAACAGTTAATGTTCCCACTCAGCAACTCAATAGAACGAGCTGCTGGTTACACAGGAGAAAACGTCAGCACTGTCAGGCGTATTAAATCGTTTTGTACATCTCATCCCAATGAATCTCCAAAAATACCAGGAAAAAGCAGGTAAGGCTGTGATCTGTATATGGTAATTACTAATAGTGATTCTTTCTCCCTTTGTCTCTCTCTCTCTCTCTCCCTTTTTCTCTCTCTTTCTTTCTGTATTTATTTCTTTCGCTCTCTGTCTCTCCTTCCTACCTTCCATCCTTCCATCCTTCCATCCTTCCATCCTTCCATCCATCCTTCCATCCATCCTTCCATCCATCCTTCAATCCATTCTTTCTTCCTTCCTTCCTTTCTGCCTCCCTCCCTCCCTTCCTTCTTTCCTTCCTTCCTTCTTCTCCCTTCAATCCTTTCCTTTTTGGCTTCCTCTTTTTCCTTATATCTTGCTCTTTTATCTTTCATTTTCTCTTGCTCTGAGCCCCTTGCATAATTCTACATAGATTTCTACTTCCCTCCATTACCAAAGCTACACCGGTATAGGTCAACAAACCTGGGAGCAAGACTTACCTATGTTGTGGATGTTATGGTTCTCGAAAGGGGACACACTATTATTCGTTTACCTCCGTATAACTGTGCTCTGAATGCAATTGAAATGGCGTGGGCAAAAATAAAGAACGTTTTCAGAGGACACAACGTTACTGGGGATATGTCAGCCACAAATCTGCAGAAACTTGCTAAAGAAGCATTCTCTTCTGTAACTGCGACGGATTGGGGAGGATACTGCAAGAACTGGAAATGAAATATTGGAGAAATAATGGTGTAATTGAAAATACCATTGATGAAGTTATCAACACATCAGAGGATGCCAGCGATGAAACTGATGCAGTGGACTCAGAAATCGAAGAATCAGAAAGCGAATGAGTATTTATGACTGTCATATTTGTTTACTGTTTTTATGTGTTTCATAAATAGTAAGTATATAAATATACAGCTTATAGGATCGAGTTCAATTTAATGTTTATCCACAGAGCTCACACTTGCGGCCTTCGCTTATCTTACGCACTATTTTGCTGAACTGTGTTTTTCAAGGTTGACCACACTGCAGAAACAAAAGAGCGTTAGCTCTCGCAACTTCCCATGTACCCGCACTACACCGTAAATCCAGCGCTCTTCTTATCTTGTACGTACTGTAGTTAAACAATGTAAGATGATAATATATCTGAAGTGAGATCTCTAATGTTTCAGAATAATTTAACTTTTTTGAATTTTGACACCAGAAGATGTAATTGTGGTGTTATATCTTATCTCTTTTGACCAATCAATATTTTACTATTCCCTAGACGATTGCATGCGTGATTTGTGATGGAAAAAACAGATTTTGGGCGAATTTTCTCTAGGTTCTTCAGTTTCCCAAGCCATTCACTCCTCCAACGCCTTATCAACCGCTTTCCGTTCATCCTTTTCACCTTCTTTTCACGTTATTCTCCACTCCCATGTCAAATTGTGGGTTCCCCGGTTCTCTGCTCTCCATTTCACTTCCAAGTTGTAACATCTCGTTTTTCGATTGTGAGATCATGAGGGAGTTGGGGCGGTAAGCACGTCCCACCCTACACTACAACTCCTCTACTTATGAACGTCCGTTGTAGCGTTGTAGCTGTAGATTTTCGTACAGTAAGTTGTCGTGAGTCGCTTAAAAGATAACCGAATTGCTCCCTCACAAAGTAGGTATAACCCGAGCGCGGTCGATCACGTTAAACACTTCCTTATGGACGCAAACAGGAATAAAAGGACGCAAATTTTAAAAATAAGTGCTCTTTTAAAAACTTGGCTCGCACCAACGTTCCTACTTCAAAGTTTGAAACTTCTTGTTCCATACGAAACACCATTTTTTACTCGGTGACCTGCTATGTACTAAGTGTTTCATTTCGCAATCTATTTTTCACAACTTATTCTTCAATTCAGAAATTGTTAATACATCCATTAACTCTCTGGAAAGCTATTAACCCTCGCTTCTTACATTATATATTCATTTTAACATATGTAAATAATTAACTGCAGTCATTTATCTGTCTTCCTATTTATTTCTCCAGCCAGTTGTTTTCTTATCAATATGTAACTCAAAAACAATTGCAAAAACATTAAAGAACAGCAATAACAGACAGAAAAGGACAAAAAGTAGCCATAATATATTCATTAATTATGAAATGGATCTTGGTACGATTAGAGGATGCATTAATAAAAAGGGAAAACTGGTTCAGCGGTACCATGTACGCTCGCTTTTCTAAAGTCTCAGGTTCCTTTCCCATCATTTGGCCACTCACACATTGAGCTTTCCCCCCGATTTGGTAGGCGTATGGTGTGGCTGTTTATTCTTTTACAGCGGATTACCTTTATTAATTCCTGTTCCCATCATTTGTTGTCATTTGTTTCATACCATGTATTTCAGATACGTCGGACTAATGGACGGCGGCTGGTTTGCTGCAGAAGGACGGTGAACAGGCTTCTCGAAGGATTTTACCCTTGTATGGCAAGACCATTGGGGTTATGACCAAGCGGTATACAGCTTTGCATGTGGCTTAGGCAGAGCTAGCTGCTATCAGTGTAGGTGCCATATTACTGTTTCATTTCAATTTATATCCTCCAACGTTAAGTCATATCGGACGATGAATGAAATTATGTACAAATGAGTACAGGGTACATAGAGCTTAGGGTTACCAGACATTTATCTTTCAGGAAAAGAGAAAACCTCCAACGTTAAGTCATATCGGACAATGAATGAAATGATGTTAAAATGAGTACAGGGTACACAGAGCTTAGAGTTACCAGACATTCATCTTTCAGGATAAGAGAAAACCTCCAACGTTGACACATTGGACGATGAATGAAATGATGTTCAAATGAGTACAGAGTACGTAGAGCTTAGAGTTACCAGGCATTCATCTTTCAGGATAAGAGAAAACCTCCAAAGTTAAGTCATATCGGACGATGAATGAAATGATGTTAAAATGAGTACAGGGTACACAGAGCTTAGAGTTACCAGACATTCATCTTTCAGGATAAGAGAAAACCTCCACCGTTAAGTGATATCGGACGATGAATGAAATGATGTTAAAATGAGTACAGGGTAGACAGAGCTTAGAGTTACCAGACATTCATCTTTCAGGATAAGAGAAAACCTCCAACGTTGACATATCGGATGATGAATGAAATGATGTTAAAATGAGTACAGGGTACATAGTGCTTAGACTTACCAGACATTCATCTTTCAGATAGTTGAAAACCTCCAACGTTAAGTGATATCGGACGATGAATGAAATGATGTTCAAATGAGTACAGGGTACATAGAGCTTAGATTTACCAGACATTCATCTTTGAGGATAAGAGAAAACCTCCAACGTTGACATATCGGATGATGAATGAAATGATGTTCAAATGAGTACAGGGAACATAGAGCTTAGAGTTACCAGATATTCATCTTTGAGGATAAGGGAAAACCTCCAACGCTAAGTCATATCGGACGATGAATGAAATGATGTTGAACTGAGTACAGGGTACATAGAGCTTAGAGTTATCATACACTCTTCTTTCAGGATAAGAGAAAACCTCCAACGTTAAGTTATATCGGACGATGAATGAAATGATGTTGAAATGAGTACAGGGTACATAGAGCTTAGATTTACCAGACATTCATCTTTTAGGATAAGGGAAAACCTCCAACGTTAAGTCATATCGGACGATGAATGAAATTATGTTGAAATGAGTACAGGGTACATAGAGCTTAGATTTACCAGACATTCATCTTTTAGGATAAGGGAAAACCTCCAACGTTAAGTCATATCGGACGATGAATGAAATGATGTTCAAATGAGTACAGGGTATACAGAGCTTAGAGTTACCAGACATTCATCTTTCAGGATAAGAGAAAACCTCCAACGTTAAGTCATATCGTACGATGAATGAAATGATGTTCAAATGACTTCAGGGTACATAGAGCTTAGATTTACCAGACATTCATCTTTTAGGATAAGGGAAAACCTCCAACGTTAAGTCATATCGGACGATGAATGAAATGATGTTCAAATGAGTACAGGGTATATAGAGCTTAGAGTTACCAGACATTCATCTTTCAGGATAAGAGAAAACCTCCAACTTTAAGTCATATCGGACGATGAATGAAATGATGTTGAAATGAGTACAGGGTACATAGAGCTTAGAATTACCAGACATTCATCTTTTAGGATAAGGGAAAACCTCCAACGTTAAGTCATATAGGACGATGAATGAAATGATGTTCAAATGAGTACAGGGTATATAGAGCTTAGAGTTACCCGACATTCATCTTTCAGGATAAGAGAAAACCTCCAACTTTAAGTCATATCGGACGATGAATGAAATGATGTTCATATGAGTACAGAGTACGTAGGGCTTAGAGTTACCAGACATTCATCTTTCAGGATAAGAGAAAGCCTCCAACGTTAAGTCATATAAGACGATGAATGAAATAATGTTCAAATGGATGCAGGGTACATGGAGCTTAGAGTTAACATTCACCTTTCAGGATAAGAAAGAACCGCGGAAATATGCTTATGCAGATAGCTCATCCTGACCGAGATTTGAACTTGGTAGCTCTTGAACTTGAGGCAGAAATGCTATAGAGGCGAACATAATGTTTATAGGCCTCTTCCTTCCTAGCATGTTTTTACCTTTTTTATAACTCTTTTTCATATTTTTGAGTGTCTTGTTTCTCCTGCTTGTTTACCATTTTGTGGTCCCACCAACCTCTGCACCACGAAGTACTAAATCTAGACATTTAAGCGAGGTCACACATTCGATGGGCCAAATAATTGCGACTAAGTCGAAAGTCAGGTTTCTTGACCATTCTGCTAAGGAGGCAGTCCATCCATCGGTGCCTTCGCTTCCTCCTTTCCTCCCATAGGTAGCTTTGGAAGCACAAACGATCTAAGTGCGATACAGCGCTCGACCTATTTGGAAGCTCCTCAGTCTAAATACTCCTAAATCCTACAAACAAATGAAGCTAATACACAAAATTGACTTTCAACTTTGCAGTCGATATGGTCATTGTTACGTACTTCCGTTCACGTTCCCAAGATGTTTTGCTTCCTATTCTCTGAAATAAAGTAAACCAGAACAGAAGTTCCCGTTCTGAAGTCAATGTCCTGGTTTACGCAAACACTGATCTCATTTTCGGCCACTTTATCCAAAAGTTTCAGCTATTTAAAAAAGTCCAAAAGTTGGTTGGTAAGTAAGCGCATGTCCTGGCTTGATAAATGATCGCAAACTTTAGGAACTAGAAGCTGTTAGTGTTGAAACAGATAAGTACCACTTCGTGAGCGCCATAGCTTTTTTATTTTAAGTTGCCGTACAGTTCTGTCTACTAGTCTTATTGCCTTACGGTTTTCTGTGAATTTTTTTTGCCTCTCCACGCTGCAGTTCAACCTTTTTCTTGATGATCTCCAAGCACGAAGATGTATAATGTATGTGATATTTTCATGTTAAACCACTTCTCCTGTTTGAATATAAAATAAATGGGTATTAGAAACCCATTCATCTGCAGTGATATTGCCATTATGGACGCCTTTTGTTGAATATAAGCACCGAATTGAATTCTACATCTATCTCAGTGATATTCCCTGGTTATACTTAAAACTGCTTTCCTCCACCTGAAATACAGTCTCTAGAGTTACTCTATATCTTCATCTGGTAAAACATCTTTAGTACAAGGGCAAAAATCAAATTTCTCTATAGATATTAGATGCACTTTTTTCCTTTATAGCTCTTTTCCTAAGAATTAGTAAAACACAAACATGAAATGAATTCGTTGCTAGAAAGAATGCCATGTTATGTTGGTTTGATACGAAGCTTTAGTTTGGCTTATACATATAATGTGATTACAATAAAATAATCTATAAATGTAATAATATGCCTAGAATATTATTATAAGTAAAAGTTAAAAAGTTAGCATTTATTAAGATTGTTAATAAATATTTATAAAGTTAAAATATCACTGGATACTTAACATATAATTATTTATTTAAGTTTCTAGTGTAGTTCTGGGTCACAGAGATGGCAGCACTGAGTCAGTTTGACGGATAGCATCATATAGTTTAGCACTAGACTAGCTTGTATCCGGAGTTACAGGTCAATAACTTGTTTAATTTTTGATTGACAGATTTTTAAACAAGACAACTGTAGAGGCCTTAGGAAAATGGAGGATTTGGAGAAACAAGCAATGATTAAATACTGTCGCGGCAACAGGCATAAAAGTTTCGGCACAAATAGAAAACAGACATCGGATGATGTTTCACTGTAATAAAGAACTTGCATAAGCAGTTAACGATGGCGCGGCTAGTGTAAACAAACAGCCGGCAACAAAGATAGCTGAGATAAGACTTACCGAAACAAACAAACTGCGATAAGTGGAAATTTCTGGTAACATCTGGATTCTTTCGGGTTCTTTATTGTTCTGGAAATCTTTCGAATTACGAATGAGGTATTTAAGGAAGTGACGAGTTGAAACAGTAGTAGTTGTGTAACACAAGTGTTAAGAGCTGATCAGAACGTTGTAGACCGTGTGTATGTGACGTAATGCTGTTACGTGACAATTGAACAGTGCCTTCCTACGCAAATAAAGAACGATTTTTATTTTCTGCAAATTGAACTTTTAATTCTACGAACCCACAAAGTTACAATACTTCCATTTGAAAGACATAACGGCTAAATAAATCAAGGAGCAAATGCACAGTACATTGAAAGACTCTGTCCCTTCATATACAATAATTAAAACATGGGTTGTAGATTTTAAAGAAGACTTGTCAAGTTGTTAAAATTGAGATATGTTTTATATAAAATATGAGTAGCTGGCATATTTAATTTGTAAGATTACTCACTCAGACTAGGCAGGTATTCACCATTTCTTCCAAAAGCGCTTTTCGGTCTTTGCTTCAGACCACTGAAGATGGTTAACAAGCAAGAGATATAGCTTACAAAAACATTTTTGAATCATTTGTTTTAAAAATGCGGTACTTTTTAAGATTTTTCATTAAATTTTATTCAACGAAGCTCCATTATTATTGTTTCAGCAGATACAAGAATAACATAAGTTAAAAAGTAAATGTAAACTAATATCTAGAAATGTATTACATAACCCTACTTAATTATTACCTTGCAACTGTTTAAAACAATGTATAGTTCCAAAGATATTAACCGCAGAAATATGCTATTTATAACAACCCAGTGGACTTTAGAGGGCCTTGCATGACATTTTGAAGAAGTTCGAATAAAGATAGTGTAATGCCGAAAGAATACGATAATCAATACACTAATAACATAGAGTTGTGTGCATATGGACTACAAATAAGAAATACGTAAGAATACATTAGGTAGAATAAATGGAAACGGTAGTTCCTTCTTGGATAAAATATTACCTGCTTCTGAAGGAAGATATAAAACCCCGTGAAGACTTCATTTCCAGAAGCAGAAACAGTTAATTTAATGCAGGAGATGTTACGAGATGTCTATTTCTTTCAGATGTTCGCCTTAACGATGTACAAATTGCCCAACATTTGCTACAGTGCCCTTGGGTTGGCTTGAGAAAAATTGCACGGCAGTTAAGTGTGCCGTATTTATATCTGTAGATCCCGCGGGTGTCACAAGGATTTAACAGCAGTATCCTCTCTAGACGACAATAAACCCGTCAGAGATCAGTTTTTTGTAAGCAGGGTGATCAATTTCCAGGCGCATCATTAAAGACAAGTAATTAACCTTCTTCAACCTCGTTGAAAAGTTTACAAAAGTTAACACAAATGATCTACTGATATTAGATAGGCAGGGAGTTCATCAAACGTGACGACACGGGTCAATGAATATTTTAAAACCTTGCCATGACCTCTCCACCAGTAGCTATATCGAAACTTAGGAAAACATGACGAGATGCCAATATATTTGCATGGAGATATGCAAAATTGGGCCTTGTCGACCGATGGAAAGCTGAAAATTCCAATAATCGATGTTTTGAACCGTCATCCTTCAAATGAACTGCCAAAGTTTGGTTCAAGGGAATTCAGAAAGTGCGTGGCTCACCTGGATGTACAGTAGGGTTGCCAGATTTCCAAGGAAAAAGAATGGAGTGACTAATTTAACATTTTTTAAACTAAGAAAGATAAATTGGCAAACACACATTATGCTGAATACATAAATATTAAATTATTCATATTATTAACCTTCTAAGTGATCTTCAATATGACATGCTACATTTAATTACACTCCACTGAATTCTTGCCATTTTCACATTTTTCTGAATTATAAAATTCTGAACAGGATTTATTCTCATATTTTACTGTCACCTGGAGCTCTACCTTATTGTTTTTTACTGCATGATACACTAAACCAAGTTCACACGCTGTGATATTGTCATATTTTTATTTATTGTTGAAATTAACAAAATAATCCCAAATTTTATTTCCAACTCCAACATAGTATTTTTTCTTGATTAGATGTCCCTTATAACGTCCCTGTTGCCTGAAATCACTTTGTCCTCCATGTGAAATGCTGAAATCTTTCCTGCATGTGGTATAAAATGCCCGATTCTCGTCCGATGTCGACTTTATCCACGGAAATATATCTTCCCATTTATGGAGATATGTTTGATGATGTTTTGCCTTCAATTTCTTCCGTAGAGGAGTCTTTGATGGATCGTCTTCACCCTCAAACATGTTCCAAATATTGTTATCCACGATCACCAACAATTTAGGCTTAGCTTCCAAACACTACGCTTAAAATAGATTTACAACATAGAATAGAACGGGAACGGAGGTAGAACTGAAAGGAACTGAAAGACAAAATCAGAGAGACAATAAATTCACTTATTATCACTGGCAGAAACGTGTTGCTCTACTGCTACATGACGGCACACACATGTACCCACGTTGATTTAGAAAGCACTTCTGTTGCCAACATTTGCGAAATGAAACAAAAGTGCAATTTTCCAAAGATTACATAAACTTTTTGAGAATATTTAAGTCATTATATATTATTCAATAATTCGCAGTAGACAAATAAAAACGGAGAATTGCGTACTTCGGGTAAATAAACGGAGGAACAACATTTGGGAGAAAAAAAAAAAACGGAGGATTCCGAGAAAAATGGAGCATCTAGTGACACTGATGTACACAGGTCCATAAACAAACGCATTTGCTTGCATAGATCATTGATATTCCAAACCTTCATCATCATCATCATCATCATCATCATCATCATCATCATCATCATCATCATCATCATCATCATCATCATCATCATCATCATCATCGTCGTCGTCGTCGTCGTCGTTATCATCATCTACACCTTTTTCGTCACTGAAAGACACAATCCTTTCTAACGTTCACGGGACCTTACAAACATATATAATTTTATATCATGTTAGTATTTCTATACGAACACATTTTAATGATAATAGAACGTGTTTGCAGAGATGGCCGTGAATGTTACATAGATCATAGAAAATAAAATAGTTTTATTCCACAGAATATTTGTGTAAAATTAAAACAAACGTCGTGGATACTTTATTTTAAAACAATATACTATCTGCTCCTATGTATATATGGTCGCGATTTGCCAATAAATACAAATAAAAACAAAAGAATGACGATAAAAACAGGATACCGATTTAAAATACTGTAACACAGCGCCTATCTTAAGTTTACCGAAGGTTTGGAGTGGGGCAGTCAGAAACGTAAAGAGATACGATGCGCGGTCGGCGTAAACACCATTAGTCCTAACCACAGGGAACTAGAAACTTCTGGATGCTTCGATATCTGGAATATTCTGGAAATTTTCTACGGGTGTATAAGTGTGTTCCCGTAGCAGAGGGGATCCGTCCCTTTTAGCTGCCGAGGTGCGGGCGCTGCGGACCCTTACCTCTGACGTTATTAGAGGAACCTCGGGCCGAACATTCGAGCCCCTCCCTGATTGGGAGTTGTCCGAATTGGGTTGGACTCGAGGGAGCAGTAGTTCCCGATATCCGTGGGTGATCGGGTACGTCTCCTGATGGGGGTCAGGGAAGCCATATATTCGCGCGTACCTACCTGCATAGCTAGTGGAAAGTGTGCTAGATCACCAGGCGGTACTACCGAGGTCATGTTGGTAGCCTTCCCCTTTGGAGCTGACGCGTGTAACTGGCGTATCCAGTTCCATCCCGTCTTGAGTCCACAGGACCAGATGGGGGGGCTTCTTAGTCTCTAGGTCTTGCCCTATGGAAAACCCCACGGAGGTGCCGGGCGCCCTTTTGAGGCAGTTTGGTAATTCCCTGGTCGTTAGAGAGGGGGGGGGGTCAGTCTTCACTCTTTGTGGTGGATTGCCCTGGCAGATACCCTCTTATATACAAGTGTGTGCAAGGTTGCCGACATGACCTTGGATGTTATATTGGCACATAAACGGGGAACACATTTTTGGGACTATTATTTCTGAAAACACAGCGTTTAAAAGGATTAGTAACTTGTGGAACGTGCTGCAAGGAAAGGTTGGGCTTAAGCGAGGCTAATTTACAAGCCTGAACAAGTAATTTGCATTCTGTGTCCTTTAAGTCCCGACGCCTTGCATCAAAGCTTTAGTATGCAAATGTGTGTAACATAATAACACAAGACATGGAAGTCCGTTGTCATCGAAGTCCCGACCTAGATATACTTTTTAATTTTAATGGCCATTAAAGTTTCAGTTTTCTATCTGTCAACTTTTATTTTAGTGGAACTATACATTGTCCCTAGGGACTTGTGTAGTTTTCAGTCAAGCCGGACAAAATAGTGATGGTTATCTTGTATTGCTGTTCAGACGAGCTGTGGTTGTCAGCGGATACGGCGTAAAACACCACCAGTAGATTACACGCTTGAAGTATCAAAACAGCTATTTTTACTTTTTCTACCAGGTATATGTCATACATTACCCTCTACCCCAAAATTTTACATTTAGGTACTTAGGCATACGTCCACAATATTGGTACTGGTAATTGTGAGTTACCGGGTGCTGTTGTAATGCACTGGCATTACAACTACGAAATATATGTATACAATTAAAATACAGTGCGATCCAATTTAATAGGCCATAATTTCCCTTTGAAAGTTGTAGAATGTAGAAATTTGTTTTAATGACCTCAGTGGCTCTGGGAGAATTCACAACACTGGCAATTGTCGACAGCTGACAGTCTTAAGTGTGCAATCCTAACAGCAACATGCAGTACTCACTACGAGACGGTGTTTACATTTTGTAAACATATTAGAAGACAAATCCCTTGGTAACACAACGGGAACTTCAAAGAGAATTTAATGTATGCGATGATCCGACGAAGGCAATTTTTCGTTCGTAAGAAAGCTGGAGACAACTGAGACTGGAAAACATAGACTGTCATCTGTTACAGATGTTCGCAGAAGGCTATTGAATTCTCCAAACAAATCGTTGTGTCGACTGAGCCAGGAATCAGGGTATTCATATGGAACATGTCAAAGAGCTGCGACCTTACATAGTGCATATGGTGCAACAACTGAAAGAAGCAGATTATGATAAACGAATCAGTTACTGTCGATTGTTTCAGGGTACTCTTATTCCACGTCCATAACGTGGTTTACAGATGAGGCATGGTTTCATCTATCAGGATACATAAACACACAAAACACCAGATATTGGGCTGCTGTAAACCCCTAAGTGATCCACGAAACCCCACTGCATGATGGTGCACGGTGTCAGCTTCCAGGATCGTTGGTCCCATTTCCTTTGATACGAATGTAGACACTGAAGTTTATATAGGTATCTTCAATACATTTGTGTAGCAGCTGGATGATATCGAATTAAGAGAAGGTCACTTTCAGCAAGATTGTGCAACGTGCCATACATCTAATGACACTATGGGACTTGTAACCAGTTTCTTTGATAATTGAATAGTCTCGAAAGGTCTGTGCCCCCCTCCCAGATCTTCTGACCTAACCTCACCGGATTTTTTGTGGGGGTAGCTAAAATAGAGTATACAAGAACAGGCCACGGACAATTGATGTTCTCAAGGAATCCATTAGAACCGAAATAAGTAACATTGGCGAGGATACTCTCCGTAAAACTTGAGAGAATATGGTGAGACGAGTACAAACATGTATAGATGCTGGTGGAGGACACTTCCAACATTTTCTCTGAGATGTAAATAGTGTAACGTAATCTCCCAATTGTGTATTATATTTTCCCAAAGTTACACGTGTGTCCTACTGTTAGTTCTAAAGTTAAATATAAAAATATATAGTAGTGCATACTTCTTTCTGTGCGGAAATGTTTACACGACTTGCAGAACATATGATTACTCTGTAGAAATTGCTTGTAACGTGGGCCTGATGTTCTGACGTCACGAATCTAGCGGCAAGGTCTGTAAACATAGAGATGGCCCTGTTAGAACGATGTACACTGTTGTCTAAGCCGGTTTGTCATGTACTGCATACATCTGCTGTTCTTACCCGTTCCTCCCCGTAGGTGTATACATAAGACCCATTTGCGGGTCAGATGTTGGATATACCCTTCGTCAACTTATTGTATACTAAACGAGTACACTTTAGGGTATGCAGAGGATGTGGTGGAGAAATGTGCTTGTTTATCGATTATTTAATAGCCGTCTCATTCATTAACCACAATTCAGATCTACGCACGTGTTGTCACATAATTACATCATTGCTAATTTACAATCAGTGCAATTATATGATACAAACTGTTGACCTAAAATTAACAAGATTATGATGTTCATTTTGGTTACTTTAAAGGACACAACAATAAATTAGAATATATACTTATCACCTATTAGTACATTATTTATCTGAGGGCCGTTCAATAAAGAATGATCACAATTTTTTTGACAACGTACCTTTACTCATTCTCATAATTTTGTTGGTCCTTCTCAAAATAGCCTCCCCTGAATGCGATGCACTTGTCCCAGCGTTTCCGCCAGTCTTCAAAGACATGCTGGAAACCATTTTGAGAGATCCTTCAAAATCGCCTCTGCAGCCTTCACCACTGCTTCTGATGATGGATAATGCCTCACACGAAGGCGTTTATTCAGGTTAGGGAACAGAAGAAGTCACATGTGGCTAAATCCGAAATATAGGGAGGGTGAGGGATGCACTTCACGTTGATTTTTGCAAGATATTCAGCAAAAACGTTGGCAATATGCGGCCGCGCATTATCGTGGTGCAGCATCCAGCCTGTTTCACGGAAATGTGGTCTTTTGCACCTCATATGGACTTGCAATGTTTTCAGAACATCCTTGTAGTATTGTCCAGTTACTGATGTGTGTGCAGGTACAACATGCTGACAAACCATTCCATGAATATCAAAGAATGAGATGAGCATAACTTTCCCAGCAGAAGCAACCACTTTTGCCTTTTGGGGGGTTGGTGATGAAGGAGATTTCCACACTGAGCTTTGCTGTTTGCTCTCAAAATGAAATGATGTACACAAGCTTCATCAGCAGTTATTACGTTTGAAAGAAACTCCGGATCTTCCTCTAACATCAACTTTAACTGAATGTTACCTCCATTGCAGCGGTAGGCGATACTGAACATTTCTGAACTTGCCCGGTTGTCACAGGCGGGAACCAGGAGTACCAAAAATGAAACTACTACGGTTGCAGTCTTTATCGTCATCATCACTGCTCTCTAGACCCACGTTTATAATAGATATAATTATCTTCAATTGTTTCTTCCATTAACCCATCTCGGCGCTTAAAATCTTCCTCAATTTATTTCACTTGTCTGCATGCTGCTATCCAATCAATTTGTGTAATTTGAGCTATGCAGCTTGTTGCCATAGCTTTCAGATTACTCAAAGTAATCGAAGTACTTGTTTGCTGCAATCTTTGTTTAATTCCAGATAGCTCTATAGAGTTAAAGTCACAGTGCTACGGAGGAAGGCGTAAGACTGTAAAATCCCTTTGTTCCATTATTAAATGAAGTAAAAAACAGGCTCTTTAATTAATTTTCAATATGTCTAGAAGCTGATTTTTTGTCAGTTACGGATCTTGTTTAATTTTCTTTTGTGTTAGCCAATGAATAAACTGTGCCTTTCGAGATGAAGTGTTAGGGGCTTTATTTTCCTGTACGGTATGGCAAAACAATGCTTTCAGGTAGAATATTTGATATGAATTTCTCTTCTACCCACTTTTTATAATCTGCCCACTTTAATTTCATCATGGTTGTCTGCTGATTTCGATTTTGAATCGTAAATCAGTTCAGTTCCCTCAATAAATCCCATGGATCCCCCTGCATGTACAAATTACTCTTTGACCAGCAATAGTATTAGTCAAAACACCTGGTACTTCGTCATATTGCCAGCACTTCTTGACGGTTTAGTGAGTATTGACCCAAACCTCGTCTATATAAGCTACTGGTTTACGTGGCCCTTTTTCATTTTAATAACACCCCTTAAGTACTCTGCAAGTTTTTCAACTATTTGTGGTTTCTCCATTAGCACAGATCATTTGTTTTTGAATTTCTTAAACTGAAATCCAATTTCTTTCAATATTTTTCTACATGTTTCTTTGCCAACCTGAAAGTTTATTTATTATTTAGCGAGGTTCAGGAGTTTCCTTTTCCTTTTCATAGTACTTCAAAAATTTTCTACGCACAACGCACTTATCAAATTAATCAAGAGATATGGTTCTGCGTTATTTTAGATTTTTCCTCGAAGTTGTAACCTTAAACCGAGTTGATGAAACATTTTATGTTCATGATGGTTCTCCCAAACCTTCCCACTATTTTTGCTGTCCTAACAGCTGCTTTTTCAAGGGGTACGAGTAAACATTTTTTCCCTGCTTTTCTTGTCTACAGAACTGTATAACCTGATATATGATATGCTTTACATTAGAATGGGTTACTATTCTTGTTTTTTAAATTAGTAGGTGCTTCCGTAATTAAATTCTTAAAAGCACAGGCCTATTTTATCGCAACGAGCACTGCAACTGCCACTATACTATTCGAATTTTAACTGCACAAGAAAAGGTTCAAAGAAACACCGTGTTGAACTGCACTACATATGCACGTCACATTGGAGGTATCTCGGTATTGTTGATGTTTGCGTTATCCACACTGTACCTGCGGCACTCCGCCCACGTGTGACGTAACTGTTTAGTAACGCTTCTTGCCGAGTGCATTCATACTATATGCAGTTTAAAATCAGTAAGCTTTTCATCATAGAGTAGGCCGGTGCTTCAGCTGAAATAAAACACAATCGAGGCAAACCTTCAAAAAGTGACGAGGGGCGAATGATCGTGCTTTGTTTCCCGGTGCCTAAAGAAAGAAACCCGGAATCGTCCATAAAAGCATTGAGAAATAAACTGATGATCTCCTTGGTGTTTCCTCAAGTGTTAGAATGGAACAGCAAGTATCCAGAACTCTAAGAACACCGGGAAAATCGCGTAAATGCAAACAGCGCGTGGAGAAACACTACGATTTTACAAAAAGTGCTATACGCAGTAAGGTTTATGATTATTTTTTTCAGAAATGAACCCCCGACTCTAAAAGGTTTTGCATGCGGTATAATTCTGACACAGACTTGTCAAATTTTTCATGACGTACTCTCCATCGGTTGTTGATAGATATTGGATTGAAATTTCAAAAGCGAGGGCGGAAATCAGTTATAGTGGACAGAGAAGATATTGTGATGCGGAGACGTAAATATCTGCGCCAAATCAGAAGTTTTCGTAGAAATCCGATTAAATATGTGTGTGTAGTGTTTAACGTCCGCTTTTACTACATACGGCACCGCAGGCGGTGACACTGATGGTACATGAGATGAAGATGGAGCACCGGTGGAATGAGATGGCGGGGGAAACCGGAGGTCCCGGAGAAAACCTGCCCCAGCGCCGTGTTGTCCACCACGATAGAGCATAGTCGAAAGTGGAACTATACTGAAATCACAGCCAATGCTGACAGCTGGCCACGTGGTTTTGTTTACGTCAGGTTTCCTTTCTAAGGTCGGTGGGAGTTAATAAGATAAGCTTAAGCGATATCTAACACGTGGCCAGTTGAGTCAGCTCCACCTTGTTGTTTACAGCAGGATTAAACTAGCGTGAGGTAGAGTATAGTCGGGAGTGGAACTATGTTTTAATCACAGCCAATGCTGACAGCTGGCCACGTGGTTTTGTTTACATCAGGTTTCCTTCTAATGTCGGCGGGAGTTAATACGAGAAGCTAAAGCGATAGTCAAATGTTTTAAAATATTGTCGGTATCCAATAGCCTAATTGTTGTTTCACATGAGCTTGCCCCGTATCTCTTAACGGTCACGTGACCTTATCACCTCTCATTGGCTGCTGTTCTGGTATAGACTGTTGTGCGGTAAAATTAGTTCGTTATTTAACATGGTGATATATCTTTATATGTTGGAAGAGAATTGTCAAATTTATATTCATATTTTGGTAAGTGTCTGAATTAAATATATTACGTAACAGAGTTGATTTATCTGAAATGCATGTTAATTCTTAAACGAAGTAAAGAGGAGGTTCCTTTGCTCTCAAGCACATGGTACGATAACACGTGATTTAGCGGTAGTGATGACATATTTGTTTATATGACTTTTATTACTGACCTTGTTTTGAACGGGATTAGTCATATATTGCCATTCGAAGGTGTGTTGTGCCGAGTGCGAGAGCTAAATTATTTTATTGATCATTTATTGCACGTGTACCTATATGTATAATGGCAGAGTCTACCGACAGTTTTTCGCTGAAGCATCGCAAGGGAAAACCTTTTCAAAGCGGCGAAAAGAGAATTGTGGTGCATGTGTTTAAAGAAGAATCCATCTTTGTCAGTGAGGGAAGTCGAACAGCTGTGCCCTGAACTTACAGTTGTGAGTGTTAGATACGTTGGGACATCGCGACATGAAATTGAGACAACAGGAAAACTTACCACTCCAGGGGCGATATTGCTGTGTGACGAAGACGTTATTTAAGGACAACCAGACTGTACCGGGATACAAGTCGCAAAATATATTGCCTTGACGAGACTTGGGTGAATGAAGAACACACAAGTATGACGTGACACTACTTTTAAGACTGAAAGACAAGCATTTTTGCAAGGTATGTGTGCTGGTTTAAAAAAAAAAAACAGTAAAAAGGCCGAAGGCCTTTTATTATAAACTTGTTTCAGTTTCATTGCTCATTCATGTAGCTTCAACTTGCTCAATTTCTTTATAAACTTGTATTTTTACATGCTTTTACATTCTTGTTTTTACGATTTTATCTAGCTTCCTGGCAATTATTATGACGTTCACTGCAGGTTTAAATATGACGGGAAGGCACCGCCTCTGGCCTAAGGCGCGAAAACAGTAGCAAATTAGGGTGAGGGGGAAGGTAGTTGCACGCGTAGTGACAAATGTCAGCGGGGAAAGGTTATATGAAACAGAGATTAGACAGTTGATCGTAAATGTACACTTTTTAATAGTTTATGATTGTGTTAAAAGTAAAAAACTTCTTCACTCAGTGCTCAAAAACCTTCAACACGCCAATAATGCCAACTTTGGTTTATTGTGGAAGATGACAATCACCTCAGAGAGAATGAGCGCGCCTCCGTTATCCGAGGGTATGATGCCCCTAAAATTTAATAGAAGCTTACTAATGTAAATCGCATAAGAAATACAACTACTGCTGCATGTGTTAAGGTTCATAAACTATAATTCTATGTCTTTAAACAGTTGACAACTCACTTCAGATATCTCATTAAGGGGAGAGATAATAGATAATAGATTTAAAACTTTTTCGTTATTGAATCACATGTGTTTTTGGGGAAATCTCGATATCAAATCTCTGGTTTGAACACAAAGCTTCCCCTACAAACCCGATCTACGTAGTAAGGGGGGAATGTTCTGTCACGATAAAGTGTGACAGGTACTAAATGTCGCAGATACGGGCCACCCTCTTCACTTCCAGTTCCCAATAGGTTCTACACTGAAACCCTGGAGCGCTATGAATCCGTACGTAGACAAAAGTAGCATCGATCCATAGAATAGTAAACTGACGTTTTAAACTTACAACTTGCAGTTGTTTTCATCAGCTTCTATGGTTCTCTATTGTTACAAAAGACACTTTATTGTTGTTTGAATAATAAGCATTTCTGCACTCTTTATGTAATCGTGGAGTATACAGTTTACAAGTAATTTCAAATACCATTTCTTTCTCCTATTTCTCTTCGCTATTTCGTTTAACTGGGAATAGAAGTAAAAGACACTTAAGCTTTTAACGGAACAATTTACAGAAAAGATACATATAAACAATAAAGGGTAGAGATGCAATATAAGGTCAAATGAGATTCAGTTTTGTTTAGAATATAAGATAAAATGAGAGTACATAACGACTGCAGTGCATAATACATAGGTGGTCTGAAAAGTTCCCGAACTAATAAAGATACAAGACATTTTATCAGATTTTTATTTTGTATTTTTCAACATAGTCCCGTTGTAACTCTACACACTTCTCCCAGCAATGCTCTCATCTCTGTAACCCGTCCAAATAGTACTCAGCGTTTTTCAACATAGTCTCCTCGTAACTCTACACACTTCTCCCAGCGATGCTCCCATCTCTGTAACCCGTCCAAATAGTACTCGGCGTTTTTCAACATAGTCTCCTCGTAACTCTACACACTTCTCCCAGCGATGATCCCATCTCTATAACCCATCCAAATAGTACTCGGCGTTTTTCAACATAGTCTCCTTGTAACTCTACACACTTCTACCAGCAATGCTCCCATCTCTGTCACCCGTCCAAATAGTACTCGGCGTTTTTCAACATAGTCTCCTTGTAACTCTACACACTTCTCCCAGCGATGCTCCCATCTCTATAACCCATCCAAATAGTACTCGGCGTTTTTCAACATAGTCTCCTTGTAACTCTACACACTTCTACCAGCAATGCTCCCATCTCTATAAATCGTCCAAATAGTACTCGGCGTTTTTCAACATAGTCTCCTTGTAACTCTACACACTTCTACCAGCGTTGCTCCCATCTCTATAACCCATCCAAATAGTACTCGGCGTTTTTCAACATAGTCTCCTTGTAACTCTACACACTTCTACCAGCAATGCTCCCATCTCTATAACCCATCCAAATAGTACTCGGCGTTTTTCTACATAGTCTCCTTGCAACTCTACAGACCTGTCCTAATGATGTTCCCATCTCTGTAACTCGTCCAAATAGTACTCGGCGTTTTTCTACATAGTCTCCTTGTAAATCTTCACACTTCTCCCAGCGATGCTCTCATCTCTGTAACCCATCCAAATAGTACTCGGCGTTTTTCAACATAGTCTCCCTGTAACTCTACACACTTCTCCCAGCGATGCTCCCAACTCTGTAACCCGTCCAAATACTACTTGGCGTTTTTCAACATAGTCTCCTTGTAACTCTACACACTTGTCCTAGTGATGTTCCCATCTCTGTAACTCGTCCAAATAGTACTCTGCGTTTTTCTACATAGTCTCCTTGTAACTCTACACACTTCTCCCAGTGATGTTCCCATCTCTGTAACTCGTCCAAATAGTACTCGGTGTTTTTCTACATAGTCTCCTTGTAACTCTACACACTTATCCTAGTGAGGTTCCCATCTCTGTAACTCGTCCAAATAGTACTCGGTGTTTTTCAACATAGTCTCCTTGTAACTCTACACACTTGTCCTAGTGATGTTCCCATCTCTGTAACCCGTCCAAATAGTACTCGGCGTTTTTCAACATAGTCTCCTTGTAACTCTACACATTTGTCCTAGTGATGTTCCCATCTCTGTAACACGTCCAAATAGTACTCTGCGTTTTTCAACATAGTCTCCTTGTAACTCTACACACTTGTCCTAGTGATGTTCCCATCTCTGTAACTCGTCAAAATAGTACTCGGTGTTTTTCAACATAGTCTCCTTGTAACTCTACACACTTGTCCTAGTGATGTTCCCATCTCTGTAACTCGTCCAAATAGTACTCGGTGTTTTTCAACATAGTCTCCTTGTAACTCTACACACTTGTCCTAGTGATGTTCCCATCTCTGTAACTCGTCCAAATAGTACTCTGCGTTTTTCAACATAGTCTCCTTGTAACTCTACACACTTGTCCTAGTGATGTTCCCATCTCTGTAACTCGTCCAAATAGTACTCGGCGTTTTTCAACATAGTCTCCTTGTAACTCTACACACTTGTCCTAGCGATGCTCCCATCTCTGTAACCCGTCCAAATAGTACTCTGCGTTTTTCAACATAGTCTCCTTGTAACTCTACACACTTGTCCTAGTGATGTTCCCATCTCTGTAACTCGTCCAAATAGTACTCTGCGTTTTTCAACATAGTCTCCTTGTAACTCTACACACTTGTCCTAGCGATGCTCCCATCTCTGTAACCCGTCCAAATAGTACTCGGTGTTTTTCAACATAGTCTCCTTGTAACTCTACACACTTCTCCCAGCGATGTTCCCATCTCTGTAACTCGTCCAAATAGTACTCGGTGTTTTTCAACATAGTCTCCTTGTAACCCTACACACTTGTCCTAGTGATGTTCCCATCTCTGTAACCCGTCCAAATAGTACTCGGCGTTTTTCAACATAGTCTCCTTGTAACTCTACACACTTGTCCTAGTGATGTTCCCATCTCTGTAACACGTCCAAATAGTACTCTGCGTTTTTCAACATAGTCTCCTTGTAACTCTACACACTTGTCCTAGTGATGTTCCCATCTCTGGAACTCGTCCAAATAGTACTCGGTGTTTTTCAACATAGTCTCCTTGTAACTCTACACACTTGTCCTAGTGATGTTCCCATCTCTGTAACTCGTCCAAATAGTACTCGGTTTTTTCAACATAGTCTCCTTGTAACTCTACACACTTGTCCTAGTGATGTTCCCATCTCTGTAACTCGTCCAAATAGTACTCTGCGTTTTTCAACATAGTCTCCTTGTAACTCTACACACTTGTCCTAGTGATGTTCCCATCTCTGTAACTCGTCCAAATAGTACTCGGCGTTTTTCAACATAGTCTCCTTGTAACTCTACACACTTGTCCTAGCGATGCTCCCATCTCTGTAACCCGTCCAAATAGTACTCTGCGTTTTTCAACATAGTCTCCTTGTAACTCTACACACTTGTCCTAGTGATGTTCCCATCTCTGTAACTCGTCCAAATAGTACTCTGCGTTTTTCAACATAGTCTCCTTGTAACTCTACACACTTGTCCTAGCGATGCTCCCATCTCTGTAACCCGTCCAAATAGTACTCGGTGTTTTTCAACATAGTCTCCTTGTAACTCTACACACTTGTCCTAGCGATGCTCCCATCTCTGTAACCCGTCCAAATAGTACTCTGCGTTTTTCAACATAGTCTCCTTGTAACTCTACACACTTGTCCTAGTGATGTTCCCATCTCTGTAACTCGTCCAAATAGTACTCTGCGTTTTTCAACATAGTCTCCTTGTAACTCTACACACTTGTCCTAGCGATGCTCCCATCTCTGTAACCCGTCCAAATAGTACTCGGTGTTTTTCAACATAGTCTCCATGTAACTCTACACACTTCTCCCAGCGATGCTCCCATCTCTGTAACCCATCCAAATAGTACTCGGTGTTTTTCTACATAGTCTCCTTGTAACTCTACAGACTTGTCCTAATGATGTTCCCATCTCTGTAACTCGTCCAAATAGTACTCGGCGTTTTTCTACATAGTCTCCTTGTAAATCTACACACTTCTCCCAGCGATGCTCTCATCTCTGTAACCCATCCAAATAGTACTCGGCGTTTTTCAACATAGTCTCCCTGTAACTCTACACACTTCTCCCAGCGATGCTCCCAACTCTGTAACCCGTCCAAATAGTACTTGGCGTTTTTCAACATAGTCTCCTTGTAACTCTACACACTTGTCCTAGTGATGTTCCCATCTCTGTAACTCGTCCAAATAGTACTCGGCGTTTTTCAACATAGTCTCCTTGTAACTCTACACACTTCTCCCAGCGATGCTCCCATCTCTGTAACCCGTCCAAATAGTACTCGGTGTTTTTCAACATAGTCTCCTTATAACTCTACACAATTCTCCCAGCGATGTTCCCATCTCTGTAACCCGTCCAAATAGTACTCGGCGTTTTTCAACATAGTCTCCTTGTAACTCTACACAATTCTCCCAGCGATGCTCGCATCTCTGTAACCCGTCCAAATAGTACTCGGCGTTTTTCAACATAGTCTCCTTGTAACTCTACACAATTCTCCCAGCGATGTTCCCATCTCTGTAACCCGTCCAAATAGTACTCGGCGTTTTTCAACATAGTCTCCTTGTAACTCTACACAATTCTCCCAGCGATGCTCGCATCTCTGTAACCCGTCCAAACAGTACTCGGCGTTTTTCAACATAGTCTCCTTGTAACTCTACACACTTCTCCCAGCGATGCTCCCATCTCTGTAACCCGTCCAAATAGTACTCCGCGTTTTTCAACATAGTCTCCTTGTAACTCTACACACTTCTCCCAGCGATGCTCCCATCTCTGTAACCCGTCCAAATAGTACTCGACGTTTTTCAACATAGTCTCCTTGTAACTCTACACACTTCTCCCAGCGATGCTCCCATCTCTGTAACTCGTCCAAATAGTACTCGGCGTTTTTCAACATAGTCTCCTTGTAACTCTACACACTTCTCCCAGCGATGCTCCCATCTCTGTAACTCGTCCAACTAGTACTCGGCGTTTTTCAACATAGTCTCCTTGTAACTCTACACACTTCTCCCAGCGATGCTCCCATCTCTGTAACCCGTCCAAATAGTACTCCGCGTTTTTCAACATAGTCTCCTTGTAACTCTACACACTTCTGCCGGCGATGCTCCCATCTCTGTAACCCGTCCAAATAGTACTCGGCGTTTTTCAACATAGTCTCCTTGTAACTCTACACACTTCTCCCAGCGATGCTCTCATCTTTGTAACCCGTCCAAATAGTACTCGGCGTTTTTCAACATAGTCTCCTTGTAACTCTACACACTTCTCCCAGCGATGCTCTCATCTCTGTAACCCGTCCAAATAGTACTCGGTGTGTTTCAACATAGTCTCCTTGTAACTCTACACACTTCTCCCAGCGATGCTCCCATCTCTGTAACCCGTCCAAATAGTACTCGGCGTTTTTCAACATAGTCCCCTTGTAACTCTACACACTTCTCCCAGCGATGCTCCCATCTCTGTAACCCGTCCATATAGTACTCGACGTTTTTCAACATAGTCTCCTTGTAACTCTACACACTTCTGCCAGCGATGCTCCCATCTCTGTAACCCGTCCAAATAGTACTCGACGTCTTTCAACATAGTCTCCTTGTAACTCTACACACTTCTGCCAGCGATGCTCCCATCTCTGTAACTCGTCCAAATAGTACTCGGCATTTTTCAACATAGTCTCCTTGTAACTCTACACACTTCTCCCAGCAATGTTCCCATCTCTGTAACCCGTCCAAATAGTACTCGACGTTTTTCAACATAGTCTCCTTGTAACTCTACACACTTCTCCCAGCGATGCTCCCATCTCTATAACCCATCCAAATAGTACTCGGCGTTTTTCAAGATAGTCTCCTTGTAACTCTACATACTTCTCCCAGCGATGCTCCCATCTCTGTAACACGTCCAAATAGTACTCAGCGTTTTTCAACATAGTCTCCTTGTAACTCTACACACTTCTCCCAGCGATGCTCTCATCTCTGTAACCCATCCAAATAGTACTCGACGTTTTTCAACATAGTCTCCTTGTAACTCTACACACTTCTCCCAGCGATGCTCCCATCTCTGTAACTCGTCCAAATAGTACTCGGCGTTTTTCAACATAGTCTCCTTGTAGCTCTACACACTTCTCCCAGCGATGCTCTCATCTCTGTAACTCGTCCAAATAGTACTCGCCGTTTTTCTACATAGTCTCCATGTAACTCTACACACTTCTCCCAGCGATGCTCTCATCTCTGTAACCCATCCAAATAGTACCCGACGTTTTTCTACATAGTCTCCTTGTAGC
Organism: Mantis religiosa; assembly: GCA_030765055.1. Taxonomy (NCBI): domain Eukaryota; kingdom Metazoa; phylum Arthropoda; class Insecta; order Mantodea; family Mantidae; genus Mantis; species Mantis religiosa. Next base: position 22,461,020 of record CM060947.1, read on the forward strand.
TCTACACACTTCTCCCAGCGATGCTCTCATCTCTGTAACCCATCCAAATAGTACCCGACGTTTTTCTACATAGTCTCCTTGTAGCTCTACACACTTCTCCCAGCGATGCTCTCATCTCTGTAACCCGTCCAAATAGTACCCGACGTTTTTCAACATAGTCTCCTTGTAGCTCTACACACTTCTCCCAGCGATGCTCTCATCTCAGTAACTCGTCCAAATAGTACTCGGCGTTTTTCTACATAGTCTCCATGTAACTCTACACACTTCTCCCAGCGATGCTCTCATCTCTGTAACCCATCCAAATAGTACCCGACGTTTTTCTACATAGTCTCCTTGTAACTCTAGACACTTCTCTCAGCGATGTTCTCATCTCTGTAACCCGTCCAAATAGTACCCGGCGTTTTTCTACATAGTCTCCATGTAACTGTGCACACTTCTCCCAGCGATGCTCTCATCTCTGTAACCCGTCCAAATAGTACCCGGCGTTTTTCTACATAGTCTCCATGTAACTCTACACACTTCTCCCAGCGATGCTCTCATCTCTGTAACCCGTCCAAATAGTACTCGGCATTTTTCAACATAGTCTCCTTGTAACTCTACACACTCCTCCCAGCGATGTTCTCATCTCTGTAACCCGTCCAAATAGTACCCGACGTTTTTCAACATAGTCTCCTTGTAACTCTACACACTTCTCCCAGCGATGTTCTCATCTCTGTAACCCGTCCAAATAGTACCCGACGTTTTTCAACATAGGCTCCTTGTAACCCTACACACTTCTCCCAGCGATGTTCTCATCTCTGTAACCCGTCCAAATAGTACCCGACGTTTTTCAACATAGTCTCCTTGTAACCCTACACACTTCTCCCAGCGATGCTCCCATCTCTGTAACCCGTCCAAATAGTACCCGACGATTTTCACATAGTCTCCTTGTAACTCTACACACTTCTCCTAGCGATGCTGCCATCTCTGTAACCCGTCCAAATAGTACCCGACGATTTTCCACATAGTCTCCTTGTAACTCTACACACTTCTCCTAGCGATGCTGCCATCTCTGTAACCCGTCCAAATAGTACTCGGCGTTTTTCAACATAGTCTCCTTGTAACTCTACACACTTCTCCCAGCGATGCTCTCATCTCTGTAACCCGTCCAAATAGTACTCGGCGTTTTTCTACATAGTCTCCTTGTAACTCTACACACTTCTCCCAGCGATGCTCTCATCTCTGTAACCCGTCCAAATAGTACTCGACGTTTTTCAACATAGTCTCCTTGTAACTCTACACACTTCTCCCAGCGATGCTCCCATCTCTGTAACCCGTCCAAATAGTACTCGACGTTTTTCAACATAGTCTCCTTGTAACTCTACACACTTCTCCCAGCGATGCTCCCATCTCTGTAATCCGTCCAAATAGTACTCGACGTTTTTCAACATTGTCTCCTTGTAACTCTACACACTTCTCCCAGCGATGCTCTCATCTCTGTAACCCGTCCAAATAGTACTTGGCGTTTTTCAACATAGTCTCCTTGTAACTCTACACACTTCTCCCAGCGATGTTCTCATCTCTGTAACCCGTCCAAATAGTACTCGGCGTTTTTCAACATAGTCTCCTTGTAACTCTACACACTTCTCCCAGCGATGCTCCCATCTCTGTAACCCGTCCAAATAGTACTCGACGGTTTTCAACATAGTCTCCTTGTAACTCTACACACTTCTCCCAGCGATGCTACCATCTCTGTACTCGTCCAAATAGTACTCGGCGTTTTTCAACATAGTCTCCTTGTAACTCTACACACTTCTTCCAGCAATGTTCTCATCTCTGTAACCAGTCCAAATAGTACTTGGCGTTTTTCATTATAGTCTCCTTGTAACTCTACACACTTCTCCCAGCGATGCTACCATCTCTGTACTCGTCCAAATAGTACTCGGCGTTTTTCAACATAGTCTCCTTGTAACTCTACACACTTCTTCCAGCGATGCTCTCATCTCTGTAACCAGTCCAAATAGTACTTGGCGTTTTTCAACATAGTCTCCTTGTAACTCTACACACTTCTCCCAGCGATGCTACCATCTCTGTACACGTCCAAATAGTACTCGGCGTTTTTCAACATAGTCTCCTTGTAACTCTACACACTTCTCCCAGCGATGTTCTCATCTCTGTAACCCGTCCAAATAGTACTCGGCGTTTTTCAACATAGTCTCCTTGTAACTCTACACACTTCTCCCAGCGATGCTCCCATCTCTGTAACACGTCCAAATAGTACTCGGCGTTTTTCAACATAGTCTCCTTGTAAATCTACACACTTCTCCCAGCGATGCTACCATCTCTGTAACCCGTCCAAATAGTACTCGGCGTTTTTCAACATAGTCTCCTTGTAACTCTACACACTTCTCCCAGCGATGCTACCATCTCTGTAACCCGTCCAAATAGTACTCGGCGTTTTTCAACATAGTCTCCTTGTAACTCTACACACTTCTCCCAGCGATGCTACCATCTCTGTAACCCGTCCAAATAGTACTCGGCGTTATTCAACATAGTCTCCTTGTAACTCTACACACTTCTCCCAGCGATGTTCTCATCTCTGTAACCCGTCCAAATAGTACTCGGCGTTTTTCAACATAGTCTCCTTGTAACTCTACACACTTCTCCCAGCGATGTTCTCATCTCTGTAACCCGTCCAAATAGTACTCGGCGTTTTTCAACATAGTCTCCTTGTAACTCTACACACTTCTCCCAGCGATGTTCTCATCTCTGTAACCCGTCCAAATAGTACTCGGCGTTTTTCAACATAGTCTCCTTGTAACTCTACACACTTCTCCCAGCGATGTTCTCATCTCTGTAACCCGTCCAAATAGTACTCGGCGTTTTTCAACATAGTCTCCTTGTAACTCTACACACTTCTCCCAGCGATGTTCTCATCTCTGTAACCCGTCCAAATAGTACTCGGCGTTTTTCAACATAGTCTCCTTGTAACTCTACACACTTCTCCCAGCGATGCTCCCATCTCTGTAACCCGTCCAAATAGTACTCGGCGTTTTTCAACATAGTCTCCTTGTAACTCTACACACTTCTCCCAGCGATGCTCCCATCTCTGTAACCCGTCCAAATAGTACTCGGCGTTTTTCAACATAGTCTCCTTGTAACTCTACACACTCCTCTCAGCGATGCTCCCATCTCTGTAACCCGTCCAAATAGTACTCGGCGTTTTTCAACATAGTCTCCTTGTAACTCTACACACTTCTCCCAGCGATGCTACCATCTCTGTAATCCGTCCAAATAGTACTCGACGTTTTTCAACATAGTCTCCTTGTAACTATACACACTTCTCCCAGCGATGCTACCATCTCTGTACTCGTCCAAATAGTACTTGGCGTTTTTCAACATAGTCTCCTTGTAACTCTACACACTTCTCCCAGCGATGCTCCCATCTCTGTAACACGTCCAAATAGTACTCGGCGTTTTTCAACATAGTCTCCTTGTAACTCTACACACTTCTCCCAGCGATGCTACCATCTCTGTAACCCGTCCAAATAGTACTCGGCGTTTTTCAACATAGTCTCCTTGTAACTCTACACACTTCTCCCAGCGATGCTACCATCTCTGTAACCCGTCCAAATAGTACTCGGCGTTATTCAACATAGTCTCCTTGTAACTCTACACACTTCTCCCAGCGATGCTACCATCTCTGTAACCCGTCCAAATAGTACTCGGCGTTTTTCAACATAGTCTCCTTGTAACTCTACACACTTCTCCCAGCGATGCTCCCATCTCTGTAACCCGTCCAAATAGTACTCGGCGTTTTTCAACATAGTCTCCTTGTAACTCTACACACTCCTCTCAGCGATGCTCCCATCTCTGTAACCCGTCCAAATAGTACTCGGCGTTTTTCAACATAGTCTCCTTGTAACTCTACACACTTCTCCCAGCGATGCTACCATCTCTGTAATCCGTCCAAATAGTACTCGACGTTTTTCAACATAGTCTCCTTGTAACTCTACACACTTCTCCCAGCGATGCTACCATCTCTGTAAGCCGTCCAAATAGTACTCGGCATTTTTCAACATAGTCTCCTTGTAACTCTACACACTTCTCCCAGCGATGCTACCATCTCTGTAATCCGTCCAAATAGTACTCGACGTTTTTCAACATAGTCTCCTTGTAACTCTACACACTTCTCCCAGCGATGCTACCATCTCTGTAATCCGTCCAAATAGTACTCGACGTTTTTCAACATAGTCTCCTTGTAACTCTACACACTCCTCTCAGCGATGCTCCCATCTCTGTAACCCGTCCAAATAGTACTCGGCGTTTTTCAACATAGTCTCCTTGTAACTCTACACACTTCTCCCAGCGATGCTACCATCTCTGTAATCCGTCCAAATAGTACTCGGCGTTATTCAACATAGTCTCCTTGTAACTCTACACACTTCTCCCAGCAATGTTCTCATCTCTGTAACCCGTCCAAATAGTACTCGGCGTTTTTCAACATAGTCTCCTTGTAACTCTACACACTTCTCCCAGCGATGCTACCATCTCTGTAACCCGTCCAAATAGTACTCGACGTTTTTCAACATAGTCTCCTTGTAACTCTACACACTTCTCCCAGCAATGTTCTCATCTCTGTAACCCGTCCAAATAGTACTCGGCGTTTTTCAACATAGTCTCCTTGTAACTCTACACACTTCTCCCAGCGATGCTACCATCTCTGTACTCGTCCAAATAGTACTTGGCGTTTTTCAACATATTCTCCTTGTAACTCTACACACTTCTCCCAGCAATGTTCTCATCTCTGTAACCCGTCCAAATAGTACTTGGCGTTTTTCAACATAGTCTCCTTGTAACTCTACACACTTCTCCCAGCGATGCTACCATCTCTGTAACCCGTCCAAATAGTACTCGGCGTTTTTCAACATAGTCTCCTTGTAACTCTACACACTTCTCCCAGCGATGCTACCATCTCTGTAACCCGTCCAAATAGTACTCGGCGTTATTCAACATAGTCTCCTTGTAACTCTACACACTTCTCCCAGCGATGCTACCATCTCTGTAACCCGTCCAAATAGTACTCGGCGTTTTTCAACATAGTCTCCTTGTAACTCTACACACTTCTCCCAGCGATGCTACCATCTCTGTAACCCGTCCAAATAGTACTCGGCGTTATTCAACATAGTCTCCTTGTAACTCTACACACTTCTCCCAGCGATGCTCCCATCTCTGTACTCGTCCAAATAGTACTCGGCGTTTTTCTCTGCAAAATACTTGTTCACGAAGGTGATTAACTCTTCATTTGACGAAAATCTTTCCTCCGAGCCCAGATTTCAGACGAGGGAACGAAAAGAAGTTGCTTGGCACTAGATCTGATGAGTCAAGTAGTTCAAAGCGTAACTCGTGGATATTCGCCATTGCAACCGCTGAGGTGTGAGACGGTGCGTTTTCTTGGTGAAACAGGATTTTCTTTTTCTGCCCATGTGGCCGTTTACCCGCAAGTTGTGCCTGAATTTTGTCCAGTAATGATGCTCATGTAATGGTTTTGCCTTTTATGGGGCTAATTGACTAAAATAACTCCATGACTATCACAAAAAAAACTGTCGCTATTTCTTTTCCAGCCGAAAAAAGCAGTGTTTGCTTCTTTTTGGAACCCTATCCCCCTTTGCAGTCCACTGTTTGGACTGTATTTTTGTTTCGGACGTATAATGGTGTATCCAAATTTCATCTACAGTAAATAGTCGGCACCAAAACTCTGTTCCAAAGGAGAATGGCTGCCGATATGACCATTGCAGTTAAAGGCAGGTTATAAATGGAACAAGAAAAAAATTGCTGAGAAAAGTCAGTAAGGTTACAGAGATATTGGAAACCGTTTACTACTTATTTATATCATTTAATAGTATCGCAACTTTCTTCCTTCTTGCCTTTACTGATTTAATTAAGCAGTAACGCTAATTTGTTAAGGAAACGTCCCCTAAATATGAGCTCCCTGCACCAAAGGGCATATACTTTATAATAATTTTCCTGGAAAATCGCGCATTTTTAGAGTACAAAATAAAAGATGGCGTATTTGTTTTTAAAAAATATATTTGACGTGCTGGTATTGTATGCAAAAAGCTTATAAGGCTGCATAAAAGACTAAAACTTGTATTTGTTTTTGGCAATACAAATAAACTTCTACTTAAACACAGAGTTACAATGTAAATTGAATTATAAAACACGTGTAGCAGCATGTGACATATACGTGGACTTGCATAAACACTCTTTTCCAATGCTGTAATAGACGGTTTTTTAGCGTTTGTGTTTTGTTTGTCAGTTCAGTTAGCAACGCTGTTTTTATTATATAGATTCAACATACTTGTGAATTAATTTTAGAGAGATAAAATAAAATAAACTTTTTAAACAAATCTACGTACGTTTTACTTTTTTTCTTTAGTTTCTATACTAGGTGTAGAAAAGGGGGAAGTAATTTATTCCATCAAAAACTTCGATAGTTTCGAAGGCTTGTGTATAGTTTGTCTGTGTCTATTAGTGGCATGACTCGCAAACAAAATTTTATTGCATACCAGGGCTTTAATTTAAGATCAGCACCTTTCGAAGATACGATGTACAAACTAATGTTCCTATTCTAGCTATACCTTATATGCAACATTTCTCTAAAATTTGGAGAGTTTAACAAAAATGCTTTAAAGATTTTGATTAAAATACATTATGTTCAGCATACTTTAATAACAAATTTTGTGGAGATTTCTTGCGACATCCTTTTCCTACTGAAAGACCTGCATTGATGAAAAGCTGAGACTTACAAAGATCTTACTATACAAAACATATCTCGTTAAAACACACAATTAAGGTCAAATAATTTTGTTTGCGGAATTAACAGTTTGCTGTTCATCTGTTTCAATACAACTTTTCTCAAATAGAAAGTCGCTATTCATATATTTCCCCCCTGGTGTTGGAAACAAAACGTAATTCAAAACCACCACTAGTGACAAGCTCTAGAAACATTTGACTATCGCTTAACGTCTACTTATATTGTAGCTACAAGAAAGTATATAATAAACCCATTTTACTAATGTAATCTCGATTTAATAAAGCAAATAAAACAATAATTACTGTAAGAGTTGTACGTACTAAATGAGTAGAGAAAGACATATGAGTGCAACACCTCAGATGTAAAAACATTCACAGTAGAACAGAAATATTTCACGCAAATGATAATTGGGATTTTGCAGGAAACAGGAAGGCACCTACGTTAGTTATGATGTAGATTATAAAAGTTGGTACACCTGGCTCCATCCAGTCATTAATAATACATAGCTGACATTTTGGGGACAAGTGTAGATAAAACCTGGCGTCGCGGAAATAGCTCAACTGCCTCACACCGGTCGCTTTTGTACGTTTTGAATGTTTTCGTAACTCTCCTTGGCACAGCTAGCTCCAACGTATGAAAAATAATTGAATCAAAAATCGGTGTACTTTTGTTATTCTTTGCGGGTTCTTTGTTTAGTTAAGTAATTTATTTACGTTTATCATGAGTGTATTGTACTATGGTGAAAGCGTTCATCCTACACATAATGCTTTTATGCAATTTGCTTCAGACGAAAGAAAAGCTATCCACACGTTGAAGCAATTCTGGATAAAATGGTAGAACAGTATATACATGATCGCAGTTCAAAGGTTTAATAATACATATGCCAGAAATGTAGTGATTCACTAATTTAATACATCAAAACTGATAGTCTAAGCAAATATTTGAATCATTCTCTACAGATTTTTAATATAAAATCTTTTCGGTGTTTCTGACAGGCTTTCAAATGTCAAGATTTGATATTTATTTTGAAACCTGTTTTCAAAACCTTAGTATTACGGTGTCATAATATAATTTAAAACTTTCAGTTCACATATAAGCTGTGTTGATTTTGTCAACAAATGAATGATGCCACTAAACGGCAGCAGAAGCGTTGACAAATGACAGTTTTCTGTTATGAAGCCTTAAGTAGTGTAATACCTTACCACAGGAGGCTTTGGAAAACACACATAGTGATTCCTGTAAATATTTTCTTCACTTTAAAAATTCCAAGCAGTAAAATTAAAGCAGATAAGTTTGGTATAATAGGATGGAAATAAATTCAATATCATATAATAATAGTACAATTATAAATCGATGGTTACGATACTGCTATAACCTCAAATGTTTGATGTCATTTGAAGCATTGAAAAAGATGAAGATGAAAGTCGATGTGGGATGTGTACTACCTCGAACATCGCACATTTGCAGTTGCCAGAGACGGCATAGTCTCCCAAACCTAATTCATCAATGCAGGAGTACCCCAAAAGAGTGTTCACTGCTCCCTGCTCTTCCTAACGTATATCAACACCCTCCCTAACCTCAGAGGCTACAACCTTTATTTATTTGCTGATTACACCACAATGACCTCAGCATCATCAAATCATCTCACTGCAGTACAACGTGCCCAGTGCTAAGCGGATATGTTCACCGTCTAGTTTAAACTTGGTGCTTCAAGATTAACACCAACAAATCCCAGACAGTAACATTTACTCGTCGCCACTTAAGGGATGTACCTGAACTGTACTTGGCTGGATCAGAAGTACCATGGAGTACAGAAGCACAATATCTTGGAGTACTACTTGATATGCGTCTTACCTAGACATCACTAGCTTCTAGAGTATCCAAGCGTGTCGCGAGGCTTTATCACCTATGGCTCTGAGGAATAAGCTCCTTCTATACAAACAAGTAATATGACCCACCTTCACCTACGTCTGTCAGGTCTTGGGCGCACCTCTACATACTTCAAATACTTAGGAACTGATACCTTCGAGTAGCAACAGCTGCCGGATGGTACATTCGTAAAAACAACATCCATCAGACCTATCATTTCCCAAATTAAATGATTGTATCCTCAACCTCTCTCAAAAATTCTATTCCCATCTTCCCTACAGCTTCAATCAACTTATCCGAGGCCTCGGGGAATATGACATTGACCCCGGGGAAACCTACAAGCGTCCCAGACTCACCTTAGGCCCAACATAACCTCAATACTCTTCTAAAATTAACATATCCTCTCTATCATACTACAACTTGTTATACTTCATAAAAAATAAGACACTATCTACCCACCGTCTATTATTATAAATCCATCATAATGTCAGTAAGGGACAGTGTCCCGGAACAGCAAAACGTTGAATCTCCTTGTTCTAGGAGAAGGATGACCTCTATGCTGTGTTGAAAAGGTGAAAGTCGATGTGAGATATGTAATCACGATAACTGTTCAAATGTTTTAAAACTTCACCCAGAGTACCATATCATGCGGCTGAATGCTCTGATATCACCGTGAATGACAATTTTCCAAAAAGAAACATACAACGTTGCAGTACATTGAAAGGAAAGTTACTTAGTGAGTATTTCTTGAACTTATTATATTGAATATAGTAATAAATATATTAATATCTCTACTGCTGAATGTTGGAGGTATATTATATGAATTATTTGGGTAGAATGAATCATTAATTACTTCTGTAACCAAAACAAAAGGAGCCACATATGCTTACAGAATTTCCCGTGAGGTGGTATAGAAAATCGGTCAACTCTTGGGCCTACTTGAACGGAAAAATTGGTAAAACTGTCACCACTGTCTATAAAACTATCTATGAAATTTGACGTTAGTAAATACAGTACTTTCAACACAAATAAACCAATTTCTTATTCAAAGATGCTCTTTAACTGACTTGGTTCCGAGAGTCTCGATCCTTATTGGGCTTGAATAATCCCTTATTTTACTCATAGGTTCCATTAGCAGGCTTGAAGTTATTTTACAGGCAGAAAATATACATAACAGGACAATCGGCTTTACTTTCCTTCGAAAATAAGCAATACTAAGCATTTTTAGACTAACAAAACCATTCGACTTCTATAAATATAGGCTAGAATGTTTCCTTAGACTATGAAGGACACAATGAATGTCTTTTATTTTATTTATTAAAGCATATAGTTCGCATGAAAATGAAAAATGTTTGATTAAAAATCGCAATTAATGTTCACCAAATTAAAGAGCCAGTTTTAGCCATATAATATCAATTTGGACTGTTAATCTTATTTGCTAACCCCTCTACAATTACACAAAGGTCACACGTTCAGAAAGCGACACGGAATTACATTAACCCAACAAACAGCAATTATTAGCTGAGATGGGAAAACCAAGGCATGCTTGTACAAGTCATAGATCACCCTTCATTTGTTTCTCTAGTAGAAGAGTAGACGATACAAAAGAATAACAAAAGAAAACGGATAACCTGAAACACAGTATATAGCTCCAGAAAAACAAATGCCGATTGACAGAGGATCTTGTAATAATCTAATATATAAAACTTTTAGTACATTTGTGAAAACAATAGATGCTTTGATGGCTAAAGTGAATGTAAATATCAGTATTACATTACAGAGAAGACAAGGAATACTAAGCAAAACTACTCTGTTGATGTCCAAGTAATATAACCTAAAATAGCGTGGTGTTACGTTGCATAACAGAGCATATTCAATAAAATATATAAAAATGTAATTACAAAAGACATTATGGTGAATGATTATGCTTTGTGGACCTTACAGTCAACATGTTTTTAAGTTCTAATTAGAGCCTCATAATGAAATAATTACAAAGTGTAATGTCGATGTTTGAATTTAGTTGTCAATTCCAGTTGTGGTTTCCCTTAATGGTTACAAATTCCAATCAAAATCTACAGTATTTCTAGTACAAATAACTAATCACTTTTAATATATGCATAATAATTAAACGTAATTATTGTTAATTATTTCATGTGTCTAGATAAGAAACTTACGCGGAAACTATTATCTGAAAGGGAAACTTTTCGTGTCTCAAAGATCCACTTGGGAGGTTATTCAGCAAAAGTACATCTAAGTAAATACACCTTCGTGTAGGTATATAGATCTTGAAAACATTTAAGATCGCTTAATTGGATTTTCAGTGTCTACAATGAGTATATACTCACTAAGTTAATTAACAATAACTCAAAAGTGGTTAATGTGTAACATATCACTAATAATAACAGGAAAACAACACTAGCTTTTATTATAAGCATTATATCATAACTTCCTGTTCCTGTGACCTTGCATTAGTAAACTTCCGTACAAAATGAATTAAGGAAAATTGCGGATGCTTTTGTTTCTTCTCCTCACAGCAATGTATGACCAAAAAATTCGATAAGGAGGTTTTGCAGGAAACGCACTATTGGTGACACAAGGATTCAAAAAAGAGGGCGCTCGCGAGGGGGCTGTCGTAAGAATAACATAGCTCTAAAACAAAAGAAAACAAACCTCATAAATTTAATGGTTATGTTTCTTAAGCAATTTATGCTCTAAGTATATTTTTATGTTTATCTGCTCCAAAATAATACAATAATGTTGTTTAAAATGGTGAAATCATAAAATTAGACAACATGTAATATAAGAAACTGTAGAAGACTTGAAATCAAATAATTTACCTAAAACTTTGCTGCGACGTTTACCACATGCCTTCATTTGTTAAACATGCAACTGTTTGTAGAGGATATTACATGGTATTTAATGTAGTTAATAAGTATAACAATAAATCTACTGCAATTTTTCAGCTTGTAGAGGCACTTTCGTTTTTATTATGACAATACACGAATTTACGAAATTTGTGCTGAGAAACCCGCGTTCCTCCTTCGTCATATTTGAAATTTAAACCTGTTTCCAATATTGAATGACATTAACTCCTGTATTTATAGAGCTAAATGAAAATTAAAGTATTTATTTCAACAAAAAGAAGGTTGTATAAAATCTTATGCAGGTATTTTGAAAAATTATGTGAGTATGCTACACTGAACTTAAGCATGAATGTAGCAGAAATTAACATTTATATTTTAAGAATTAAAATAATTTGGGGGAAGGTACCGGTTTCTTTTGAACTAAGTGTTAGAAGTTGTACTATATTTAGCTGTATTTTCTAATCAGGTATATGACACAGAACGCTAAAAATGTATATAATTATTTTTATATAAACCTGAAATCTTTAAAAAATCATATTTTAAGAGTGTCATGCCCGTAAATAACGATAAAGAGTTTAGAAATATAAAATTTCTATAAAATAAACAAAACACTTAATATTTAAATGGTTTAATGCAGATTTCGGACAACTCCAAGTTTTAAACAATTTTTCACTGTCATAGCCGAGAGATTTTTGTGACATTAACGTGCAATACTGTGTCTGCGGTCGAGTTGTTAGAGTTTCGACTTCTTATTTCTGAGGTTGCTAGTTTGATTTTCAGCTGTTGTAGGCATTTTTTCTTTCAATTAGTCATTCTTATCCGACTGGAAGTATGCAAGGGTATTAAAATAAATTTTAAAGGTTACGAACATAACATCAATACATTCTGCTGTGGTAATAGTGTATCTATTAAATATAGTGTTAGTTAAAGTTGTCATTTGGTTGTCGTGGCGTGTAGATAAGTAATAATTCTGCCTTAAGAAATAATTGAGTTATATTTTCTGTAAATCATGTTATGGACTACTAAAAACGTAGAAATGTGACCGTAAGGCCTGCCACACTTCGCTAACACTGAGACACTTGTGACACTAAGCATGCAGTAATGACACAGACCTAGGATCGGTGCCGGTATATCCTCCTCGTCCAGGGGAAGGCCACAGCAGTCGGTGTAGGCGTAGTGAGGTTCATGATCGGCGGCGAGGGCAGGACTGATCTTGGTGTAGTGGACGAGAGAGCGCGACTGTCGTGACGACGACTGATGGTCCATCATCGTCCCTGGTCCATGGACGGGGATGCTCTCACACCGGAGCAATACGCGAGACTGACTGAGTGAGCGGCCGCCGTGCTATGCTGGCTGCGGGGGCAGGAGCGGGCGCAGTGCTGGCTGCTGCAGCAGCGCGGGTTGCAGGACCTGCTCGGGGTGATGATACAACTTCTCTCCCGTGTAAACAATACCTCCACTATTGCCTTAGAATGCGCTCTTGCCGTTTATACAGATGCGGTCACATTATTAAAGCTGACAAATTAATACGTCTTCTATTAAAGACGCTTCTTTTTATTTATTTACATCCTGAAATATCTAAGACCTCTTGAACATTTATTTAGAACAGTGTTTAATTATTCCATACATTAATAATTATTTAAGGGGCTTGTGAGTTAAGTTTATGTTTATTAGCGAATGAAAACATTTAACCCCCGAGGCATCAGCGTCGATGATAAACATCAAAACTCGCTAGTCTGGTACATAATTATCCTTGACTAGCACTATGAATTCTAAAAATATTAAAAATGGCTTTATAAAATATTTAGAACCGATGTAAGATCACACTGAAGGCTTTGAAAAGCAAAGAACCGTAACTACGGTGATGAAAAAATAACAAATGATAAACTGTATGTCAAAATCAGTGATTCAGGCGACGGAGGCTTTTTGCCTGAAGAAATTCCAGAACAAGATTGCCAATCTTAGTTTGCTGTAACATAAGTCAAATTAAATTTATGACAAAGAGTATTTATGTTTTAAAATGGTGCAGTTCGAAAAGTTACGATTATTGGCGCGAAAATAATTTTAGCATATAACTAACTTTCTTTAGATAACTAAAGAAAAATTTAACATCGAGGTAATCGATAGTCAAAGAGATTATAATATAATGTCTGTGACTATATTAGAGTAGACGTTCCTGAAATATAATGCGCTTTTGTCTCGCAAAGTTTAGCTTTATTCTTTTACTTGACCTGCTATATTGACTCTGTTAGAGATAATTCGACTCTTTACAGAGATTACTTATGTCTAACAGTAAAAGGCCTACTTTTAGTAACACAAATATCACGCAATTAGTTTTTCTTATGATGGCGGCCAAATATGCATATCTACCAGTTACTTTTAAAGCTGTAATTTAATAATAGAAACTAACCTATTAAACCAATACTTAATTATTAAAAATGTATAACATTTCAGTGGTTAGAAAGCAAGTGGAGATCTGCGAGGGGGGGGGGGTGCAGAGGTAAACAAAGCGGTGGACCAAAACTACAGAAGGTTTTGTAAAGAGCTACTAGACTTACCAAGATCAGCACCTAGTAGAAATAGAAAATACAAGAAGAAATGGAATAATATTGGGAATAATAATAAAATTATTATAGGTGGCTGGTATAAGTGTTTGACCAAAGAAGGGGGAATTATGAAATTATGCATGAGACAGAAAAAAAGTTTAGTGAATTAAAATAGTTGTTGGGCAGAGATAGGAGGAATTATGGAAAAATAGATATAGGAGATATATGGAGATTAGAGGAAAGGAATACAAGCGATGTGGGTAAATTAGTAAAATGCTGTATAGGAGATATAGAAAGGCAGGAAATATGGGGAAGTCTAGCAAATATGCAATCGTTACAATTTTACAAACAAATAAAAAGAAACTGGGGACGAGAAGCATACGTAGATTACTCCAATAGGCAAGAGAGAGAAGGGCTAGCTTGGATGAGAAAAGGAACAATATCACTAAGAGGGATAAGAGGTAGGGAGAAGGGAATTTGGGAATTGTGTGGAGTAAAGAAAGCATAGAAGGTTCCAATATGGAGAAAAAAGGTTTGGGAGGAAAATGGGAGAAAATAGAGAAGAGGATAGTAGCTATAAAATGTTAACAGGAAAGCAGGAAAAGAAGGTAAGAAATATTGGTGAGTTCTTACAGAAAATAAAATAAAAGGGCAAGAAATTTAAACAATATAAGAAGGGAAGATGAGGGGGAAGAAAGGGGCTAATTAAGTAACAAGGAGATATGGAGGTTAAGAGCTACCTGGCAGAGCAGAAGACCAGGGTGTCATGTAAGTCAAGGTAGCAACAAGGTAAAGACAAATAAATGTAAAGAGTATAAGAAAGGAAGATGAGGGGGAAGAGAGGGACTAATTAATTAACAAGGAGGTATGGATGTTACGAGCTACCTGACAGAACAGAAGACCAGGGTATCATATAAGTCAAGGTAGCAACAAGGTAAAGACTAACAAATGTAAAGAATATAAGAAAGGAAGATGAGGGGGAAGAAAAGGGCTAATTAAGTAACAAGGAGGTATGGAGGTTAAGAGCTACCTGACAGAGCAGAAGACGAGGGTGTCATATAAGGCAAGGTAGCAACAAGGTAAAGACAAATAAATGTAAAGAATATAAGAAAGGATGATGAGGGGGAAGAAAGGGGCTAATTAAGTAAAAAGGAGGCATGGAGGTTAAGAGCTACCTCACAGAACAGAGGACCAGGGTGTCATGTAAGTCAAGGTAGCAACAAGGTAAAGACAAATAAATGTAAGGAATATAAGACAGGAATATGAGGGGGAGAAAGGGACTAATTAAGTAACAAGGAGACATGGAGGTTGAGAGCTACCTGGCAGAGCAGAAGACCAGGGTGTCATGTAAGCCAAGGTAGCAACAGGGTAAAGACAAATAAATGTAAAGAATATAAGAAAGGTAGATAAGGGGGAAAAAGGGGCTAATTAAGTAACAAGGAGGTATGGAGGTTAAGAACTACCTGGCAGAGCAGAAGACCAGGGTTTCATGTAAGTCAAGGTAGCAACAAGGTAAAGACAAATAAATGTAAAGAATATAAGAAAGGATGATGAGGGGGAAGAAAGGGGCTAATTAAGTAACAAGGAGGCATGGAGGTTAAGAGCTACCTGACAGAGCAGAAGACCAGGGTGTTATGTAACTCAAGGTAGCAACAAGCTAAAGACAAATAAATGTAAAGAATATAAGAAAGGAAGATGAGGGGGAAGAAAGGGGCTAATGAAGTAACAAGGAGACATGGAGGTTAAGAGCTACCTAACAGAGCAGAAGATCAGGGTTTCATGTAAGCCAAGGTAGCAACAGGGTAAGGACAAATAAATGTAAAGAATATAAGAAAGGAAGATGAGAGGGAAGAAAGGGCTGATTAAGTAACAAGGAGACATGGAGGTTAAGAGCTACCTAACAGAGCAGAAGATCAGTGTTTCATGTAAGCCAAGGTAGCAACAAGGTAAAGACAAATAAATGTAAGAATATAAGAAAGGAAGATGAGGGGGAAGAAAGGGACTAATTAAGTAACAAGGAGACATGGAGGTTAAGAGCTATCTGGCAGAGCAGAAGACCAGGGTGTCGTGTAAGTCAAGGTAGCAACAAGGTAAAGACAAATAAATGTAAAGAATATAAGAAAGGAAGATGAGGGGGAAGAAAGGGGCTAATTAAGTAACAAGGAGACATTGAGGTTGAGAGCTACCTAACAGAGCAGAAGATCAGGGTTTCATGTAAGCCAAGGTAGCAACAAGGTAAAGACAAATAAATGTAAAGAATATAAGAAAGGAAGATGAGAGGGAAGAAAGGGACTGATTAAGTAACAAGGAGACATGGAGGTTAAGAGCTACCTAACAGAGCAGAAGATCAGGGTTTCATGTAAGCCAAGGTAGCAACAAGGTAAAGACAAATAAATGTAAGAATATAAGAAAGGAAGATGAGGGGGAAGAAAGGGACTAATTAAGTAACAAGGAGACATGGAGGTTAAGAGCTATCTGGCAGAGCAGAAGACCAGGGCGTCATGCAAGCCAAGGTAGCAACAAGGTAAAGACAAACAAATGTAAAGAATATAAGAAAGCAAGATGAGGGGGAAGAAAGGGGCTAATTAAGTAACAAGGAGACATTGAGGTTGAGAGCTACCTGACAGAGCAGAAGACCAGGGTGTCATGTAAGCCAAGGTAGCAACAAGGTAAAGACAAATAAATGTAAAGAATATAAGAAAGGAAGATGAGAGGGAAGAAAGGGACTGATTAAGTAACAAGGAGACTTGGAGGTTAAGAGCTACCTAACAGAGCAGATGACCAGGGTTTCATGTAAGCCAAGGTAGCAACAAGGTAAAGACAAATGAATGTAAAGAATATAAGAAAGGAAGATGAGGGGGAAGAAAGGGGCTAATTAAGTAACAAGGAGACTTGGAGGTTAAGAGCTACCTAACAGAGCAGAAGATCAGGGTTTCATGTAAGCCAAGGTAGCAACAAGGTAAAGACAAATGAATGTAAAGAATATAAGAAAGGAAGATGAGGGGGAAGAAAGGGGCTAATTAAGTAACAAGGAGACATGGAGGTTAAGAGCTACCTAACAGAGCAGATGACCAGGGTTTCATGTAAGCCAAGGTAGCAACAAGGTAAAGACAAATGAATGTAAAGAATATAAGAAAGGAAGATGAGAGGGAAGAAAGGGACTGATTAAGTAACAAGGAGACTTGGAGGTTAAGAGCTACCTAACAGAGCAAAAGATCAGGGTTTCATGTAAGCCAAGGTAGCAACAAGGTAAAGACAAATGAATGTAAAGAATATAAGAAAGGAGGATGAGGGGGAAGAAAGGGACTAATTAAGTAACAAGGAGACATGGAGGTTAAGAGCTACCTAACAGAGCAGAAGACCAGGGCGTCATGTAAGCCAAGGTAGCAACAAGGTAAAGACAAACAAATGTAAAGAATATAAGAAAGGAAGATGAGGGGGAAGAAAGGGACTAATTAAGTAACAAGGAGACATGGAGGTTAAGAGCTACCTGACGGAGCAGAAGACCAGGGTGTCATGTAAGCCAAGGTAGCAACAAGGTAAAGACAAACAAATGTAAAGAATATAAGAAAGGAAGATGAGGGGGAAGAAAGGGGCTAATTAAGTAACAAGGAGACATTGAGGTTGAGAGCTACCTAACAGAGCAGAAGATCAGGGTTTCATGTAAGCCAAGGTAGCAACAAGGTAAAGACAAATAAATGTAAAGAATATAAGAAAGGAAGATGAGAGGGAAGAAAGGGGCTAATTAAGTAACAAGGAGACATTGAGGTTGAGAGCTACCTAACAGAGCAGAAGATCAGGGTTTCATGTAAGCCAAGGTAGCAACAAGGTAAAGACAAATAAATGTAAAGAATATAAGAAAGGAAGATGAGAGGGAAGAAAGGGACTGATTAAGTAACAAGGAGACTTGGAGGTTAAGAGCTACCTAACAGAGCAAAAGATCAGGGTTTCATGTAAGCCAAGGTAGCAACAAGGTAAAGACAAATAAATGTAAGAATATAAGAAAGGAAGATGAGGGGGAAGAAAGGGGCTAATTAAGTAACAAGGAGACATTGAGGTTGAGAGCTACCTAACAGAGCAGAAGATCAGGGTTTCATGTAAGCCAAGGTAGCAACAAGGTAAAGACAAATAAATGTAAAGAATATAAGAAAGGAAGATGAGAGGGAAGAAAGGGACTGATTAAGTAACAAGGAGACATGGAGGTTAAGAGCTACCTAACAGAGCAGAAGATCAGGGTTTCATGTAAGCCAAGGTAGCAACAAGGTAAAGACAAATAAATGTAAGAATATAAGAAAGGAAGATGAGGGGGAAGAAGGGGACTAATTAAGTAACAAGGAGACATGGAGGTTAAGAGCTATCTGGCAGAGCAGAAGACCAGGGCGTCATGCAAGCCAAGGTAGCAACAAGGTAAAGACAAACAAATGTAAAGAATATAAGAAAGCAAGATGAGGGGGAAGAAAGGGGCTAATTAAGTAACAAGGAGACATTGAGGTTGAGAGCTACCTGACAGAGCAGAAGACCAGGGTGTCATGTAAGCCAAGGTAGCAACAAGGTAAAGACAAATAAATGTAAAGAATATAAGAAAGGAAGATGAGAGGGAAGAAAGGGACTGATTAAGTAACAAGGAGACTTGGAGGTTAAGAGCTACCTAACAGAGCAGATGACCAGGGTTTCATGTAAGCCAAGGTAGCAACAAGGTAAAGACAAATGAATGTAAAGAATATAAGAAAGGAAGATGAGGGGGAAGAAAGGGGCTAATTAAGTAACAAGGAGACTTGGAGGTTAAGAGCTACCTAACAGAGCAGAAGATCAGGGTTTCATGTAAGCCAAGGTAGCAACAAGGTAAAGACAAATGAATGTAAAGAATATAAGAAAGGAAGATGAGGGGGAAGAAAGGGGCTAATTAAGTAACAAGGAGACATGGAGGTTAAGAGCTACCTAACAGAGCAGATGACCAGGGTTTCATGTAAGCCAAGGTAGCAACAAGGTAAAGACAAATGAATGTAAAGAATATAAGAAAGGAAGATGAGAGGGAAGAAAGGGACTGATTAAGTAACAAGGAGACTTGGAGGTTAAGAGCTACCTAACAGAGCAGAAGATCAGGGTTTCATGTAAGCCAAGGTAGCAACAAGGTAAAGACAAATGAATGTAAAGAATATAAGAAAGGAGGATGAGGGGGAAGAAAGGGACTAATTAAGTAACAAGGAGACATGGAGGTTAAGAGCTACCTAACAGAGCAGAAGACCAGGGCGTCATGTAAGCCAAGGTAGCAACAAGGTAAAGACAAACAAATGTAAAGAATATAAGAAAGGAAGATGAGGGGGAAGAAAGGGACTAATTAAGTAACAAGGAGACATGGAGGTTAAGAGCTACCTGACAGAGCAGAAGACCAGGGTGTCATGTAAGCCAAGGTAGCAACAAGGTAAAGACAAACAAATGTAAAGAATATAAGAAAGGAAGATGAGGGGGAAGAAAGGGGCTAATTAAGTAACAAGGAGACATTGAGGTTGAGAGCTACCTAACAGAGCAGAAGATCAGGGTTTCATGTAAGCCAAGGTAGCAACAAGGTAAAGACAAATAAATGTAAAGAATATAAGAAAGGAAGATGAGAGGGAAGAAAGGGGCTAATTAAGTAACAAGGAGACATTGAGGTTGAGAGCTACCTAACAGAGCAGAAGATCAGGGTTTCATGTAAGCCAAGGTAGCAACAAGGTAAAGACAAATAAATGTAAAGAATATAAGAAAGGAAGATGAGAGGGAAGAAAGGGACTGATTAAGTAACAAGGAGACTTGGAGGTTAAGAGCTACCTAACAGAGCAGAAGATCAGGGTTTCATGTAAGCCAAGGTAGCAACAAGGTAAAGACAAATAAATGTAAGAATATAAGAAAGGAAGATGAGGGGGAAGAAAGGGACTAATTAAGTAACAAGGAGACATGGAGGTTAAGAGCTATCTGGCAGAGCAGAAGACCAGGGTGTCATGTAAGCCAAGGTAGCACCAGGGTAAGGACAAATAAATGTAAAGAATATAAGAAAGGAAGATGAGAGGGAAGAAAGGGACTGATTAAGTAACAAGGAGACATGGAGGTTAAGAGCTACCTAACAGAGCAGAAGATCAGGGTTTCATGTAAGCCAAGGTAGCAACAAGGTAAAGACAAATAAATGTAAGAATATAAGAAAGGAAGATGAGGGGGAAGAAAGGGACTAATTAAGTAACAAGGAGGTGTGGAGGTTAAGAGCTACCTGGCAGAGCAGAAGACCAGGGTGTCGTGTAAGTCAAGGTAGCAACAAGGTAAAGACAAATAAATGTAAAGAATATAAGAAAGGAAGATGAGGGGGAAGAAAGGGGCTAATTAAGTAACAAGGAGACATTGAGGTTGAGAGCTACCTGGCAGAGCAGAAGACCAGGGTGCCATGTAAGCCAAGGTAGCAACAAGGTAAAGAGAAATAAATGTAAAGAATATAAGAAAGTAAGATGTGGGGAAGAAAGGGGCTAATTAAATAACAAGGAGACATGGAGGTTAAGAGCTACCTGGCAGAGCAGAAGAACAGAGTGTCATGTAAGCCAAGGTAGCAACAAGGTAAAGACAAATAAATGTAAAGAATATAAGAAAGGAAGATGAGGGGGAAGAAAGGGGCTAATTAAGTAAAAAGGAGGCATGGAAGTTAAGAGCTGCCTGGCAGAGCAGAAGACCAGGGTGTCATGTAAGCCAAGGTAGCAACAAGGTAAAGACAAATAAATGTAAATAATATAAGAAAGGAAGATGAGGGGGAAGAAAGGGGCTAATTAAGTAAAAAGGAGGCATGGATGTTAAGAGCTGCCTGGCAGAGCAGAAGACCAGGGTGTCAAGTAAGCCAAGGTAGCAACAAGGTAAAGACAAATAAATGTAAAGAATATAAGAAAGGAAGATGAGGGGGAAGAAAGGGGCTAATTAAGTAAAAAGGAGGCAGGGAGGATAAGAGCTATCTGGCAGAGCAGAAGACCAGGGTGTCATGTAAGCCAAGGTAGCAACAGGGTAAGGACAAATAAATGTAAAGAATATAAGAAAGGAAGATGAGAGGGAAGAAAGGGACTGATTAAGTAACAAGGAGACATGGAGGTTAAGAGCTACCTAACAGAGCAGAAGATCAGGGTTTCATGTAAGCCAAGGTAGCAACAAGGTAAAGACAAATAAATGTAAGAATATAAGAAAGGAAGATGAGGGGGAAGAAAGGGACTAATTAAGTAACAAGGAGGTATGGAGGTTAAGAGCTACCTGGCAGAGCAGAAGACCAGGGTGTCGTGTAAGTCAAGGTAGCAACAAGGTAAAGACAAATAAATGTAAAGAATATAAGAAAGGAAGATGAGGGGGAAGAAAGGGGCTAATTAAGTAACAAGGAGACATTGAGGTTGAGAGCTACCTGGCAGAGCAGAAGACCAGGGTGCCATGTAAGCCAAGGTAGCAACAAGGTAAAGAGAAATAAATGTAAAGAATATAAGAAAGTAAGATGTGGGGAAGAAAGGGGCTAATTAAATAACAAGGAGACATGGAGGTTAAGAGCTACCTGGCAGAGCAGAAGAACAGAGTGTCATGTAAGCCAAGGTAGCAACAAGGTAAAGACAAATAAATGTAAAGAATATAAGAAAGGAAGATGAGGGGGAAGAAAGGGGCTAATTAAGTAAAAAGGAGGCATGGAAGTTAAGAGCTGCCTGGCAGAGCAGAAGACCAGGGTGTCATGTAAGCCAAGGTAGCAACAAGGTAAAGACAAATAAATGTAAATAATATAAGAAAGGAAGATGAGGGGGAAGAAAGGGGCTAATTAAGTAAAAAGGAGGCATGGATGTTAAGAGCTGCCTGGCAGAGCAGAAGACCAGGGTGTCAAGTAAGCCAAGGTAGCAACAAGGTAAAGACAAATAAATGTAAAGAATATAAGAAAGGAAGATGAGGGGGAAGAAAGGGGCTAATTAAGTAAAAAGGAGGCAGGGAGAATAAGAGCTTCCTGGCAGAGCAGAAGACCAGGGTTTCATGTAAGTCAAGGTAGCAACAAGGTAAAGAGAAATAAATGTAGCCTAAAGTTGTATATTGTAAAATTTTGGAATATGCACAACAAATAAATAATTCATTCTTCATTCATTCATTCATTCATTCATTCATTCATTCATTCATTCATTCATTCATTCTCTTTAACCACTCTATGAAAAAATACAATCAATAGTCCCACATTTCGAGTATAATATTTATTGTAATTTTGACATTTAGTAATGAAATATAAATCTGTAGTGTCAGCTACAACTTCTATTCCTTCAGCAATCCAGATAGATGTTCCTAAATGACTACATTCTACAGGCAATACATTCGTCAATGTAGCCAACATCGATTCTCTCATATTAGGTATTAGCCAACGACACACATCCAGCCGACCATGGTCTTTATAGCTCAATTCCAGAAAGTGCATTTTCAAATAATTTTCTTATTTTATTATACTTTAATTAAAATAATACGACTTTTTAAATATTAGGGTAAATGTTGGATAGTGAATCAATACTTATTTATGTACTCGCGGAAATTAGCAAACCCTCCACTCGTGTATCACAAATAATTATTTCAAGATTTTAGCATGTGTCAAGTACTTGTTATGCATATATATGTTTGTGCATTTATTTGCAGTATTTTTACGAACGTATCTTAAATATAATTACCATGTGTGTTCAGAAAATAACAAACTGTAAACAAAATTTCAAATTTAGAATATGAGGAGTTATCAAATATCTCACAAAATATTTAAATTAGGGATAGACAGCTTCTGTATATTTTGATACACCATATAGCTAACTCACTTAGCCCAGTATATGTAATATCATGTGTATACTTATAAAAATATATCAAACTTTGTAAATGTATTAATTACTCTCTAAATATAAAACTTTTCTTTAAAATTCAGTCTCCCTGTGCGGTCAATGTTCACAAAATATTTATTCTAATAGCAACATATGTTCACCTTACCAAGCAATACGTGGTAATAATATTCACTTTTTCTCTTCATGTCGAGCTTCAGTTGTTTACAAAACTCGACCCTGTTTTCTCTTTTCCTTTAGTAACTTACGGCATTTTGCACCAAATAACACGTGCGTAGCTAGCAAAGATCATGGAGTGTCCTATAGAGAAGCGCCGTCCACATAGACAACCCAAACGACAAGGTGAAGGCCTACTTGTTTCGTTGCGGTTCTTTTGTGGATATAACGAATTGCCAACTCTGTCATCGACAAGTGTATTTGTGTTATAATATTTACCTTCGATTGTTACTTCGAAGAAACTATATAATGCATTTATTATTGTCTTAATATTAAGGGCGTGCATCGGGGAAAATTCAGAATTTTCAACAAAAACACGAAATTTGTGTTGTAAGAATAGAAGATAGAGTATTTGTCTTTAAAAATGAATTTAATCCATCGTTCAGCCATTTTAAAAGCACTAGCGACACGTTAAACCTTTAAGTATAAATTTTCAGTTTTTATCTAAATTTCTTTATTCTAAAACCTAGGCACATCAAATCCTGTACCATGTAGTAATTATTAAAAATTGTTAGTATAGTAATGCGTTTTAAAAATAATAAAATGGTTTACTTGTGCCTCAGCATAAAGGCAAGCCATACCACCGTTTATTTTACCTGGTCCCTCCCCATCCTAATCCACAGGCGAGGTACCCTCCCTACACATCCGCCAACAGCGTGCAAGAAGTTTTTGTGTTTAGAGATAATAATAACAATAATAACAAAATGACGATAAAAATAACAGAAACAATAATAGTAATATCATCATCCTCTCCCCATCCCCTCCTCTCCCTATATCATATCACAATAACAATAATAGTTACAATAATAACAATAATAACAATAACAATAATGATAGTGAAAGTGTAGAGCCAGACTGAAAAATTCAATGCCATAGCCGGGATTTGAACCACGGATTTTCTGGTTTCCGTCCAGCCGCTCTAACCATTT
Source organism: Mantis religiosa (assembly GCA_030765055.1). Lineage (NCBI taxonomy): Eukaryota > Metazoa > Arthropoda > Insecta > Mantodea > Mantidae > Mantis > Mantis religiosa. The sequence continues at coordinate 22,485,074 of CM060947.1, forward strand.
GAGCTACTATGGCCAACGTACCAACATGACATTAAATTCTCCAACTGACTCGTGTTTCTCCGAACTCTAAAGTCCGAGCCTAAAAGTACTTGCAGCATAGTAACTCTAACGGATATTTCAAAGCCGCCAGACAGCGACCAAATCTTAAAAGAATTGATAATTTCTGAGCGTATATTTCCATAAGAAATTACATATTAAAACCATTTACACAAATTACTATCTCATTAACGTGAAGTACCCTGAAAATTTCGTTTTTGGAAAGATTGATCTGTTGCTTCCCGTAAAGGTAGACAATTCTCTTTAATTATATTCTGTAATAATGTCAAGTTTTTCAGGTAAAACACTTGATAAAAAAGTCGAGTTCAAATAACTGGCAATATGGATAGAGTCAACATGAAGATTTCAACGCCATGGCCGGGATTTGAACCACGAATCTCCTGGTTTTTGTCCAGTCGCTCTTAACCTTTGAGCCTCAATGGCTAACGTGCCGTCGTGACACTAAATTCTCCATCAATTAACTAAAATAACTGGCAGTAGTTAATTTTAAGTTAGTTAATGCCAAGGACCCGGACCTCCTTCGACCAGGGAGTTATCAAGCTGTCCCGAAAGAGCGCCCCCCTATCTGGTCCTGTGGACTCAAGACGGAATGGAGACAGATCTCTCTGATGCGCTGCTGGTTACAAGGAAATGCTTGTACTGCACTGCGCTGCATTCTCCCTCCACTATTCTTTTCACCGTGTGCTAGCTAAGTTTTGTATAACAATTAAAAAATAGGGGGACGAAGTCGTGAAATAAATTACTTTTGCTCTTGATTATGTGATGATGATAGTTGGCAATACAGGCCATGTAGACCCTTCGCCTCCCTAACAACCCTCTTCCATTCTACTCGGTCCTCTGATTTTCTTCTCCAGCCTTTAAAACCCATTTTTCTCAAGTCATCTTCTACATCATCTACCCATATTTTCCTGGGTCTTCTTCTCGTGGCATCCAACTGTTGGCACTACAGACCATGTAGACCCTTGGCCTCTTTAACCACCATCTTCCTTTCTACTCGGTCCTCTGCATTTCTTCTGCAGCCCTTAACGCCCATTTTTCTCAAGCCATCTTCTACATAATCTACCCATATTTTCCTGGGTCTTCCTCTTCTCCTTCTGTCATCCATCTGTTGGACTAGAGGCCATGTAGACCCTTGGCCTCCCTAACCACTCTCTTCCATTCCACTCGGTCCTCTGCATTTCTTCTGCAGCCTTTAACGCCCATTTTTCTCAACCCATATTTTCCTGGGTCTTCTTCTTCTTCTCCTGTCATCCATCTGTTGGCACTAGAGGCCATGTAGACCCTTGGCCTCCCTAACCACTCTCTTCCATTCCACTCGGTCCTCTGCATTTCTTCTGCAGCCTTTAACGCCCATTTTTCTCAACCCATATTTTCCTGGGTCTTCTTCTTCTTCTCCTGGCATCCATCTGTTGGCACTACAGGCCATGTAGGCCCTTGGCCTCCCTAACCACTCCCTTCCATTCCACTCGGTCCTCTGCATTTCTTCTGCAGCCTTTAACGCCCATTTTTCTCAAGCCATCTTCTACCTAATCTACCCATATTTTCCTGGGTCTTCTTCTTCTCCTGTCATCCATCTGTTGGCACTAGAGGCCATGTAGACCCTTGGCCTCCCTAACCACTCCCTTCCATTCCACTCGGTCCTCTGCATTTCTTCTGCAGCCTTTAACGCCCATTTTTCTCAACCCATATTTTCCTGGGTCTTCTTCTTCTTCTCCTGGCATCCATCTGTTGGCACTACAGGCCATGTAGGCCCTTGGCCTCCCTAACCACTCCCTTCCATTCCACTCGGTCCTCTGCATTTCTTCTGCAGCCTTTAACGCCCATTTTTCTCAAGCCATCTTCTACATAATCTACCCTTATTTTCCTGGGTCTTCTTCTTCTCCTGTCATCCATCTGTTGGCACTACAGGCCATGTAGGCCCTTGGCCTCCCTAACCACTCCCTTCCATTCCACTCGGTCCTCTGCATTTCTTCTGCAGCCTTTAACGCCCATTTTTCTCAAGCCATCTTCTACCTAATCTACCCATATTTTCCTGGGTCTTCTTCTCCTGTCATCCATTTTTTGGCGCTAAAGGCCATGTAGACCCTTGGCCTCCCTAACCACCCTCTTCCATTCTACTCGGTCCTCTGCATTTATTCTCCAGCCTTTAACTCCCAACTTTCTCAAGTCAACTTCTACATCACCTACCCACCATTACCTGGGTCTTCCTCTTCTCCTTCTGTTATCCATCTGTTGGCTCTACAGTCCATGTATATCCTTGGCTTCCCTAACCACCCTCTTCCATTCTACTTGGTCCTCTGCCTTTCTTCTCCAGCCTTTAACCTTCAAATTGCTCAAGTCATCTTCTACATAATCTACCCATCTTTTCCTGGGTCTTCTTCTCCTGTCATCCATTTGTTGGCGCTATAGGCCATGTAGACCCTTGGCCTCCCTAACCACTCTCTCCCATTCCACTCGGTCCTCTGCATTTCTTCTCCAGCCTTTAACGCCCATTTTTCTCAAGCCATCTTCTACCTAATCTACCCATATTTTCCTGGGTCTTCTTCTTCTCCTTCTGTCATCCATCTGTTGGCACTAGAGGCCATGTAGGCCCTTGGCCTCCCTAACCACTCTCTTCCATTCCACTCGGTCCTCTGCATTTCTTATGCAGCCTTTAACGCCCATTTTTCTCAAGCCATCTTCTTCCTAATCTACCCATATTTTCCTGGGTCTTCCTCTTCTCCTTCTGTCATCCATCTGTTGGCACTAGAGGCCATGTAGACCCTTGGCCTCCCTAACCACTCTCTCCCATTCCACTCGGTCCTCTGCATTTCTTCTGCAGCCTTTAACGCCCATTTTTCTCAAGCCATCTTCTACCTAATCTACCCATATTTTCCTGGGTCTTCCTCTTCTCCTTCTGTCATCCATCTGTTGGCACTAGAGGCCATGTAGACCCTTGGCCTCCCTAACCACTCTCTCCCATTCCACTCGGTCCTCTGCATTTCTTCTGCAGCCTTTAACGCCCATTTTTCTCAAGCCATCTTCTACATAATCTACCCATCTTTTACTGAGTCTTCCTCTTCTCCTTCTGTCATCCATCTGTTGGTGCTACAAGCCATGTATCTCCTTTGCCTCCCTAACCACTCTCTTCCATTCCACTCGGTCCTCTGCATTTCTTCTGCAGCCTTTAACGCCCATTTTTCTCAAGCCATCTTCTACCTAATATACCCATATTTTCCTGGGTCTTCCTCATCTCCTTCTGTCATCCATCTGTTGGCACTAGAGGCAATGTAGACCCTTAGCCTCCCTAACCACCCTCTTCCATTCTACTCGGTCCTCTGCACTTCTTCTGCAGCCTTTAACGCCCATTTTTCTCAAGCCATCTTCTACCTAATCTACCCATATTTTCCTGGGTCTTCTTCTTCTCCTTCTGTCATCCATCTGTTGGCACTAGAGGCCATGTAGGCCCTTGGCCTCCTTAACCACTCTCTTCCATTCCACTCGGTCCTCTGCATTTCTTATGCAGCCTTTAACGCCCATTTTTCTCAAGCCATCTTCTTCCTAATCTACCCATATTTTCCTGGGTCTTCTTTTTCTCCTTCTGTCATCCATCTGTTGGCACTAGAGGCCATGTAGACCCTTGGCCTCCCTAACCACTCTCTTCCATTCCACTCGGTCCTCTGCATTTCTTCTGCAGCCTTTAACGCCCATTTTTCTCAAGCCATCTTCTACATAATCTACCCATCTTTTACTGAGTCTTCCTCTTCTCCTTCTGTCATCCATCTGTTGGTGCTACAAGCCATGTATCTCCTTTGCCTCCCTAACCACTCTCTTCCATTCCACTCGGTCCTCTGCATTTCTTCTGCAGCCTTTAACGCCCATTTTTCTCAAGCCATCTTCTACCTAATCTACCCATATTTTCCTGGGTCTTCCTCATCTCCTTCTGTCATCCATCTGTTGGCACTAGAGGCCATGTAGACCCTTGGCCTCCCTAACCACTCTCTCCCATTTCACTCGGTCCTCTGCACTTCTTCTGCAGCCTTTAACGCCCATTTTTCTCAAGCCATCTTCTACCTAATCTACCCATATTTTCCTGGGTCTTCTTCTTCTCCTTCTGTCATCCATCTGTTGGCACTAGAGGCCATGTAGGCCCTTGGCCTCCCTAACCACTCTCTTCCATTCCACTCGGTCCTCTGCATTTCTTCTGCAGCCTTTAACGCCCATTTTTCTCAAGCCATCTTCTACCTAATCTACCCATATTTTCCTGGGTCTTCTTCTTCTCCTGTCACCCATCTGTTGGCACTACAGGCCATGTAGACCCTTGGCCTCCCTAACCACTCTCTCCCATTCCACTCGGTCCTCTGCATTTCTTCTGCAGCCTTTAACGCCCATTTTTCTCAAGCTATCTTCTACATAATCTACCCATCTTTTACTGAGTCTTCCTCTTCTCCTTCTGTCATCCATCTGTTGGTGCTACAAGCCATGTATCTCCTTTGCCTCCCTAACCACTCTCTTCCATTCCACTCGGTCCTCTGCATTTCTTTTGCAGCCTTTAACGCCCATTTTTCTCAAGTCATCTTCTACTTAATATACCCATATTTTCCTGGGTCTTCCTCATCTCCTTCTGTCATCCATCTATTGGCACTAGAGGCCATGTAGACCCTTGGCCTCCCTAACCACCCTCTTCCATTCTACTCGGTCCTCTGCACTTCTTCTGCAGCCTTTAACGCCCATTTTTCTCAAGCCATCTTCTACCTAATCTACCCATATTTTCCTGGGTCTTCTTCTTCTCCTTCTGTCATCCATCTGTTGGCACTAGAGGCCATGTAGACCCTTGGCCTCCCTAACCACTCTCTTCCATTCCACTCGGTCCTCTGCATTTCTTCTGCAGCCTTTAACGCCCATTTTTCTCAAGCCATCTTCTACATAATCTACCCATCTTTTACTGAGTCTTCCTCTTCTCCTTCTGTCATCCATCTGTTGGTGCTACAAGCCATGTATCTCCTTTGCCTCCCTAACCACTCTCTTCCATTCCACTCGGTCCTCTGCTTTTCTTCTGCCGCCTTTAACGCCCATTTTTCTCAAGCCATCTTCTACCTAATATACCCATATTTTCCTGGGTCTTCCTCATCTCCTTCTGTCATCCATCTGTTGGCACTACAGGCCATGTAGACCCTTGGCCTCCCTAACCACTCTCTCCCATTCCACTCGGTCCTCTGCATTTCTTCTGCAGCCTTTAACGCCCATTTTTCTCAAGCCATCTTCTACATAATCTACCCATCTTTTACTGAGTCTTCCTCTTCTCCTTCTGTCATCCATCTGTTGGCACTAGAGGCCATGTATCTCCTTTGCCTCCCTAACCACTCTCTTCCATTCCACTCGGTCCTCTGCTTTTCTTCTGCTGCCTTTAACGCCCATTTTTCTCAAACCATCTTCTACCTAATCTACGCATATTTTCCTGGGTCTTCTTCTTCTCCTGTCATCCATCTGTTGGCACTACAGGCCATGTAGGCCCTTGGCCTCCCTAACCACTCTCTCCCATTCCACTCGGTCCTCTGCATTTCTTCTGCAGCCTTTAACGCCCATTTTTCTCAAGCCATCTTCTACCTAATCTACCTATATTTTCCTGGGTCTTCTTCTTCTCCTGTCATCCATCTGTTGGCACTAGAGGCCATGTAGACCCTTGGCCTCCCTAACCACTCTCTCCCATTCCACTCGGTCCTCTGCATTTCTTCTGCAGCCTTTAACGCCCATTTTTCTCAAGCCATCTTCTACCTAATCTACCCATATTTTCCTGGGTCTTCCTCTTCTCCTTCTGTCATCCATCTGTTGGCACTAGAGGCCATGTAGACCCTTGGCCTCCCTAACCACTCTCTCCCATTCCACTCGGTCCTCTGCATTTCTTCTGCAGCCTTTAACGCCCATTTTTCTCAAGCCATCTTCTACATAATCTACCCATCTTTTACTGAGTCTTCCTCTTCTCCTTCTGTCATCCATCTGTTGGTGCTACAAGCCATGTATCTCCTTTGCCTCCCTAACCACTCTCTTCCATTCCACTCGGTCCTCTGCATTTCTTCTGCAGCCTTTAACGCCCATTTTTCTCAAGCCATCTTCTACCTAATCTACCCATATTTTCCTGGGTCTTCCTCATCTCCTTCTGTCATCCATCTGTTGGCACTAGAGGCCATGTAGACCCTTGGCCTCCCTAACCACTCTCTCCCATTTCACTCGGTCCTCTGCACTTCTTCTGCAGCCTTTAACGCCCATTTTTCTCAAGCCATCTTCTACCTAATCTACCCATATTTTCCTGGGTCTTCTTCTTCTCCTTCTGTCATCCATCTGTTGGCACTAGAGGCCATGTAGGCCCTTGGCCTCCCTAACCACTCTCTTCCATTCCACTCGGTCCTCTGCATTTCTTCTGCAGCCTTTAACGCCCATTTTTCTCAAGCCATCTTCTACCTAATCTACCCATATTTTCCTGGGCCTTCTTCTTCTCCTCCTGTCACCCATCTGTTGGCACTACAGGCCATGTAGACCCTTGGCCTCCCTAACCACTCTCTCCCATTCCACTCGGTCCTCTGCATTTCTTCTGCAGCCTTTAACGCCCATTTTTCTCAAGCCATCTTCTACCTAATCTACCCATATTTTCCTGGGTCTTCTTCTTCTCCTGTCATCCATCTGTTGGCACTAGAGGCCATTTAGACCCTTGGCCTCCCTAACCACTCTCTCCCATTCCACTCGGTCCTCTGCATTTCTTCTGCAGCCTTTAACGCCCATTTTTCTCAAGCCATCTTCTACCTAATCTACCCATATTTTCCTGGGTCTTCTTCTTCTCCTTCTGTCATCCATCTGTTGGCACTAGAGGCCATGTAGACCCTTGGCCTCCCTAACCACTCTCTCCTATTCCACTCGGTCCTCTGCATTTCTTCTGCAGCCTTTAACGCCCATTTTTCTCAAGCCATCTTCTACCTAATCTACCCATATTTTCCTGGGTCTTCTTCTTCTCCTGTCATCCATCTGTTGGCACTAGAGGCCATGTAGACCCTTGGCCTCCCTAACCACTCTCTCCCATTCCACTCGGTCCTCTGCATTTCTTCTGCAGCCTTTAACGCCCATTTTTCTCAAGCCATCTTCTACCTAATCTACCCATATTTTCCTTGGTCTTCCTCTTCTCCTTCTGTCATCCATCTGTTGGCACTAGAGGCCATGTAGACCCTTGGCCTCCCTAACCACTCTCTCCTATTCCACTCGGTCCTCTGCATTTCTTCTGCAGCCCTTAACGCCCATTTTTCTCAAGCCATCTTCTACCTAATCTACCCATATTTTCCTGGGTCGTGCTCTTCTCCTTCTGTCATCCATCTGTTGGCACTAGAGGCCATGTAGACCCTTGGCCTCCCTAACCACTCTCTTCCATTCCACTCGGTCCTCTGCATTTCTTCTGCAGCCTTTAACGCCCATTTTTCTCAAGCCATCTTCTACCTAATCTACCCATATTTTACTGAGTCTTCCTCTTCTCCTTCTGTCATCCATCTGTTGGCACTACAGGCCATGTAGATCCTTGGCCTCCCTAACCACTCTCTCCCATTCCACTCGGTCCTCTGCATTTCTTCTGCAGCCTTTAACGCCCATTTTCTCAAGCCATCTTCTACCTAATCTACCCATATTTTCCTGGGTCTTCTTCTTCTCCTGTCATCCATCTGTTGGCACTACAGGCCATGTAGATCCTTGGCCTCCCTAACCACTCTCTCCCATTCCACTCGGTCCTCTGCATTTCTTCTGCAGCCTTTAACGCCCATTTTTCTCAAGCCATCTTGTACATAATCTACCCATCTTTTACTGAGTCTTCCTCTTCTCCTTCTGTCATCCATCTGTTGGTGCTACAAGCCATGTATCTCCTTGGCCTCCCTAACCACCTTCTTCCATTCTACTCGGTCCTCTGCTTTTCTTCTCCAGCCTTTAACCTTCAAATTTCTCAAGTCATCTTCTACATAATCTACCCATCTTTTCCTGGGTCTTCCTCTTCTCCTTCTGTTATCCATCTGTTGGCTCTACAGTCCATGTATATCCTTGGCTTCCCTAACCACCTTCTTCCATTCTACTTGGTCCTCTGCTTTTCTTCTCCAGCCTTTAACCTTCAAATTGCTCAAGTCATCTTCTACATAATCTACCCATCTTTTCCTGGGTCTTCTTCTCCTTCTGTCATCCATCTGTTGGCACTACAGGCCATGTAGACCCTTGGCCTCCCTAACCACTCTCTTCCGTTCCACTCGGTCCTCTGCTTTTCTTATCCAGCCGTTAACCTCCAACTTTCTGAAGTCATCTTCTACATCATCTACCCATCTTTTCCTGGGTCCTCCTCTTCTGCCATCCAGCTTTCCTATGAATATCTTCTTAACTACACTGTTTTCTGACATTCTCTGCACATAACCAAACCACCTTATTCTTCCTTGCTTAATTGTCACTACTATATTTGGTTGTCCAAACAGACACTGTAACTCCAAGATAGTCCGCATTCTGCATCCGTCCAAGTCCTTTATCACTCCAAATATATTTCTCGGGATCTTCCTTTCCCACCGTAATAACCATTGTTCTTCTCTGATTGTCAACACCCAACTTTCTGAACCATACATTACGATTGCTCTCAGTACAGTTGTATATATTTTAATTTTACTATTCCTACTGACGTTCCTTGCTTTAAACATATTCTGCAAGGCATAGAAACATCTGTTACCACTTGCTATTCTTTTTTTTGAGTTCCCACTGATGTTTCACTATCTTCTGTTACCATAGATCCCAGGTATTTAAATTTTTCCACTCTTCGATATTGTTTGTCATGTAATTTAACTGTAGGTTCTATTCTTGTATCATCACCTCCCTGAACATGTAAATACAATGAAATTTGAAAAGAATCACGAGGTCACTAACTTTTATAAGATGTTATTGTCACTTAAAGTAGAAAGAGAAATAAACGTTTCTAAAAAGATTTGTACAAGAATAGAGAGACATGTGAGTACAGCAAAATGTGTATTTGCAGTGACATTTGGGTGTCGAATACTTGGTGTACTTGCTAGATGTAGTACAAGTATGTAATTGAAAGTAGCACTTTAGTGGAGAAAGCACATCGGGGCCAGTATTCGAATCTGCAATGCAAACAGTACAAGTCTTCACTTTTTTATTGTCAGCTGTTTATTTATAGCCACAAAGGAAATTGTGGTTGAATACATATTCCTAGAAACACACAAATATGCCTCCGTGTGGCACGCAAGAACAAGCATATCGTGAGAAAGAGAGAATTGTGATCTGAAAATTATACCTTCCCCTGGCGGAGACCAGAAGTTCTGCCAAATTACCCATTTCTGCTCCGATGGACCGCCTCGTTAAATGGAAAGGAGAGAGGGAGGGAGGTAAACGCCCAGATAAAAGTTTATGAATGAACCGTCATCATTACCGATATTGGAAAACACTAAGGAAAAGAGCAACGAGGTTCCAAATAGCGTAATAACATGACACGTCTTACTTTTCGACTAACAAAGTGGAAGGAAGTGTTGAATTGCAAGCAGATTGGATTATAATCGACTGCCTTTGTAAGCGAGTGGCGTCTTAACTCCATTGGCACTTTTAAAATATCTAACTCTTGAGTTTCCATAGTTACCACACATATTGAGGCCCAGCTTTATAAATCTATAAAGAAATGAATGGGAAAAGAGTTAAATATACTTTGAATTAAACAATTTCCTTAGATTGACGTGTCTCAAGTAGAGAATGCAACGGGTATGTGTTGCAAATTGGATGATTGAAGATGTACACACAGTATCAGGCAGCAATTAGGAGGCGGCGAATTAATGAAATCAAATAATTAAAAAAGAAGGTAAATTAATAAAATGCTTTGCAAACTCATATAAAAATATTGTTATAATAATATGAAATTAGAATGGATAAAGTAATGATTAAAATAGCAGTTGACTTAAAGAATAAGAATGATGATGATAATGATGATGATGATGATGATGATGATGATGATGTGTATAAGGGCGCTCAACTACGGCGGTCATCAGCGCCCTTACAAAAACAAGTCATGGCAACAGCCAGATATAAACATTTCCAAAAACTATGTAAGTATAAATAAAACTATTAAAATTGCACACACACACACACACACACACACACACACACACACACACATATATATATATATATATACTTATTCAGTGCAATTGGGTACTACCCGGTGGCAGAGTTAAGAATACAGATCAAATTACAAATACTAGATTTACAACAATAACACAATAAACAATACAAACATGATATTATTTTAACTTTAGTCACTTAAAACATATCTAATTACTTCTCTATTTACATATTATATACCATTATAATTCAAAAGTTAAACTATAAACCATCTAGATTTTTTCTAAATTTCTTCAGCGACAGGGGACAGCCCTGAAAGACTGCTACAGGCAATTCATTCCATTCTTCAATGGTTCTATTAACAAAAGAAAATTTTCTTACGTCGGTTCTGTATCTTCTACCCTTAATTTTATACCTATGATCGTTTCGTCCATAATAATCCGGATTATCTAACCTTACACTAACGTCCACCCATGCCTTTACACCAGCATTAGCTTTGAATAATGCTACCAACCTATGTTTTTACGCCTAATTCTTAATTCCTCCCATTTAGTCTCATCTCCTTTTATAGGCCCAAAATACTTGCCTCTTTTTATGAATTTTATTGCCCTCTTCTGTATTTTTTCTAACGGATCGGTTTGGTTAGCTCTATACGGGTCCCAGCGTGCTACTCCATATTCCATAACCGGCCGCACTAAGGCCTTGTAGGCAATTTCCCTGGACCTAGCGCTCCCCTTTTTCAATATTCTCATTACGAAATGTAATGCCTTCCGCGCATTCCTAGATGTGGAATTTACTTGTTCGTGCCATCCAGCATTACGTGCCAGGTACACTCCCAAGTATTTGCAGCTGTCCACCAGTGGAATTTGCACCCCTCCCATGTGATAGTTATCAATAATTTTGCCCTTAGTTCTACTAAAAACAATGGACTTACTTTTCTTGGCATTAATTGACATTTTGTTAGCCGCAGCCCAATTAGAGATTTCATTTAAATCATCCTGAAGAGCGGTTTCATGCGCTGTATTCCGAATTACGCGCCAAGTGTTCTTTGAAAGATCCATTGGGTTTCATTTTAAAGTAGCTCGTTCAGTCGAGTGACCCTGTAGTTTCGGACCTCTCCGAGTTTCGGACCTCCCCGAAATATCAATCAAAACCTACTAAAAATTTCCTTCAATAAATCCTAAAGTGTAATCTAGAAAGGAACCTAAACCTTCTCCACTACTGCGTTATCGTCCACTAGCATTTCTGCAAAGCTGGCCGGCAGCTGCAGAGACGTCCTAAGGTCTGCTAGGTGAAAACACTCTAGCAGCACGTGTCGTACAGATAACGCTTCATTGCAAAACGGACACAGTGGAGCAGGCTCCTTTTTAAAAAGAAAACTACGAGTAAAAAAGCAGTGCCCAATACGCAACCGAGCCAAACTCACCTCCTTGCGACGAGATGACCGACAGGAGGTAACCCAAGGAATCGGAAGTTCCTTGACAGATCTAAGTTTATTATTGCGGGTTTGCACAGCTCTCCGCAATACGGCCCTAAAATCTTCCGATGTCACAGATGGTACTCGAACCCTGGGCTTCATGGTAGCCATCTTGGCTGCTGAATCCGCCATTTCATTCCCCCGCAAGCCTACGTGACCAGGGATCCACGCACACACCACGTTAACGCCAGAAGCGTGTAAAACGTGGAGGGCATCCTGTATACGCTGCACAATAGGGTGGTAGTTGTACAGCTGCCGTAGGCTTTGAAGTGCACTGAGGGAATCACTCAGGATTAAGCAGTTCCCCAACTTTAGTCGACGTACGTGAAGAATATAATTTGATATAACATATACATTGGCATCCAGGCAAGGAAGAGAGAATATTTTTGTAGAAATCTGTACATTTCGGAAAGACAGGAAGGAAGGACCGTTACCTTCTTTGTACTAGTAAAAGTTGAATGTCTGAGAACTATAGAATACTTCCAGCCAGGAATGTTAAGGGACAAAAAGGGTTTCTAAATGCATTAAAGCATGAACGCTAAAGGGATTTACTTCGCTGATTTCATAACGATGTATAACGTCACAAACAACTCAGGGTAGGCGTTCCCCAACTCAGGGTGGTGTGTGTAGTGTTTAGCGCCCGCTTTTACTACATACGGCTCCGCAGGCGGTGACACTGATGATACATGAGATGAAGATGGAGCACCGATGGAATGAGATGGCGGGGGAAACCGGAGGTCCCGGAGAAAACCCGCCCCAGCACCGTGTTGTCCATCACAAATCTCACTTTGCGGTCGCCTGGCATCGAACCCGGGCCGCCTTGGTGAGAGCCAAGTGGTCTAACCACTGAGCCACGGCGCGGCCTCAACTCAGGGTGGGCTGAACGTCAATGAGTTAGATGAGTTTTGCAAACCAATGCAAAAATTCGAAATAAATTAGAAACCAATAATAACGTAACATTTGAGAAGGGTGAGCTAGTCTGATCATGTGATAAAGTTATTGAGGAGGTCAGAATAAGGTTCAAACTGAATCGTGAAGTAAGAAAAACTTACTTAAAAGGTGATACTACGACAGGAAGTACTTGTTCATGCGCATTAAGAAGAGAAGCGAAGATTTATAATTCTGAAATGTAGGGAAGTTAAGAAAGCGCAACCAGCGTAAGTGGAAGCAGCATTAGAAGTTTATTAGAGCAAAGTCGTCGCCGTATAAAGAAGAAATAGAAACCGCGCGGAAGTAACTTAAACAAGTAATCCAGGGTATCAAGTAAAATTAAATTTACGTTAGGAATTTTACTAACAAGTGGTCGCTGATCCAAGTCGATAAGCAAACTTAGTTGGAATTAAACCAAATAATTCTTCAACAAACAAAGTGTTATTAATACAACTGAGTAGCCAACAACCACCAAAATCCATTTCCTACAACCATTCGCCTGCGGATAAGAGAAGTCGTAGCTCCAATTAGAACCCAAACAATTTAACACTGGTGTGCGGATTTGCCGCAAAGATGATGTGATGTTTAGTTTGTCACCTTTGTGAAGATATTTTAGTCTAATTTTGTAGGTACCTCGGCAGTTCTAGAGCAAGAAATCTTACCTCTGGGCGATGTCGCGGTGAAGAGGAAGTTGATATTCCTATTGTTGGAGAATAAACAATAATTTTACATGTTAAATGAATGTAAATACTTTCTTTTAACATACTATGGTTGTTGCATCTATAAACTATTTCACACATAAATGCATTCACACAAAATTGTTTCTGCACACTCTCGGAGCGACACGTCTTATTCCTAGTAAAGTCGCTTGCAGAAGAATGTTAATTGCAGTTAATCTCCTGTTCCCTTCTTTCTACGTTGCTATAACAACCAAATAACCCATCTCCTGCTGGTCCACGTCACCACATTACATAATCACATTCTGAAACCTACTAATAAAGATAATATTACATAACATTTCACTCACATTGCATCATCTCATGACCAATCTAACCTTAGACTTTCATTTCCGTACAAATTATTCTTTTCATAACAATTCCAAATCAATTTTTAAAATTTATAAACATGAAATAACAGCTACAAGAGTGAATACTGAATGCCAGTAAAAAAGATTACATACATTTGTTACATAGGTAGTTATCGTCAGCAGTACAGTTATGAATTCGAGGCAAGCACTTTACATCCTGGCTTACTGTTTGAAAAATAAACTCAGTAATTTCATGCCACACTAACCTTGGACTTCATCCATTCAAAAAAATTATTTACTTCAACAAATGAGTAAACTTCAACGGCAACCTCTTAAGGTGAAGTTGAAACATAAGTTATTGTACCACTTTCCTCTAAAGTGCATGCTTACATAAATAAAAAAATTGACCAAAATCTTGTTCACTAACATGTCATCACATCACTATCGTATACCTTTGGAATTCGGTTAACGAGCTGGAGCAACAAAAGATGAGTTATTTGTGTGTTTACCAAATCTTACTATACCAGTGCCGTCCTTAGTTCATGGGGAGATGTAAACAAAGTGGCAAAATGTATTACTCCTCCGTCAACCGTGATTGGAGGGAATATTTGCACTGTTTCATTCTCACGTGTCACATTTCTGCGTTGACAACGAACTTCTATACAAAGCTTCACTTTGTAGTTTCCCAAGTCTGAGTAGCTTATGAGATAGGACTTTTACGTAATCATTAAATGCAAATGTGTGCCCATTGTATAATGTATATTTTTGCTTCTGTACGTCGAAAGTGACTAATTGCTTACAACAATGACGTAAACATTTGATTTCTAGACATAACCTCACTTCGTTTACAAATTAAAAATTAGGAACGGCTCTTTCTGCGGAATAGCAGTACTAAACCACACTTTAGCGAACTCAAATAGTTGGTGGGCAGAGATAGGAGGAACTATGGAAAAAAAAATAGGAATGGGTGATATATGGAGATTAGAGGAAAGGAATACAAGCGATGTGGGTAAATTGGTAAACTGCAGAATAGAAGATATAGAACGACAGGAAATATGGGCAAGTCTAGAAAAAATGAAATCATTACAGTTTTACAAGGAAATAAGAAGAAATTTGGGACGAGAAGCATATGTACATTACTGCAATAGACAAGAGAGAGAAGGGCTAGCATGGATGAGAACAGAGACAATATTTCTAAGAGGGATAAGAGTTAGGGAAAAGGGATTTTGTGAAATGTGTGGGAGAAAAGAAAGCGTAGAACATTATGTAACGAATGCGAGGAGGTTGAAATATGGAGAAAAAAGGGTTTGGGAGGAAAAATGGGAGAAAGTAGAGAAGAGGATAGTAGCTATAAAAATGTTAACAGGAAAGGAGGAAAAGAAGGCGAATTCTTACACAAAGTAAAAGAAAAATGGACAAGAAATGTAAAGAAGGTAAGAAAGGAATATGAGGGGGAAGAAAGAGACTAATTAAGTAACAAGGAGACATGGAGGTTAAGAGCTACCTGGCAGAGCAGAAGACCAGGGTGTCATGTAAGACAAGGTAGCAACAAGGTAAAGACAAATAATGTAGCCGAAAGTTGTAAACTGTAAAATTTTGGAATAATTTTGCGTTTTTTCTTATCTATATTTTTGATATCTGCTTTTCTGTTCTGTTCCATAGAGGCACTGTGGTATAGTTACAGTATTATAGTGTCTTAATTTTGTATATTTAGACATGTGTTTTTGTTATACGATGGCTGTTCAATAAAGACTGGTCATAATTTTTTTACGATCTTAATTTTTCATATTAAAATTCAATCTTATTATATTCTGATAGCGTAATGTAAAACAAACACGCCGTATTAGTTTCATTGTTGGTACTACTGGTTCCCGCCTGTGAGCACCAGGCAAGTTCAGACATGTTCAGTATCGCCTACCGCTGTAATGGAGGTAACATGCAGTTAAAGTTGATGTTAGAGGAAGATCCGGAATGTAATCACTGCTGATAAAACTTGGCTACATCATTTTGATCCTGAGAGCAAACAGCAAAGCTCAGTGTAGAAATCTCCTTCATCACTAACCGCCAAAAAAGCAAAAGTGGTTACTTCTGCTGGGAAAGTTATGGTCATCTCATTCTTTGTTATTCATGGAATGGTTTATCAGCATGTTGTACCTGCACACACATCAGTAACTGGACAATACTACAGGGGTGTCCTGAAAACATTACAAGTCCATATCAGGCGCAAAAGACCACATTTCCGTGAAGCAGGCTGGATGGCGCATCACGATAATGCGCGGCCACATATTGCCAATGTTGTTGCTGAATATCTTGCTAAAATCAACGTGAAGTGCATCCCTCACCCTCCCTATAGTCCGGATTTAGCCCTATGTGACGTTCTCTATTCCATAACTTGAAGAAACGCCTTCGTGGGAGGCATTATCCATCATCAGAAGCAGTGGTGAAGGCTGTGGAGGCGAATTTGAAGGATCTCTCAAAAATGGTTTCCAGTATGTCTTTGAAGACTGGCAGAAATGCTGGGACATTGAACAGCCCTCTTACACGTTTGCAGTAAGGTGATATGTTGCTTTCATTTTTTGGCACTTGCTTTTGTTCTAGTTTCGATTCTGTTTTCCTAAATTATATACCCAAGATATTTAAATTGTATAACTCGTTTCATCATCATATCTTATCAGGCTAATTTTACCCTAAATAGTTCCTGTATGATCCTAAATCAACAAAACTGCATTAACATGTTTAAATTCCATGATTTAAATAGCTAGCAGTTTAAACCATAAATTATTTCCCTTTATACAATGTTTAAGGACTTTTCCCACAAAATTTATTGTCTTTCTTTCTTTCTTTCAGTTTATTTACCGCTTCGTTTAGCGTACGGTTCAGACTGATACAGACGTGATACGATTAGATTCACACGTAGTTACAAACCACGCCACTGATATGTAATAACCAGCGGCATACAAAGGAAGCTTTACGGCTGAGTAACCGAAATTAAATCTTGTTAATATTAGATTTGCACATTACAAGATCACCTTTGTGATCAGAGGAACACGCGCTGCATAGCAGTTACAATGGTTCAGTTAGCGGCCGTTTGGTACAATGAGTGAATATCACTGGAAATTAATCTACTAGCAGTGGCGACAACACTCTCATACACAAATGGTGTGATTTTACTCTAATCGTACCAAATTTGAATACAAGGGAAGCGTTAAATCACATTTTAGGCAATTAACACAAACACACTCGTCATATAAATTGTTTGTTTCTGGTCCCTGGTTCATGAACACTTGCTTGTTTTCACGTTAGAATTGTTAGGCTTTCACAGCCGGACGTAACACTAGTTAAACAAAACCCAGGTTATAATCATAAAGCATTCTCTTGAAATTTACAAAATATTCATATTTAGAACGATTCTGTTTTCGTCATACCTTATTGTTAATTATTATTTATCAGGGTTATAAGTGCTTCTTCATTAATTTGTTTTATTACAGATTATACATTGGAAAGGTAGAGTCAGACTCAGAAAATCAATGCCATAGCCGGAATTTGAACCACGGATTTTCTGGTTTCCGTCCAGCCGCTCTAACCATTGAGTTACTATAGCCAACGTGCCGATATGACAATAAATTCTCCAACTGACTCGTGTATTTCCCGGTAAACCACTTAGGACTGAATTTTTCAGTCTGACTATCTTTCAATACATAAGCCTACACACGGCCAGTGTGAAAGAACAATTAATTTCCATCAATTGTACCTAATAGTGGTCCGAACTATAAAGCCCGGGCCTTAAGGTACTTACAGCATAGTAAGTCGTCATTAAGGTAGTTGTCTTATGTGTTTATGAGAACTCCTAGTGGTTTACTATAAAGCCCGGGCCTTAAAGTACTTACAGCATAGTAAGTCTCCATTAAGGTATTTGTCTCGTGTGTTTATGAGAACTTCTAAGTGGTTTACCGGGAAAAACACGAGTCAGTTGGAGAATTTCATGTCATATCGACACCTTGGCCATAGTAGCTCAATGGTTAGAGTGGCTGGAGGGAAACTAGAAGATTCGTGATTCAAATCCCGTCAACGGCATTGAACTTTTCAGTCTGACTCTACCTTTCCATACTTTTGCCTACACACGGCCAGTGTGAAATAACAATTAATTTCCACATTATACATTCTTTAATTTCTGTATCGATCTTAAAATCAAACTGTATGAGGTCCGGAGATATTATTTCATAGCATTTTTATCCATTATAAGAACGCGGTACATCAAATCCCATTATCTTAATTTTAGTCATTTAAAATTGATCAAACCAAATGCTTGCAGGAACTCTATCCCAAATTTACAGGAGAGATACTGCAGGCAGAAGAGACGTTCACATCTTCAAGCATTGGTAGCTCTACGCTGGCTTTGAAATTTCACACTTTGTACGATATTGTGATGTTGCCAACGGCGCCGTCGCCAAATGTGACGTTGACTGTGATCATGACTAGCTTTCGAAAGGACTTCATACGCTCCTATTTTATAATCGAAGGATCGATATCTTCAGTATTTGTCTCACTAGATTATCATTTGTTTCTAGTGGCGTATGGGATCCAAAGAATATGGTATTCTCTTACGTTCTGTGGCCTCGCATTCTGCTTGAATTAAGCACATAGCTTTCAGATCAAGTAGGTAAAGAATTGTTAATTAATGAGTTGCTTAGCTATACACAAGCCTCATTTGCTAGTGTGTGCCCGTAGAATTTGTGAAAACTGCTATCCACCTCTTTAAGGTTTCATTTTGAACCTAAAGCACAAATATTTGCTTGTACTACAGAATATCTGACGTTACGTCACTGTCAAAATCGGGGATTGGTTCCAAATATGGCGCGGATGGTCGTAATTCAGGCAGTTAATTGTGAAGCTGCAGGACTTTGTGAAGGGCTAAAGAATGATAAATACTGAATTGTAATTCTGGCTACAAGGATTAGTTTTATATAGCTAGGAAATGGACTACTAATGGCTGCTCCAGATAGTTTCCTTGTTACTGGAGGTCCAGAATTCCATCTTTTTCTTGGCTACACCGAACATAAACAATTGCAAAGATGATTCAAAGAGCCCAGCGTCACAGGGTATAGCTAGGCACATGAAAAGCAGAAATAAAAATGTGGCAGGATGCTAGTGCTTCTTTCAACGCTGACAAATCCACACACCGTCGGACCCTTCACGAATATTCCGTATATGTTTCCTTTAAATCACGCGACCATTTCCTCCTTGCATATGTATCCGGGAAATGACTAGGCAGTATTTATAACTTCAGTCCCTTCGTTTTTCTTGAACAATTTTTGTTCCAAGCATCATTAGCCTTATAAAATTATATTTTGCATCTTAAAACAAAAGAATAATGTCCTATGATTTCATATAACGTAAAGAGATGGGAAAATTAAAATTAATATCGCTGAATATCGTGTAAAGGTTAACATAAAGTAAGTGTTTCGTAAATTAAAATATATTTTATGGATATCTACTATTTTAGTGGTCTATCAACTATAGAATATTCATTCAAAATGATGAGGACTTTCAGGTTGTTACTAGAAAATTCATACTATACATGAAGCCATGCAGTAATTTAGTCAAAGTCATTAAAGAGAGCTTAGGAAATCGTAATATGAACTGTTTCCAGTCTACTGTAAATTGCGATAAGCGGATTTTTTGAATTTTTTGTTTGTTTTATCTTTAGAAAGTGCAAAAACATTTTGTGCATTTATCCCCATGCAAAGAACAAGTCTACAGCAAGGGAAATTCGCGTTTGAGATTTTATCTGCAGGTTTTTGAAGAAAATATCTATGTTTCAGATTTTATTGAAGTCGATACAAAATTAGGAGTAGTTAATATAAAGAGCCTACAAAACTGTACTTAAACTGTATATTTCTAAATCACAGCTAAATGTTTCGGAACTAGCTAAAAATGTTAAAGGATATACAAAAGGTAGTTAACACAGAAAAATACAATTTATTTCACAGAGCCTTTACTGTAGCATACTTCATTTCGAAAGAATTCACCATTATATTTCAATATTTTATCATATATTCAAGAATCGTGGTCATTCAATTATTTATTGCTATTTTATAGACAGAGACCTGTGTTTAAAATTTTGACTGTCACTAACTTTCTTCTTTATAACTAAAATGATGAGTTAATGGAGCTAATTTTAAAACATGTAAGGTAGCACAATTTTTTTTAAAATAGTGAATTCTTATACCCGTCTAAAGTGTAATTACATCAGAATGGAATCCAAGGAAACATGCTGATTTTTATTAATGATTTTTTTAAATTTACGTCCAACGTTGTCATATCGGACGATGAATAAAATGGGTGAAATATGCTCAAATGAATCCAGGGTCCATAGAGCTTAGAGTCACCTGACATTCATCTTTCACGATAAGGAAAGACCCCGGAAAAACCTTAGGCAGGTAACTCACCCTGACAGAAATTCGAACTTGGGACTTTGGAACGTGAGGCAGACACGCTCATATTTCCACTACCGAGGTGGGAATTCAATAATAATACTAATAATACTAAATCATCTAATCATCATGAAATATTCGTCCAAATCGTCATGAAATCATCCAAAACATCCTCTAGCTTATCATCCAAATCATCATCTAACTCATCATCCAAATCATCAACTCATCATCCAAATCATAATCTAACTCATCATCAAATCATCATCTAACTCATCAAATCATCTAAATAAGTATCAAATCATCATCTAAATCATCATCAAGCCAACAAATCATCATCACCATAATAATAATTTTGAAACAAGTTTTACGTCGTTTTCGTCGATGAAGAAAAGAAAACCTTTCTGTCTCCTTGCCAACTAAATTGATTTACGAAGTCCTCAGTTCAAGTTTCAGCTCTTCTGATTTATTATCAAAGTTTGGGAAACAAAAGAGAGAAAATATTAAGTTGTTATTTTTATTTTACAGAGTGTTGATTGCGTTGGTCGCTGATGTTTATTTTGGAAAACTTGCTGCTGGGGGTAGTTTATTTTCTTGTCATTAATTACTTACAGGAGCTCGTAGAAATGTGTTCTTTTTGTAATATTAGCAGTTTTTAACCTCCTAGAGGAATATAAGCTGTAAATAATATATAAACAGAACTTATTACTCAAGTATATTGTGAACTTTCAAACAGATAGTTGAAGGGTCACTATAATAATTGCTCCCTCTACCAGTTACAAAAGTTATTAAGTATTGTACTTTACTAAAAACATTTGGAAGAGAAATTCTATCAGAAGCAGTCATTGACAGTAAAATGTCGCAACTTTACGAGGTTTGACAATTTGCTGATTATTCACGTTTAGCTTTATTAAATCATTTACCTTCTTCTCTTTTTATGGTGCTCCAAATAACGTCTTTACTGTTAGAAGATTACTGAATTGGGTTATTGAAACGCAAAAATCTTGTTGATTTTATTTCCTTTTGGAAGTGCATATATTTCTTTTAAATAATGTTTTAATTCCAAGTTGTTGGTGACTTGTGCTTGCTAATATACACGATGTTTTTGTTTTTGTTGTGGTTTTAGGTGAATTAGGTTGACAGAGGAAGAACGAATTGATATTATTTTGCGGTGCAGATCTGGTTACAAAGAATGGTTGGGGACGAATTCAACAAACGAGTATCAGAAAAATGTCTGAGGCATAGAGTTAAATTAGTGTAACACCTCACAGAGATTGCTATATCAGGCCAAGTATGGATCTGAACATACCTAAAGGCACTCACTGTCCATGATATTGTCGCGAATGCATTGTTGCGACGAGACGGCGCGGCCGAGACATACAAGGAGACGGATTTACTGAGAGTTCGACTTCTAGCGCCGTGTTGATTGTTTGAGAGCATTCCGGATAGTGAGTAAGCTATAAAAAGGGAGCCGCCTTCCGCCACAACCAGCTCAAACCAAAGAAGGAGGCGGAGCCGGACGGGCTGACTCCCATAATGCTCCGCCATCTTCCCTTCAATGCGGTTCTCTTCCTGACTAGGATTTTCAATATGTACCTCACCCTTGGGTAATTTCCACGAGAGTGAATAGAGGTCCGGGTGATTTGCATATTGAAACCCGGGAAGAATCCGACACATCCCTCCAGCTAGCAATCCATTAGCCTCCCTTCCACCCTCTCGAACGTTCTCGAGAGGCTGATTCTCGCCCGCTTGTCCCCAATATTGGCAGACATTCAAGCCATTCCTGACCATCAGTTTGGTTTTCGTCCTGGGCACTCGACAGTTCAGCAGTTGCTGCGTGTGGTGGAGACCGCCGCCCTGGGTTTCCAAGAGGGCGCCTTCACGGCCGCGGTTTCGCTGGATGTCGACAAGGCCTTCTCTATGACATGACTCGTACACAAAATGATCCACCTGGGGCTCCCAACACAAATGATCAACATCATACACAGCTTCTTGCGACATCGCTCATTCAAAGTCTCAGTCGCGGGGAAAACATCAACACTAAGGCCAGTGAGAGGCGGAGTCCCCGAAGGTTCTGTGCTATCCCCCACCTTCTTCAACGTCTTTATGGCAGATTTCCCCACAGGACCACGAGTCGTAATGGCACAATACGCTGACGACGTGTTTCTGTTCTGCAAGGACAAACACATCCTCAGAGCCTTCAACCCCATTCAAAGGCATCTCGCCTAACACAACAGTGGTGCTGGCGTTGGCGGATGTCCGTAAATCCGGACAAAAGCCACGCCATACTTTTTACAAAGCGCCACAGCACCGCAGACTGCCCCAATTTCAGCTACCGAGGTCGAAGGATAGAGTGGATTAACTCAGTCCAGTACCTAGGAGTCAGTTTGATCAGAGGTCTAACTTTTCGCAGACACATCAGGGACCTTTCGGCGAAGGTACCGGGAGCAATCGCTTCCCTGTAGCCAATGCTGGGGTCGACCTCGATGCCAGTCCGCATGAAGTTGTATCTCTTCCGAGTGCTGGTGATCCCCGTGATGCTATATGCCTGCGAGATCTGGGGCACGGCAGCAGACAGCTGGATAGCATGGCTTTAACGTGCACAGAATAGAGGACTACGGTCTATCTATTCTGTGGGACGTTACATCCCTACCTGGTTGCTCCACGAAGCATCGGGTCTTCCATACGTTGAGGATGAAATTAGGTGCCGGGCTTCAAAATTATACGCAAGTTTACCATCACACAGAAGCGCCCTTGTTAGATCATTGGGAGATTATGACCCCACTAGACGCCGATCTAGACTGCACCGGGTCCCCCGTATGGCATGCGGGCACCCTAGATAACACAGGAGCTAACCCTATCAGCAGCTAAAACTGAGCTCTTCATAATTCTTCTAAGCTGTTTGGCATCTAAATTTTTTCCAAATTAAAAATTAAACAAATCAAGATTTGGGTGCAAAGTACCGCATCCTCCCCTTCAACCCGAAGGTACTTCGGTAACCTGTAAATTAACTCCCAACCAAAAGACCTACACCACCTTCATCCTACAAATTTCAATTCTAAATCTTACCTGCGGTAAAACCCTTAACGGGTGGACACGCAGCAAAAACCTTCTGGCTGTATACAGCCAGCCAGCACGAGCGAGAGAGCCATTACCAGTCAGTCGGTAATTGGACGCGTGCGCGTGAACAGCTGTGTGAGCTGTGTTTGTTGTCGACGACCTTGCATGTTGTATTGTGTATGTGACGCAATTCCGTAAACAAATCATTAGTGTTTGTAACCCGGACTTTTAATTTCACGAACCCACAAAGTCACAATATCCTTAAAGACTAAAGATCCCATCCATAGAAACTGCTAGTTACTCATCATCTATCTGACGATAACCCGGACCATACAATGGAAATGTGGTTCCTTAATTAGATACACCAAGGTGAAAGTTCCTCACGAAATTCTGATGAGGTACAGTTTGCCGTCAATGGCGTTGTAAATGAAACCTCTCCGGCACTAGTACAGCACTACCTATCCCCTGATGGGACGGAAGAAGGGGCAAGGCACACAGAGCATCATTGTATGGTGTGGAATTCACAATGGGAACATCTTGGGAACAGTCTTCTTTTCTGGAAGACTGGATGAAAGCAAATATCTTCAGATGCTGTGAGATAAGTCTTATCTCCTTGGACTTCCTTGGTGGAATACCATAATAGTTTATGCAGGATGGTGCTCCAACGCATTTACCACAAGTGTTCGTCACCGACTAGCCGAAAACTTCCATGGTAGGCGGATAGAACCACAGAATGATTACGTGGCTTTGTATTCCTTGACTACCCTGAAGAAAATCTGTAGCAAGTGAAAATTCGTGATCTGCAACATCTCCGAACACGTGTCGAGGAAAAGTACCCTGGAACAATTGCTGATATAATATATTGTCTTCCGAATAACATAACATTTCAGCACTAAGGTGTTTTCCAACTTGGCAGCACTATTATAGAGCTGATCAACAAAGACAGAATATTCAAAGTTTTCTCGGGCGACAAGCCAGGTGTGGAAGTGGTGATGAACCGATGTTTCGGGAGCATGCATTGTTCCCGTCTTATCCTGAAGAAGGGAACAATGCATGGTCCCGAAACGTCAGTACATCACCACTTCTACACCTGGCTTGAAGCCCGAAAAAACTTTGTATATTCACGCCGCCAGCAGACCATTTTTCTCAGGTCCTTCAGAATCACCTCACTTCTTGAGCACTGCTTCTCAAATCGAATACCCCTAAGCTTTGCCTTTAGTGATGGGACTAAAAGAAAATGTTTGGCTGCACCATTATGATCCTGAAGGAAAACAAGCCAGCACAGTGTGGAAATCGCCAGGTTATCCAACACTAAAAAAGACAAAAGTTGTTCCATCTGCGGGGAAAGTGGTGGTGATAACATTTTTGTACTGTAAAGGAATGATTTACCATGCAGTTCCCTCTTACACTACTGTTACAGCAGCATACCAAACATCAGTATTGGCTACACTGAGGAAGCACATTACAAAGAAACGACCAGAGCGTTCTCGTACTGGGTGACGACTTCATCATGACAATGCACGGCCTCAAGTCACATGCAGTTCCCCCTCACACTACTGTTACAACAGCATACTACACGTCAGTATTGGCTACACTGAGGAAGCACATTACAAAGAAACGACCAGAGCATTCTCGGACTGGATGACGACATAATCATGACAATGCACGGCCTCACGTCACATGCAGTTCCCCCTCACACTACTGTTACAACAGCATACTACACGTCAGTATTGGCTACACTGAGGAAGTACATTACAAAGAAACGACCAGAGCTTTCTCGGACTGGGTGACGACTTCATCATGACAATGCACGGCCTCACGTCGCATGCATTTCCCCCTCACACTACTATTAAAGCAGCATACTACAGGTCAGTATCGGCTACACTGAGGAAGTACATTACAAAGAAACGACCAGAGCTTTCTCGGACTGGGTGTCGACTTCATCATGACAATGCACGGCCTCACGTCACATGCAGTTCCCCCTCACACTACTGTTACAGCAGCATACTACACGTCAGTATCGGCTACACTGAGGAAGCACATTACAAAGAAGCGACCAGAGCTTTCTCGGACTGGGTGTCGACTTCATCATGACAATGCACGGCCTCACGTCACATGCAGTTCCCCCACACTACTGTTACAACAGCATGCTATACGTCAGTATTGGCTACACTGAGGAAGTACATTACAAAGAAACGACCAGAGCTTTCTCGGACTCGGTGACGACTTCATCATGACAATGTACGGCCTCACGTCACATGCAGTTCCCCCTCACACTACTGTTACAACAGCATACTACACGTCAGTATTGGCTACACTGAGGAAGCACATTACAAAGAAACCACCAGAGCTTTCTCGGACTGGGTGTCGACTTCATTATGACAATGCACGACCTCACGTCACATACAGTTCCCCCTCACACTACTGTTACAGCAGCATACTACACGTCAGTATTGGCTACACTGAGGAAGCACATTGCAAAGAAACGACCAGAGCTTTCTCGGACTGGGTGACGACTTCATCATGACAATGCACGTCCTCACGTCACATGCAGTTCCCCCTCACACTACTGTTACAACAGCATACTACACGTCAGTGTTGACTACACTGAGGAAGCACATTACAAAGAAACTACCAGAGCTTTCTCGGACTGGGTGACGACTTCATCATGACAATGCACGGCCTCACGTCGCATACAGTTCCCCCTCACACTACTGCTACAGCAGCATACTACACGTCAGTATCGGCTACACTGAGGAACCACATTACAAAGAAACGACCAGAGCTTTCTCGGACTGGATGACGACTTCATCATGACAATGCACGGCCTCACGTCACATGCAGTTCCCCCTCACACTACTGTTACAGCAGCATACTACACGTCAGTATTGGCTACACTGAGGAACCACATTACAAAGAAACGACCAGAGCTTTCTCGGACTGGGTGTCGACTTGATCATGACAATGCACGGCCTCACGTCGCATGCAGTTCCCCCTCACACTACTATTAATTAAGCATACTACACGTCAGTATCGGCTACACTGAGGAAGCACATTACAAAGAAAGGATCAGAGCTTTCTCGGACTGGGTGACGACTTCATCATGACAATGCACGGCCTCACGTCACATGCAGTTCCCCCTCACACTACTGTTACAACAGCATACTACACGTCAGTATCGCCTACACTGAGGAAGCACATTACAAAGAAACGACCAGAGCTTTCTCGGACTGGGTGTCGACTTCATCATGTCAATGCACGGCCTCACGTCACATGCAGTTCCCGCTCACACTACTGTTACAGCAGCATACTACACGTCAGTATCGGCTACACTGAGGAAGCACATTTCAAAGAAACGACCAGAGCTTTCTCGGACTGGGTGTCGACTTCCTTATTACAATGCACGACCTCACTTCACATACAGTTCCCCCTCACACTACTGTTACATCAGCATACTACACGTCAGTATTGGCTACACTGAGGAAGCACATTGCAAAGAAACGACCAGAGCTTTCTCGGACTGGGTGACGACTTCATCATGACAATGTACGGCCTCACGTCACATGCAGTTCCCCCTCACACTACTGTTACAACAGCATACTACACGTCAGTATTGGCTACACTGAGGAAGCACATTACAAAGAAACGACCAGAGCTTTCTCGGACTGCGTGACGACTTCATCATGACAATGTACGGCCTCACGTCACATGCAGTTCCCCCTCACACTACTGTTACAACAGCATACTACACGACAGTATTGGCTACACTGAGGAAGCACATTACAAAGAAACGACCAGAGCTTTCTCGGTCTGGGTGTCGACTTCATTATGACAATGCACGACCTCACTTCACATACAGTTCCCCCTCACACTACTGTTACAACAGCATACTACACGTCAGTATTGGCTACACTGAGGAAGCACATTACAAAGAAACGACCAGAGCTTTCTCGGACTGGGTGGTGACTTCATCATGACAATGCACGGCCTCACTTCACATACAGTTCCCCTGACACTACTGTTACAGCAGCATACTACACGTCAGTATTGGCTACACTGAGGAAGTACATTGCAAAGAAACGATCAGAGCTTTCTCGGACTGGGTGACGACTTCATCATGACAATGTACGGCCTCACGTCACATGCAGTTCCCCCTCACATTACTGTTACAACAGCATACTACACGTCAGTATTGGCTACACTGAGGAAGCACATTACAAAGAAACGACCAGAGCTTTCTCGGACTGGGTGTCGACTTCATTATGAGAATGCACGACCTCACTTCACATACAGTTCCCCCTCACACTACTGTTACAGCAGCATACTACACGTCAGTATTGGCTACACTGAGGAAGCACATTACAAAGAAACGACCAGAGGTTTCTCGGACTGGGTGGTGACTTCATCATGACAATGCACGGCCTCACGTCACATGTAGTTCTCACTCACACTACTGTTACAACAGCATATTACACGTCAGTATTGGCTACACTGAGGAAGCACATTGCAAAGAAACGACCAGAGCTTTCTCGGACTGGGTGACGACTTCATCATGACAATGCACGACCTCACGTCACATGCAGTTCCCCCTCACACTACTGTTACAGCAGCATACTACACGTCAGTATTGGCTACACTGAGGAAGCACATTGCAAAGGAACGACCTGAGCTTTCTCGTACTGGATGATGACTTCATCATGACAAGGCACGACCTCACGTCACATGCAGTTCCCCCTCACACTACTGTTACAGCAGCATACTACACGTTAGTATTGACTACACTGAAAAAGCACATTGCAAAGGAACGACCAGAGCTTTCTCGTACTGGATGACGACTTCATCATGACAAGGCACGACCTCACGTCACATGCAGTTCCCCCTCTCACTACTGTTACAGCAGCATACTACATGTCAGTATTGACTACACTGAAAAAGCACATTGCAAAGGAACGACCAGAGCTTTCTCGTACTGGATGACGACTTCATCATGACAAGGCACGGCCTCACGTCACATGCAGTTCCCCCTCACACTACTGTTACAGCAGCATACTACATGTCAGTATCGGCTACACTGAGGAAGCACATTACAAAGAAACGACCAGAGCTTTTTCGGACTGGGTGACGACTTCATCATGACAATGTACGGCCTCACGTCACATGCAGTTCCCCCTCACACTACTGCTACAACAGCATACTACACGCCAGTATTGGCTACACTGAGGAAGCACATTACAAAGAGACGACCAGAGCTTTCTCGGACTGGGTGTCGACTTCATTATGACAATGCACGACCTCACGTCACATGCAGTTCCCCCTCACACTACTGTAACAGCAGCATACTACACGTCAGTATTGGCTACACTGAGGAAGCACATTGCAAAGAAACGACCAGAGCATTCTCGGACTGGGTGATGACTTCATCATGACAATGCACGGCCTCACGTCACATGCAGTTCCCCCTCACACTACTGTTACAGCAGCGTACTACATGTCAGTATTGGCTACACTGAGGAAGCACATTACAAAGGAACGACCAGAGCTTTCTCGTACTGGGTGACGACTTCATCATGACAATGCACGGCCTCACGTCCCAAATCAAGTAATGCCGTTTCTGGCTCGATTCAACATTACCTGTGTACCACATCCACTTTATAGCCCCAATCTTGTAACGTGCGACTTTTTTTACTTGCATCAGCAAAGCCAAAGCTTATGGGTTCTGTTTGAGAACTCTGAAGCAGTGTTCAAGAAAAGTGAGGCGATTCTCAAGGACCTGACAAAATTGGCCTGCAGCATGTGTTCAAGGACTGGTAGAGACGCTATAAAAGTGCTTTGAAGTAGGAGACTACTTTGAAAAAGATCATGTAAACAGTTGATCAGCCCTGGTATGATTAAAGACAAACAAATATCACCTATGATATGGGATATGTCGGCCAACCTTCATGAGGTGTGTTGCTTCCAAGTCCTTTGGAAGTTTCGTATCTTCGTTTACTAGGGCTGTTCAATAAAGAATGATCACAATTCTTTTTTGAAAACATACCTTTACTCATCCTCATAATTTTGATGGTCTTTCTAAAATTAATCACCCTTGAATGCGATGCACTTGTCCCAGCGTTTCTGCCAGTCTTCAAATACATATTGGAAACCATTTTTTGAAAGATCCTTCAAAATCGTCTCCGCAGCCTTCACCACTGCTTCTGATGATGGATAATATCTCCCACGAAGGCGTTTCTTCAATTTAGGGAATAGAAAACTGTCACATGGGGCTAAATCCGGACTATAGGGAGGGTGAGGGATGCACTTCACGTTGCTTTTTGCGAGATATTCAGCAACAACATTGGCAATATGCCACCGCACATTATCGTGGTGCAGCACCCAGCCTGCTTCACGGAAATGTGGTCTTTTGCGCCCGATGTGGCCTTACTATGTTTTCAGGACATCCCAGTAGTATTGTACAGTTACTGATGTGTGTGCAGGTACAACATGCTGATAAACCATTCCATGAATATCAAAGAATGAGATGACCATAACTTTCCCAGCAGAAGCAACCACTTCTGCTTTTTGGGGGTTGGTGATGAAGGAGATTTCCACACTGAGTTTTGCTGTTTGCTCTCAGGATCAAAATGATGTAGCCAAGCTTCATCAGCAGTGATTACCTTTGATATAACTCCAGATCTTCCTCTAACATTAACTTTAACTGTATGCAGACCAGCATGAGAACGTACTTTTGTTCGGGAATCAAAAGTCTTGGAACCCATCGCGCACAAACACGTCTCATGTGTAATGTTTCCGTCACCAACGTGTGGGTGGCACCCATTGAAATGTTCAGCATTTCAGAAAGCGATATTAAGGTAATTCGTCGATATTCTCTTACAATGGCAGCAGCAGTGTTGATGTTTTCTTCCGTAAGAGCAGTAACTGAAGTGCCGGGTCCACTTTCCTTTGAAATCGATTGTCTCCCCTCTTTAAACGTTTTAAACCACCTTCGAGCTGTGCTGTAGGGAAGAACAGACTCTCCATAAGCCTCCTGTAGCATGTATAGACCTCAACTGAAGATTTGTTGAGACGAAAGCAGAATTTCAAAGCCGCATTTGGTTTCTCGCGCGTTTCCTCCATTGCAGCGGTAGACGATACCGAACAGGTCTGAACTGACCTGGTTCTCACAGGCGGGAACCAGGAGTACCAACAATGGAACTATTACGGCTTGTTTGTTTCACATTAAGCTAACAGAATATAATAAGATTGAATTTTAGTGCGAAAAATTATGACCGTAAAAAATTATGATCATTCTTTATTCGACAGCCCTCGTAAATTCGACTGGAAAATGAGATTCATAGTAGTTTTCAAACTTAAAAAAATAGCTATTATATTCAACCGTGTTCAAATTTGTCTCAATTTTGATTCCACGACTAAAGTTTGACGAGTACTCTGTGGTTTGCAGATGTTTCATGTATATAGTTACTGCAGATTCCCCAAGTTGTAAAACCCAATTCTAATATATGCATCCGCGTTTTAAAAGGACAAGAAAATACCTGACCCTGCCAAAAGCATTTGTTAAGACCCAGTATGGCCGTTAAACTATTGTTTTAAGTATTACTTCGCTTATAAACGCTAATCTTCGGCTGAACTTTCGTTTAGTTTAATATTGTGTCGTGAGATGGCAGTCCGAGGTGTGCATATGCACATTGGGAAAATATTTGAGGAATTTATATTACGAAGAAGTTCTTCAAATGACTTATAGATCTATAAAAATATATATTTTGTTTGTTAACGAAGCGGTAAATCAGCAGGATCAAATAAGAGACGTAATTTCCTCCCGTAGGGGTTCTTTTATGCGTCAGGTAAGTTAGTAACCTGTCGCTGTCACTTCAAGTACACCCAGAAACCAAAAAGACGGTCATATTATGCTTTAAAATTGCTAAACGGAAGTGAATCCTTTCAAATGTGGAATGACAATGAATATGTTTTAAACAGATGAAGATTTTATTAGCTCATATTCAAAAGCAGATATGGAAAGAAACGAGAAGGTATAAACTATAAAACCACATATTCCATTGTTTTATATCTAATAAAATAACAATATAGTGGAAAATTTAGCGTAAACATAAGAGCAATTAACTGATGCACAATATTTAACATTAAACAGTCACTTTTCCATCTTAAATGGCAACATTTTTGAATAGCATTTAATTGCATTATACGAGGATGGTCTAAAAAGTTTACGACCTCAACATGAAGATGGCAGTACTCGTAAATAAAAGCTAGTGTATTTCGTTGTTCATCTGTTGACAGTTACCCACCAAAGTTTCAGCCATTTTGAACGCTCAGTTGTTATGTAACAGTCGTTTGAGTTGATGTGAGTGTTTTTTTATGATAATGGACAAAATCGAATATCGATCTGTCATTAAATATTTGTTTTTGAAAGGCATTACGCCTACACAAAACAAGATTATTTGGATTCTCTGTATGGAGACTCTGCACTATCATTTACCACAGTTAAACTTTGGGCAGCTGAATTTAAACGTGACCGTAAGAGCTTGGGAGACGAGGTATGTTTGGAACGTCCAAAAACTATAACTACCGACAAAAACATCGCCAAAGTTCACCAAATGATGCTAGACGACCGCCGAATTAAATTGGCAGAGACAGCAGAGGCTATGAACATGTCAAAAGAGCGTGTTTGTCACATATTAAATCAACATTTAGGCATGAAAATGCTGTCCTCGCGTTGTGTGCCGCGTTTGCTCACGTTAGACCAAAACCGTATTCAAATAAACATTTCCAGCGTCCTATTGGCGCAGTTTAGGCGTAATAAATCCGAGTTTTGGCGCCGATTAATTACTGTAGATGAAATCTGGATACACCATTATACGCCCGAAACAAAAATTCAGTCCAAACAGTGGACTGCAAAGGACGAACTGGCTCCACAAAAAGCAAAAACTGTTTTATTTCGGCTAGGAAAGTTATAGCGGTGGATTCTTGGGATAGCCATGGAGCTATTTTAATCGATTATCTTCAAAAAGGAAAATACCATTACAAAAGCATGCTACGCACCATCACTTAACAAGCTGAAGGCACAACTTGCTGAAAAACGGTCACATTTTCAGAAAAAGAAAATCATGTTTCACCAAGACAACGCAACGTCTCACACCTCAGCGGTTGCAATGGCGAAAATATACGAATTACGATTTGAGCTGCTTGACTCACCAGATCTAGCCCCAAGTGACTTCTTTGTGTACTCTCATCTGAAAATTGCGTTCGGAACACGGAGATTTTCGTCAAATGAAGAGGCAATCAACTTCGTGAACAATTATTTTGCAGAGAGAAACGCCGAGTTCTATTTGGACTGGTTACAGAGATGGGAACATTGCTGGGAGAAGTGTGTAGAGTTACAAGGAGACTATGTTGAAAAACACCGATTACTATTTGGACGGGTTACAGAGATGGGAGTATCGTTGGGAGAAGTGTGTAGAGTTACGAGGAGACTATGTTGAAAAACGTCGAGTACTATTTGGACGGATAACAAAGATGGGAGCATCGCTGGGAGAAGTGTGTAGAGTTACAAGGAGACTATGTTGAAAAACGCCTAGTACTATTTGGACGGGTTACAGATATGAGAACATCACTGGGAGAAGTGTGTAGAGTTACGAGGAGACTATGTTGAAAAACGTCGAGTACTATTTGGACGGATTACAGAGATGGGAGCATCGCTGGGAGAAGTGTGTAGAGTTACAAGGAGACTATGTTGAAAAACGTCGAGTACTATTTGGACGGATTCCAAAGATGGGAGCATCGCTGGGAGAAGTGTGTAGAGTTACGAGGAGATTATGTTGAAAAACGTCGAGTACTATTTGGACGGGTTACAGAGATGGGGGCATCGTTGGGAGAAGTGTGTAGAGTTACGAGGAGACTATGTTGAAAAACGTCGAGTACTATTTGGACGGATTACAAAGATGGGAGCATCGCTGGGAGAAGTGTGTAGAGTTACGAGGAGACTATGTTGAAAAACGTCGAGTACTATTTGGACGGGTTACAGAGATGGGAGCATCGTTGGGAGAAGTGTGTGGAGTTACAAGGAGACTATGTTGAAAAACGTCGAGTACTATTTGGACGGGTTACAGAGATGGGAGCATCGCTGGGAGAAGTGTGTAGAGTTACAAGGAGACTATGTTGAAAAACGTCGAGTACTATTTGGACGGGTTACAGAGATGGGAGCATCGCTGGGAGAAGTGTGTAGAGTCACAAGGAGACTATGTTGAAAAACGTCGAGTACTATTTGGACGGATTACAAAGATGGGAGCATCGCTGGGAGAAGTGTGTAGAGTTACGAGGAGACTATGTTGAAAAACGTCGAGTACTATTTGGACGGGTTACAGAGATGGGGGCATCGTTGGGAGAAGTGTGTAGAGTTACAAGGAGACTATGTTGAAAAACGCCGAGTACTACTTGGACGGGTTACAGAGATGGGAACATCGCTGGGAGAAGTGTGTAGAGTTACAAGGAGACTATGTTGAAAAACGTCGAGTACTATTTGGACGGGTTACAGAGATGGGAGTATCGTTGGGAGAAGTGTGTAGAGTTACAAGGAGACCATGTTGAAAAACGCCGAGTACTATTTGTACGTGTTACAGAGATGAGAATATCGTGGGGAGAAATGTGTAGAGTTATAAGGAGACCATGTTGAAAAACGCCGAGTACTATTTGTACGGGTTACAGAGATGAGAACAACGCTGGGAGAAGTGTGTAGAGTTACAAGGAGACTATGTTGAAAAACGCCGAGTACTATTTGGACGGGTTACAGAGATGGGAGCGTCGCTGGGAGAAGTGTGTAGAGTTACAAGGAGACTATGTTGAAAAACGCCGAGTACTATTTGTACGTGTTACAGAGATGAGAATATCGTGGGGAGAAATGTGTAGAGTTATAAGGAGACCATGTTGAAAAACGCCGAGTACTATTTGTACGGGTTACAGAGATGAGAACAACGCTGGGAGAAGTGTGTAGAGTTACAAGGAGACTATGTTGAAAAACGCCGAGTACTATTTGGACGGGTTACAGAGATGAGAACATCGCTGGGAGAAGTGTGTAGAGTTACAAGAAGACTATTTTGAAAAATAAAGCGAGAAATTGCTTGGACGAGGGTGTCAAATGAAAAGCTTAAATATTTTTTTTTAAATATTATCACAAGACTCTATCACTTTTCAGCATAATCTCCCCCACGCCCAATGCAAGTCCTCCAGCGCTTACAAGGTGCATAAATGCCTTTAGAAAAAAATCTTCTTGTAGTCCGTGCAACCACTCTGACCCATGAGTAATCTCAAAATATGCTGCATGTCATTCAGTGTCACTGGGCGGTTTTCCTTCACTATGGCTTCAACTGCTGCAATGTTTCCCGTAGGGTAGCGGATCCGTCCCCTTCAGCAGCCGTGGTGCGGGTGCGGCGATCTCTTAGCACTCGTGGTACCTCTGACATTACGAGAGGAACCTCGGGCAGAACATTCGAGCCCCTCCTTTTGGCAGTTCTAATTGGGTTTGTCTCAGGGGGCCAGTGGTTCACGATACCTGTGGGTGATCGGGTACGTCTCCGGACAGGGTTGAGGGAAGCCATATATTCCCGCGTACTAGCCTGCAGAGCTAGTAGAAGGTGTGCTAGATCACCAGGCGGCCCCACCGAGGTTATATCGGTAGCCTTCCCATGTTGGGTTGGCGCGTGTCAGTGGCGTATCCACTTCCATCCCGTCGTGTGTCCTTGGACCAGATTGGCGGGGGGGAGCTTGTTAATAACCCAGGTCTTGCCCTATGGCTAGCTCCACGGAGGACGCCAGGCGCCCTTTGCGACAGCTTGGATACTCCCTGGTGAAATAGGCCCGGGTTCTTTGTCCTACGCGTCCAGGACTAATGGGAGTATATTGTGACTTTGTGGGTTCGTGAAATTAGAATTCCAATTGTACAAACTCAAAATGTTCTTTATTTCCACCGAATTACAGTTGAAACACTTGCCGATTACATAGAATTACGTAGGGCACACAATTACAATTCAGCAGTTCGTCTGTCACAGTTCCACTCTGCACTTGCAGTTTCGTACACTCCTCCGATGCACGTACATAGTCTTCCAATCCATTTTCTCACTGGGCGCTCCTCGCGGCTGCTCGCCAAGAACTGAACTCTCTGCAGCCCGGCGCGTCGCTTATATAAGTCAAACTGACCTATCTAGAAGGTTCCGAGTTAGATGAAATATCCTGGTTGTTCCAGAACTCAGTGGGAGGAGAAAGAGACGGCACAGTGATGTTTTTCCAGCCGCCCCTCGTTACTGCTACAAGAGAAATGGGTAGCCGTGGCTGAATGCTTCCCGTCTGGCCCTATTGTTGGCCGGTTCTATCCGGAGTTCCGACTTTCGGGTAACAATACCCTCTGCACTCAACTGCTGCAATGTTCTGTGGAGTCACAGCTCGTTGTGCCTGACCTGGACGTTGAGCATGTTTCACTGAAGTCACACGATTTGCGAACTTCCTACTGCATCCGTAGACTTGCTGCCGTAATAAACGTGCATAAACGTATTGAACCTTCATTCGTCGATGAATTTCAATAGGTTTCACGCCTCCGCTACGCAAAAACCGAATAACAGAACGCTTCCTTCCCTGGTGTAAGACACAAGTGGGGCGACTATGTTTATACTGATACTGCGACAGTATGTCTGCATCTTCACTATGCTGCCACCTACAGATAGGCCACGCCGTGACTCAGTGGTTAGACCGCTTGGCTCTCACCAAGGCGGCCCGGGTTAGATCCCAGGTGACCGCAAAGTAAGATTTGTGGTGGACATCACGGCGTTGGGGCGGGTTTTCTCCGGGACCTCCGGTTTCCCCGCCATCTCATTCCACTGGTGCTCCATCTTCATTTCATGCATCATCAGTATCACCACCTGCGATGCCGTATGTAGTAAAAGCGGGCGTTAAACACTACACACACACACCTACAGACCATTCTGTACGATGTTTGTAGCGCGCTTACCAACTTACAGGATAACGGCTCGAAATTTCGATTTTTTATTACAAATTTAAGGTTTTCATTTGACTCACCGTCATATCTTTATTAGGTCGGAAACTTTTCAGACCATCTATGTAAAAAGATTATTGATTGAACTTTTCACACTAAATTCTAGTGTTTATTTTTGTAACGTTAACTTGATTTTCGTCACGTAATGTCATTATTTCAGAGAACCTAAACCTTTTTCTAAGCTTGCAGGTCTACCAACATTTAGTTGCGCTGTAAGAACAATATTGTAACTTTGTGGGTTCGTGAAATTAAAAGTCCAATTGCACAACTCAAAAATTTCTTTATTTCCACCAAATTACAGTCGGATCACTTGCCGATTACACAGAATTACGTAATGCACACAATTACAATTCACCAGTTCGTCTGTCATAGGTCCACTGCACGCTCACAGTTACGTACAACTCCTCTGATGCACGTTCACAGTCTTCCGGTCCGTTAACTCACTCGACGCTCCTCACGGCTGCTCCCCAAGAACTGACTCCAGAGGTCCAGAGGTAGTCTTAGTCGGGCGGGGCAATTTTTCTTTTTCCCCGTCCGGGTGTCTTTTGCCGCAGTACCTAGCCGCTTTGCGGCTTAACCTGCGAAGTGAGTCAAGTTTGGTTGCATTTTGTTCTGCTGGCGGTAGGTTTTTTGTTTGTTTGAGATTTGGTGTTAACTGGTTGCCCTTGAGTGTTCTCTGAAGGCAACAGCTAGACGGGTTTGTTACTTTCTCCCGTTGGGGGAGGATCTGTTTTAGAGCTTTTGCCCCGTTTTGAGTACGGTTGGCCTGACGCTTGAGCCATCAGGCGTTATGTGAGTTTGAATACGTTTGGGGTTTCCCTTGGGTTAACCAAGGGGCCCCAAGACGTCTCTAGGGAGTTTGTATGAAGGCAAGCGTCTTTGCTCCCTCTGGTCATACCTGCCCAGTGAGTTCACCAAAGGGTTGCCATGGGTTTGAATTTTGTCGTACATTGAACGAGCCCTCTCTCGAATGACGTCGACAATGTACGGGATGTTCGAATGTTCATGAAGGATATGGGCGGGAAATCTCCAGTCAGTATCGTAGATGACCCGTAGCGCCCTGTTCTGCAGCGTCTGGAGTCTGACGAAAGTGGTATTCGCCACTGTTCCCCAGATCTCACAGCCGTACAAGATCATGGGCGGGATGATCGCTCGCCAACTGCAGCCCCTTTTTAGAGGAATATCGCTGTTTCTGGAAGTCTCGCGTTTCAGTGAATCACTGCGAAGTTTCCAGACGGCATGTGGAGGGGAAAGGGACGGCCAGTTATGTGTTTCCAACCATCCCTTCGTCAGCGCTATAAGACAAATGGGTAGGCGTGGTGGAATGCTTCCCGTCTAGCCCTACTGCCGGCCGGTTCTATCGGGAAATCCGTTGTTCGGGTGACAATATTAACGATCGTCTTCTTTTCTCGGTATCCAAACATACCAACTGCGGTTTAACTTAACCAGAATGTTGCCTGCAGTTAAACATTTGATTTAACTGAAATTACATTCAGACCACGTATATAATACCCAGTTTAACCTTTTATTTAACTACGTTCCATCGATGGCTTTAACTTTAGAAGCAAATGCTGGAGTTCGAAACTGATACTTCAGCTTAAATGAACCTTGGTTTTGTTGCTTTAAACAATGCATCACTCTGAATTTTCCACCGTGTTCACATACCACAGGGAATAATTCTAATTAAAGGGGCTGCTTCTCTCCAGTCAGGATTTAACCTATCACCTGACCACTGGACCGGAGAGACAGTTGAGGTTAAGGAAAACTTTGTTTGCATAGTTAATTTTAGAAGCACGTACATCAAAGTTGGTATCGATTAACTTCTTACAACGCTTATTGTGACTATTTTAGATATTTATACAGCCTTTTCTGCCACAAAACAACAATTATTTTCCGAAGCTCATGAAATTAAGAGATTAAACGAATAAATGAGTATGAAATGCGATATTTTCGTTGAAATAGCTTTTCTAAATCGTGTCTGTTCCTCATCTTGCAGAATATACTCAATAGACCTTTGTGCAGGCTGTCTGAAAAGGAATGTATCTTTCGTACACTTTTTGTTTGTAGGCCTACGATCCATATAAACGTCAACCTTTAGATTAGATTGATTTGCGTTCAGTAGGTTCACTTGTAGCCAGAAAAGGCTGTGAACATTGAACATGTCCAGAGGTATAAAGTTTAATAGCATATATATGCACAAAAGTTAACATAAGACACATATTATAGTAAACAGGCAATATGAACAACAATATGGAAAACAAAGCAGGGATAATTATATATGATACAAAATCAAACACTTTTTAATTCAGCTTTCACTTGGCTTATGCCAGTACGTCTCAACCTTTCTGCAATGGATATCGTTCTTGTTATTTCTTAAATACATATGCATTAAAAATAAACTCTCAACTTGCATCAAATATTTATTAGTAATGATTTGTCATTGGAACAGTTAGATACTACTTACAGAGCTACAGAAGAATTATCAGGATAATTTGTCATTCAGGTAATCTTGTACAGAATAAAAAGATTTTGAGCAAAGGTACTCTCTAACAGCATTTTTAAAAGCACCGAAATTATCAACTTTTTCTTTAAGAATATTAGGAAGTGCGCCAAATATTTTGATAGTTTCATAATGCACACCTTTCTGAAAGCAAGAAAGTTTAGCACTGGGATAATGGACATTATACTTTTGTCTAGTGTTTATTTTGTAAATTACATTATTTGTTGCCAATAAGGCACGATTGCATACAAAGAATGTTAGGATCGAGAATATATACATGGAAGGAAGCGTTAATATCTTCAATCTTGTAAAAAGATCTTTAGAGGAGCATCTGTTGTGGGTGTTAGTAATGATTCTTATAACCTTCTTTTGTATAAGAAATATTTTTTTTTTACTTTCTACTGAGTGGCCATAACTTGCCTTTAAAAGTTCGTAGAATGTAGAAACGTATGAGAACTTAAAAGACAATTTAATGTACACGATGTTCCGACAAAAACAATTTTATCGCTCGTAAGAAAGCTGTAGACAACTGAGAGTGGAAAACATAGACCGTCATCTGTTACAGATGTTCGCAGAAGGCTATTGAATTCTCCAAACAAATCATTGTGTCGATTAAGCCAGGAATCAGGGTATTCATATGGAACATGTCAAAGAGCTGGGACCTTACAGAGTGCATATGGTGAAACAACTGAAAGAAGCAGATTATGATAAACGAATCAGTTACTGTCGATGGTTTCAGGGTACTCTTATTCCACGTCATAGCGTGGTTTACAGATGAGGTATGGTTTCATCTGTCAGGCTACATAAACACACAACACACCAGATATTGGGCTGCTGTAAACCCCCAAGTGATCCACGAAACCCCACTGCATGATGAAAAGGTTGGAGTACGCTACACGGTGTCAGCTTCCAGGATCGTTGGTCCCACTTTCTTTTATATGAATGTAGACACTGAAGTCTTCAATACATTTGTGGATCAGCTGGATGATATCGAATTGAGAGAAGGTTATTTCCAGCAAGATTGAGCAACGTGCCATACATCTAATGACACTATGGAACTTGTAAGCAGTTTCTTTGATAAGGAAATGAGCTCAAAATGTCTGTGGCCCTTTAGATCCCCTTACATAACCGCATCGGAATTTATCTTGTGGGGGTTCCTAAAAATAGGGTGTACAAGAATATATTTTTCCATATCGTGAAAGATGAATGTCTGGTAACTAAGCTCTATGTACCCTGTACTCATTAGAACATCATTTCTGTCTTAGTCCGATATGACTTAACGTTGGAAATTTTCCCTTATCCTGAAAGATGAATATCTGGTAACCCTAAGCTCTATGTACACTGTACTCATTTGAACATCATTTCTTTCATTGTCCGATATGACTTATTGTTGGAGGTTTTCCGTTATCCTTAAAGATGAATGTGTGGTTACTCTAAGCTCTATGTACCCTCTACTCATTTGAACATCATTTCATTCATCGTCCGATATGACTTAACGTTAGAGGTTTTCCCTTATCCTGAAAGATGAATATCTGGTAACTCTAAGCTCTATATACCCTGTACTCATTTGCACATCATTTCATTCATCGTCCGATATGACTTAACGTTGGAGGTTTTCCCTTATCTTGAAAGATGAATATCTGGTAACTCTGAGCTCTATGTACCCTCTACTCATTTGAACATCATTTCATTCATCGTCCGATATGACTTAACGTTAGAGGTTTTCCCTTATCTTGAAAGATGAATATCTGGTAACTCTGAGCTCTA
Organism: Mantis religiosa; assembly: GCA_030765055.1. Lineage (NCBI taxonomy): Eukaryota > Metazoa > Arthropoda > Insecta > Mantodea > Mantidae > Mantis > Mantis religiosa. Next base: position 22,525,481 of record CM060947.1, read on the forward strand.
TGTACCCTCTACTCATTTGCACATCATTTCATTCATCGTCCGATATGACTTAACGTTGGAGGTTTTCCCTTATCTTGAAAGATGAATATCTGGTAACTCTAAGCTCTATGTACCCTCTACTCATTTGAACATCATTTCATTCATCGTCCGATATGACTTAACGTTAGAGGTTTTCCCTTATCTTGAAAGATGAATATCTGGTAACTCTGAGCTCTATGTACCCTGTACTCATTTGCACATCATTTCATTCATTGCCCGGTCTGACAACGTTGGAGGTTTTCCCTTATCCTGAAAGATGAATGTCTGGTAACTCTGAGCTCTATGTACCCTGTACTCATTTGAACATCATTTCTTTCATAACCCCATATGACTTAACGTTGGAGGTTTTCCCTTAACCTAAAAGATGAATGTCTGGTAATTCTGAGCTCTATGTAACCTGCACTTATTTGAACATCATTTCATTCGTCGCCCGATATGACTTAACGTTGGAGGTTTTCTCTAATCCTGAAAGATGAATGTCTGGCAATTTTAAGCTCTATGTACGCTGTACTCATTTGAACATCATTTCATTCATCGTCCGATATGACTTAACGTAGGAGGTTTCCTCTTATCCTGAAAGATGAATGTCTGGTAACTCTAAGCTCTATGTACGCTGTACTCATTTGAACATCATTTCATTCATCGTCCGATATGACTTAACGTTGGAAGTTTTCCCTTATCCTGAAGGGTGAATGTCTGGTAACTCTAAGCTCTATGTACCCTGTATTCATTTGAACATCATTTCATTCATCGTCCGATATGACTTAACGTTGGAGATTTTCTCTTATCCTGAAAGATGAATGTCTGGTAACTCTAAGCTCTATGCACCCTGTACTCATTTGAACATCATTTCATTCATCGTCCGATATAACTTCACGTTGGAGGTTTTCTCTTATCTTGAAAGATGAATGTCTGGTAACTGTAAGCTCTATGCACCCTGTACTCATTTGAACATCATTTCATTCATCGTCCGATATAACTTCACGTTGGAAGTTTTCCCTTACCCTGAAGGGTGAATGTCTGGTAACCCTAAGCTCTATGTACCCCCTACTCGTTTGAACGTCACTTCGTTTGTCGTCTGATATGACAACGTTGTAGGACGTGCGTGCATTTGAAAAAATCGGTACTAGCATGTAAAAGAGCTACTACGAGAGGAAAGTTTGGTAAACCGCCTGTATTTTGATACTGGTAATTGACAGCGCCGTTAACAAACAAAATATTTATGTATTGATTTTAATATTAGGTGGAGGCAAATCCAACCTTCCCCTTTTCGCATAAGATTCGTTATCGGTTATTTATTACGATAACCCAATTTATATGCATTATTTATAAGGTAATGTTGCTGTATGTTTTTATGAAGCAATGGTAAATATGTATGTTTGTTTAAAACAATTACTCTGCTTTAAGATTTAGTGAATGATTAGGAAATTTATGCCATAAGAGACTAAAATATATTTAAAATGTTGTGATAATTGTCAACCTTAGCAAGCCCAGGACATTAATTTTCCTCGCAGTAGCAAAATTTCATCATTTAAATGTTTTTTGCCTTCAATTAATATAGTCATCTTGAAGATTGTGCTCTTCGCTATGATTCCGTTGTGTTTTAAACACCCGGTACTATATGTATCATGTATGTGTGCTCCATAACCCGAAATGTAGCATTTAGAATGGAGGAGAAGCATATCGGCAAACTTACACGGCTTCCCTTGAGAGCAATGCACATCTCTAGAAATATTTATATGTCATCAATAACGAATATTTCGGATCTGCGGTCTCTGCCTTAGCGCTTGACCTGGATTCTCAAAGTAGCAACCCGTGGCATTACAACTCTCATATGTAGCTGTCTCATGTACTTTTATTTCTATCACTTACTTATAGTCAGTAGAAAGTTCTGTATTTACCCAAAAGATTGATATTGTGCTGTAGTGGTTATAGCGCGAGGTTATTTGGAGCTGGGCAGTCTTAAACGTAAACAAGATAAGCAGCGCAATCGCCCAGAGAACTACAAATGCCCGAGTCAACTGCGTGAAGTTAGGAATTCTAAAATATAAGGTGTTAAATGGTAAGACAAAACCAATAAATAATTTTTATATTGAATAGAAAGTGAGGTTAAGAGAAAATGATGTAAAATCCAAGAGCAAAATTTCAGTAAGCGGAGTGCATCAGGGATGCACTTGGTAGGCCATACTATGTAATATACCTTGAGAATGATCAATGCATGAAGCTCTAAAAGGAATGGGAGTTCTTAAAATAGATGAACGAACTTCAGTAACTCGTAATGTAAGTAGATGATCTAATAAGGAGGTCCAGAAGAAGATATGCATATAAATACGAAAATAAACCCTGAAAAGTGTTAAAGATTTCCAAAGAGGAGAAACCATTTGTATTTTGTAGTGAATAATGAAGCTTATTTTTGTATTTTAGGATTGCAATGGCCAGAACTACTTTCAAGACTGAATAGAACACTGATTTGCAGCAAAGGCAAAGCCCCTGAAGTGCTGCAACATGTAAACCTAGAAAAATGTATAGTATGTAGAGATTTTAGCTTGGAGATTTTCCAACCAAATAGAGACTGAGGGAAATATAAAGGAAGATGTGGAGATCTTCGAGATGCTAGGTGATGGAGGAAAATGGAGATCTTCCAACGAAATGTGGGGAAATGTAAAGGAAGTATCTGCAGATCTATGAGATATAGTGTTGGAGGAAATGGAGATTTTCCAACGAAATGTGGAGACTGAGGAAAATGTAAGGAAATTATTTTAATAGTTTTGAGATATGATGGTAGGCGAAATGAAAATTTTCCAAGGAAATTGTAAACTGGGAGAAATGTAAGCATAATATCTGGAGATCTTTAAGATGTGGTATGGAGGTAAATGGAGATTTTCTAACGAACTTTGGAGACTGGGGGAAATGTAAAGGAAATATCTAGAGATTTTTGAGATGTGATGGAGGAAATGGAGAGTATCCAACGAAATGTACAGATTGAGGGAAATGTAAAGAAAGTATCTGGAGATCATTAGGATGTGGTGATGGAAGAAGTGGAGAGTTTCTAGCGAAATGTGGATCCTGATGAAATCTAAAGAAAGTCTCATGAGATCTTTGACATGTGAAAGTGGAGAAAATGGAGATTTTCCAATGAAATTTGGAGAGTGAAGAAACGTAAAGAAAGTATCATTAGATGTGATGGAGAAAAACTGAGATATTCCAACGAAATTTGGAGACTGAGAGAAATATAAGGAAAGTATCCGGAGATTTTTGAGACCTAGTGATGCAGGAAAATTTGGATTTTACAACGAAATTTGGAGACTGGAGGAAATGTAAGGATATTATCATGAGATCCTTGAGATGTGATGATGGAGAAAAATGCGGATATACCAATGAAATGTGGAGACTGAGGAAAATGTAAAGAAAGTGTATGGAGATCTTTGAGATGTAGTAATGTATGAAAAGGGATATTTTACAACGAAATATGGAGACTGAAGGACATATAAAGGAAGTATCTGGAGATATTTGAGATGTGAGTCTACAGGAAAATGGGTACTTTCCAACGAAATGTGTAGACTGACAGAAACAGAGAAAGCACCTGGAGATCATTGAGATGTGGTGATGGTGGAAAATAGAGATTTTACAACGAAATACGATATAGACGTGTAAGGGTAATATGTGGAGATTGATAAGCTGTGGTATGGAGGAAATTGGAGATTCCCAGAATGTGGAAACTGAGAGAAATGCAAGGATATATGGATAACTTTGAGATGTTTATGGAGGAAAGTCGAGAATTTCCAACTAAAGTGGAGACGGAGAGAAATGTAAGGTTATCTGGAGAACTTTGAGATGTAGTATGGAGGAAACTGGAGATTTTACAATAAAATGTGGAGACAGAGGGAAATGTAAGGATATCTGAAGATCATTGAGATGTGATATGGAGGAAAGTGGAGATTTTCCAACAAAAGGTGGAGACGGAGAGAAATGTAAGGTTAACTGGAGGTCATAGGGATGTGGTATGAAGGAAAGTGGATATTTTCTAATAAAATGTGGAGACCGAGAGAAATGTAAGTATATCTGGAGATTTTTGAGATGAGGTATGGAGGAAAGTCGAGATCTTTCAGCAAAAGGTGGAGACAGAGAAATGTAAGGATATCTGGAGGTCATTGAGATGTGGTATGAAGGAAATGTGAGATTTTCCAATAAAATTTGGAGAATGAGAGTAATGTAAGGATATCTGGAGATCATTGATATATGGTATAGAGGAAATTGGGGTTTTTCCAATAAAATGTGGAGACAGAGAAACGTAAGGATATCTGGAGGTCATTGAGATGTGGTATGAAGGAAATGGGAGATTTTCCAATAAAATTTGGAGAATGAGAGTAATGAAAGGATATCTGGAGATCATTGATATATGGTATAGAGGAAATTGGGGTTTTTCCAATAAAATGTGGAGACAGAGAAATGTAAGGATATCTGGAGATCATTGATATGTAGTATGGAGGAAAGTGGAGATTTTCTAACAAAATGTGGAGACAGAGATATGTAAGGATATCTGGAGATCATTGATATGTAGTATGGAGGAAAATGGAGATTTTCCAACAAAATGGGGAGACAGAGAAATGTAAGGATATCTGGAGATCACTGATATGTAGTATGGAGGAAAGTGGAGATTTTCCAGTAAAATGTGGAGTTAGAGAAATGTAAGTATATCTGGAGATCATTAAGAGTGGTACGGAGGAAATTGTAGATTTTCATACAAAATGTGGAGACAAAGAAGTGTAAGGATATCTGGAGACCTTTGAGTTGTGGTATGGAGGAAAGTGAAGATTTTCCAGAAAAATGTGGAGACAGAGAAACGTAAGAATATCTGGAGATCTTTGAGATTTGATATGGAGGAAAGTGGAGATTTTCCAACAAAATGTGGAGACTGAGGGCAATGTAAAGATATATGGAGATCGTTGAGATGTAATGGTGGAGAAAATGGAGATTTTCCAACCAAATTTGGAGACTGTGAGAAATGCAAAATAAGTATCTGGAGATCTTTGAGATGTGATGCTGGAGGAAAATGGAGATCATGCAACAAAATGTGGAGATTGGGGAAACATTTAAAGGAAATATCTGGAGATTTTGGATTGTGGTGATGGATTTAATGCAAAAGAGGACAACGATGGAAGAAGTTTTAGAAAGAGTATAGAAAAGAAAATTCAGCTGGTTAGGACACATGATGGGGTAGTGGACTTCTGCTAGATCTCTTTGAAGCAAAAGTAAAAGGAATATGATGATTTAGATGACTAACTAGTGTTTAAGAAGGCACCAAGGAAAGAAATGCCATAGATGCAGCAAAAAAAAAAAAAAAAAAAAAAAAATTGAGAGTAAAGATTCACGTGGGGTACATACAGCGCTGTGAGGCGGAAATACGGATAATTGTTTAAAACTGAAATAAATAAATAAATAAATCATGCATAGAGTGATAAAATATATAATAAATTTAAGGTATATTTTCACTTTATAACTCCCATACAAAACTAATGATCACATACTTTGATACATACGTGCTTAATGTTACTGAAGGTTACGTGCATTACCACCCTGTTCTATTACTCCACAAAATATTATTCTTTTTACAAGTTTCTCAGAGGCTGGGGGTTGTTTTGCATACACCCTGAGTATACCTCCAGCGCTACTCAGCCTAGATTACTTTACAAGGTTTTTCGCCTTCAGTGGAGAGAATCATGAATTCCTCGCTATATGATTCTTGTCAGACTTTTAGCGTGCTACGTGCAGCTGCTTTATTATTTATATCAAGTTCAGTTGAGATGATGCATCTCACGTCCGCTTGGAGTGCTGTGGGCGTTGAACAACCGTAATATGAGTTTATAGACTACTAAAGACAATATACATACAGCAGCATATCCATGGGATTCCAAATCTCTGTAATATCCAGTTCTGAATCGAATAAAACAGTTGAAGGAGGGGAAAACAGCAGGCAACTTCACAAGTAGATGTCTTAGGGATAAACGAAACAAAACCATTATTACCTTAAAATGTACTGATGTTTGCTTTCTCTACTCGGTATGTCAGACTGCTTCAATCCTGAATGGAAACATCTGGGAGAGAATAAAAACAGATAAGGTTGACAAACAAAAGATATTACCTATCACCAATCAACACTAATGGCCACCAGTGCCTTTCTTCCTTCCCTCCCAGATGTTTACATCAGGATCGACAGAATTTGATATATTGTATACTACAGGTATATGCGTAGAACCATATGCGAAGGAATTTATAACAATGCAGTGTTTACGTGAACCTATCCTACTGTCACGGAACCATTATTTACGACAGCGCGGCGACGCGCACAAACAGATTCTGCAAGGCAGAGATAAAGAGCCTGCAGATAAATATAGCGTGGAGACAAAGGGCTTACCGGCACAGATAAAAGTTACACATATAGAATGTTCGTGTTTTATCTGGTGACGTGTTAGAGAACGTTCTACAACAGCCTGGGATCATCGATAGTTGTGTATAAAAAGAAGCCATGGCTAGTTATCGGACAGTTGCAGAGTCCTAACGAGAATTGCTGTAAACAGAACTGAGCATCGGACAACTGTGAAAGCTATTTGTTTGTAGTCAACGACCTTGGTAGATTGTAATAGTGCATGTGACGTAATTCTTCTACTGTAAGAATAGACCAGAGTGTATTTTTACGAAAAAAAGAACACTTAGAACTTTTGCAACTTGGACTTTTAAATATTAAAAGCAGAAGCATTATTAACAGTGAAGTATTCTTCATATTTAAGTTTTATTTATGAGTCACTATGTTTACACTCAAACTTCCCTCATTGTTGTTGTATAATTGAAACGTTTTCAAGATCATTCGATCTCATCCTCAGCTGTTTGCTGACTAAATGAACCTTCCTCTTCTTCCACTACTACGGAGCTCCGATCACTCTGCCATCTGGTGTTAGGGGCACTAAGTTTTAATACTTCATTTAATGCCGGGATTTCAAAATTTATAACTTTATCACGGTTTTTGTTTATGAATATTTTTTCCCAATTATCCAATTCTATGGGTGTACATAAAGTTTTTAACAGTTTAATGTTGTGGCCAATGTTGTGGTTTTCTGTCTTTGGACTTTTAATTCTACAAACCCACAAAGTCACAGTACATACATAACGAGTCAGTGCATGCTCTATAAGGGCTGTACAATAAAGAATGATCATAACTTTTTACGGTCATAATTTTTCGCACTAAAATTAAATATTATTACATTCTGTTAGCTTAATGTCAAACAAACACGCCGTAGTAGTTTCATTGTTGGTACTCCTGGTTCCCGCCTGTGAGAATCAGGCAAGTACAGCCATGTTCAGTATCGCCTACCGCTGCATTGGAGGTAACACGCGAGGAACAATATGCGGCTTTGAAGTTCTGCTTTCGTCTCAACAAATCTTCAGTTGAGGCTTACACGATGTTACAGGAGGTCTATGGAGAGTCTGTTCTTCCCTATAGCACAGCTCGAAGGTGGTTTAAAATGTTTAAAGAGAGGAGACAATCAATTTCAAAGGAAGGTGGAACCGATGCTCTAGTTACTGCTCTTACGGAAGAAAACATCAACACCGCTGCTGTGTTTGTGAGAGAGGATCGACGAATTACCTTAAGATCACTTTTTGAAATAATGAACATCTTATTGGGTGCCACCCACACGTTGGTGACAGAAACATTACACATGAGACGTGTTTGTGCGCGATGGGTTCCAAGGCTGTTGATTCCCTAACAAAAGGACATTCGCATGCAGGTCTGCATGCAGTTGAAGTTAATGTTAGAGGAAGATCCGGAGTTTGTTTCAAACGTAATCACTGCTGATGAAACTTGGCTACATCATTTTGATCCTGAGAGCAAACTGCAAAGTTCAGTGTGGAAATCTCCTTCAGCACCAACCCGCGATAAAGCAAAAGTGGTTGCTTCTGCTGGGAAAGTTATGGTGATGTCATTCTTTGATATTCATGGAATGGTTTATCAGCATGTTGTACCTGCACACACATCAGTAACTGGTCAATACTACAGGGATATCCTGAAAACATTGCAAGTCCATATCAGGCGCAAAAGACCACATTTCTTTGAAGCAGGCTGGATGCTGTAGCATGATATTGCACAGCCACATATGTTATTGCTGAATATGTTGCAAAAATCAACGTGAAGTGCATCCCTCACCCTCACTATAGTCCGGATTTAGCCCCATGTGACTTTTTTCTATTCCCTAACTTGAAGAAACGCCTTCGTGGGAGACATTATCCATCATCAGAAGCAGTGGTGAAGACTGCGGAGGCGACTTTGAAGCATCTCTCAAAAATGGTTTCCAGCATGTCTTTGAAGACTGGCAGAAACGCTGGGAGAAGTGCATCGCAGTCACAGGAGACTATTTTGAGAAGAACCATCAAAATGATGAGGATGAGTAAAGGTACGTTGTCAAAAAAATTTGTGATCATTGATTACTGAACAGCCGCCGTACATGGCAAAGTAAGAAAGCATATCGGAAAAAATTCGCAACACAGAAATGTTTACCTCAGCTTATCGCACATTCACGGTGAGTCCAGTGTATGTATACTCTGTTCAGATGTAATCATGTCTTCTGGACAGCAACGTGTCATACAGCGGTAGGCGCGAGAAAACATATCATATAGACACATGCAGCTTCCAATCGCTCTATTTGTGTTTCGTAACTTACTGTACATCAACTTACTAATATTTCACTCTTCTAATTGACCAGATAAGACCCGATAAGAGACGATCACAGCGCTGGTCACCTGAATGTTCAGAAGCCTCTCTGTTCAGAAGCAATCATATCAATTGTCATATCGGCAGGTGCAAAAAATAATACAGCCTTAGATAAAAAAGAGCAGCTACCATAAATAGATTGTATATAATACTTTATATGATTTAGTGCAACAATAAACGTTTATTCCTATAAAATGTTGGTGCTTCGAATGTAATATATTTTGTTCCTACTATGTAGGTGTTAGGTAAGTAATATAGCTGTTAGGAATATAAATATTTTTTCTAAATTTATAAGGTATATACGTTATTCAGGTCACAGGACATTGTCGCGAGGCGCCTATTACGTGGCGAGAGAGAGAGAAGCGGGTAGTGAGGGAGACGGACAGCGTTAAAACTACGCCTTCGCCCATGCGCAGCATTAATGACTTCCGGAAGAAAGACGGGGTGGGGAGAGGAGAGTCAGAGAAAGCTCTGGATAGTTCGTTCGCCATCGCAAGGATTCGTGAAGCTTCGGGAAGTTTCGCCAGCCTTCGTGAAACTTCTAGATACTACAAATGGTGTATATAAGTGTGACTTTGTGGGTTAGTAAAAATTAAAAGTCCAATTGCACAAACTCAAAATGTTCTTTATTTCCACCGAGCTACAGTTGCAACACTTGCCGATTACACAGAATTACGTAGCGCAAACAATTGCAATTCGCCAGTTCGTCTGTCACAGGTCCACTCTACACTCACAATTACGTGCAACTCCTCTGATACACGTACACAGTCTTCCAGTTCGTTCACTAGCACGGCGCTCCTCCCAGCTGTTCGCCAGGAACTGAACAGACGCGCCAACTGCAGCCCCTTTGTATAGGAAGATCGCTGTTTCTGGAAGTCTCGCGGTTCAGTGAATCATCCTAAAGGTTCCAGACGTCAGGAGAGGGGAAAGAGACGTTACAGGGCTCGTGCCGCTCTTCTAATCATTCCTTCAGTTAGTAACACGACATAAATAAGTAGGCGTGTCCTGAATGCTTCCCGTTTGGCCCTACCTGCCAGCTGGATCTATCGGGATTTCCGATGTTCGAGTGACATAAGTGATGCATTGGGCTAGAGGGCTAAGTTTACGGCAAGGAGCCGGGATAGTGAGTGCAGTGTGGACCTGCGGCAGACGAACTGGAAGGTTGTAATTGTGTATGTGACGTAATTCTGCTAGTGTACGAAGTGTATTTCTACGCAAATAAAGAACGTTTGGATTTCTGCAACTTGGAATTTTAATTTCACGATTCCACAAAGTCACAATATTCAATGTAAGTTACTTCACAAAAAATAACTTGTGTGAATTATAGTACTTAGTCTCTCATTCATATATTTGCTAACTTGCATAAATAAAGTAGTTTTTTGGTTATAAATCATGTTATTGCCGCCATGTTAGAGAAATGTTGTTTTGAGAAGATAAATTTCATTGTTTTACCTTTTGTGTGTTGGCTACATGTAAAAATAAAGAACTGTCGCAAGATGGAAACGATGTTTAATTCAGATCTTGTGAACAATAATTCTTACGTTTCACCCTTACCGAGATTCGAACTCGGGACCTCTTGAACCTGAGGCAGACATTCTACCCCTGAAAAACTCATGGTTTAGGTGGGTCCTCCACGGGAATCGAACCCGTGGCTCCCGAATGCGGACCACAGACGAAACCGCCTTAGCCATCCCGCTCGGTGCCACTACGATTACAACTTTCAACTATTACAGAACCTGTGTGTAAATTTAAAAGATAAAACTCCATTCCAGTTTTAAGCAATTTACGATAGAAGGGCGAAATGGACCATAAGAACAGCTACAGGGAGACTAGAGCTGTCAAATGAGCATTACCATAAAGGAGATTGTACAGCAGAAAGAAGAGCAAAGCTAAAATGATTATAGTCGGTGGAAAACGTGTCACCGAACCACAACATCCTCCCTTAACGGTCAGCGGTCAATACACAATTACAATATATCATGTGACGCAGGGACCCAAAAGTAGAACAAATGCTCCCATCGTTACACAGGATCAATATGGACCAAGCTCAACTAAAAATTAGCAACACCATAAAGACCGATACAGGAACAAAAGTATGCAGATGTTATCGGAACAAGCAATGCGTCGCTAGGCAAAACCAAACCAACATTTTGTCTTCTTCATTTGTTCTTTTTTGTCAGCGCTAGAATCCATAGTAACAAGATACTTTTATTTTCTCTTCTGTTATTACTTTAGTATATTGTTTAGCTCCTAAAATTTTAAAAGAAGTTAAACACATTTGAGTTCTACTGAAACCAAACAAATAGTTTTAAAAACTGAAATAATAACATAGAAGAACAATACCAAAGGTCGCCACATAAATAGCAATTTATAATAAGGCTTTAACTCCTTCCCAAATTAACCCTCACGTGGAATAAGCTTAGTTATTTTTCACTTTATAAAAAAAACTCTATAAGTTCACCATTTATATACTCTTTGCAATACAACATAATCTCGTTTACCCGTATCAATTGGGCCCAACGGTGATCCGAGTTAATATAAAAGCGGATTATCTAGAAAATCACGGAAAACTGATAAAACACGTACAAAATCACCGAAATATCTTTAACGCTGTCGGTACACTCACGTAAAACATATTGTGACTTTCTGGGTTCGTGAAATTAAAAGTACAATTGCACACACTCGAAATGTTCTTTATTTCCACCGAAATACAGTTGAACACTTGCCGATTACACAGAATTACGTAACGCACACAATTACAATTCACCAGTTCGTCCGTCATAATTCCACTCTGCACTCGCAGTTACGTACACTCCTCCGATGCACCTAGAGTCTTCAAGTCGGTTCCCACACTGGGCGCTCCTCACGGCTGCTCGCCAAGAACTGAACTCATTCGCCAACTCCAGCCCCTTTTTATAGGACTATCGCTGTTTCTCGAAGTCTCGTGATTCGGTGAATAATCCTGCAAATTCCAGACGTCAAGGAGGGGGAAAGAGATGGTTAACGATGTTTTTCCAACCATCCCCCCCTAGTAACCGCTACAAGACAAATGGGTAGGCGTGGCCGAATGCTTCCCGTCTGCTGCTGCTACTCTGCTGCTGCTAGCTGGCCGTGCTTTCCAATAATTAGGTGACAATATACAATGTATGTACTGTAATAGCCTATTATTTGCTCTCTGCAAAATGGACGAGGGCTGTTCAATTAAGAATTATCACAACTTTTTTGACAATATACCTTTACTCATCCTCATAATTTTGATGGTCCTTTTCAAAGTGGTCTCCCCTGAATGTGATGCACTTGTCCCAGCATTTCTGCCAGTCTTCAAAGACATGCTGGAAACCATTTTTGGTAGATCCTTCAAAATAGCCTCCGCAGCCTTCACTACTGCTTCTGATGATGAATAATGGCTCACAAGAAGGCATTTTACCAAGTAAGGGAATAGAAAAAAGTCACATGGGGCTAAATCCGGACTTTAGGGAGGGTGAGGGATGCATTTCACGTTGATTTTTGCAAGACAATCAGCAACAAAATTGGCAATATGCGGCCGCGCATTTTCGTGGTATAACATCCAGCCTGCTTCACGGAGATGTGGTCTTTTGCGCCTGATATGGACTTGCAATGTTTTTAGGACATCCCTGTAGTATTGTCCAGTTACTGATGTGTGTGCTGGTACAACATGCTGATAAACCATTCCATGAATATCAAAGAATTAGATGACCATAACTTTCCTAGCAGAAACAACCACTTTTGCTTTTTAGGGTGTTTTTTATGAAGGAAATTTCCACACTGAGCTTTTCTGTTTGCCTTCAGGATCAAAATGATGTAACCAAGTTTCATCAGCAGTGATTACGTTTGAAAGAAACTCCGGATCTTCCTCTAACATCAACTTTAACTGCATGTTACCTCCATTGCAGCGACAGGCAATACTGAACATGTCTGAACTTGCCTGGTCCTCACAGGCGTGAACCAGGAGTACCTAAGAGAATATAATACGAGGCATGTTTTTAAGTCAGTACCGTTTAGCGATTCCGCCGCCGCAGCGCTACGGTCGGCGTTCCGCGCATGCCCGCTGGTTACCTACATGTCTTGTCTACGCACTGACGCCATTACAGTCTGATTCTTCATTGTATACGTTGGTTACTGAGTGTTTAAGATGCCTCCGACAATCGTAAGTCCCGCCGATTGAGGAGTACGGGCTGTTATACGATTTCTTAGTGCTAAAGGCGTAAAACCGATCGATGTTTATCGTGAGAATTGTGAAGTTTACGGACGAAGCATTACGAGTGATGGAATGGCAAGGAAATGGGTGAGAGCATTTAAAGATGGCTGCACAAATGTGCATGATGAAGAACGGAGTGGGCGTCCTTCAGTCGTTACTGAAGATTTGGTGCATAAAGTGGACGAAAAGGTGAGAGAAAACAGACGCTTTACAATTTCATCATTGTGCGACTATTTTCCTCAATATTCTCGTAGTGTTTTGTATCGCATTGTGACCGAGAACTTGAAGTACCGGAAATTATGTTCACGTTGGTTTCCGAAAATGTTGACGGATTTGCACAAAACCCAACGTTTAGGCAGTGCATTGACTTTCCTTGAGCGGTACCACAACAAAGGTGAAGATTTTTTAGACCAAATTGTTACTGGTGACGAAACATGGGTGGCCTACGTCACACCAGAATCGAAACAATCCATGCAATGGCAACATTCATCATCACCCAGGATACCTTTCTCTATAATCGGTTTATAACCTCTGTCATTGTCAATGTTTTCTTCATCAACATCGGAAAAGCCATCTATATTTTTTGAAAATATCTCTTAAAACTTCTTCCAGACTTATTTTCTTCTTCTTCTTTAATATTGCTTTCTGGCTTGTCAACTTTCTCATTGTCGTTATCAAAGTTTCTCTACCAACCTGGGCCCAAGTAGGTGGCTTAAGTGCAATGAATTTTCCCGCTAGGAAGAGAATTCCAGTCATGTACCTAGTGAAAGTAGCAATTTTTCGTCTGTAAAACAAGTCATTTACTGTGCTAAACTTTTACTTTTATTCTTTCTTTTTTCTCCAAACTAGTCCTGGTTATTCGGTTATGTGGTTATTCGTATCAGATATGGATATTAAACCATTAAACGTTGCAAAAAAGCATTTGTTTGCGGAAGAACAGTTAATCATTACAGAATCTGAAGATAAATTATGGTTGGCTATGACTACAGTAAATAAAATAATACAGGAATGTAATTATCATAATATCTCCAATATAAGCAGAATTTCGGCATCAATTAAGGTGTAAAATAACAATTGAAGATCTAAGTATTAAACACTTACAATATTTTTGCTGTTTAGTATTGACTGACCTTCAGTGGCAGTACGTCATGGAGATATGCTTGGAATGAAGCCAACACAAATAACACTTCAGAGATGCCAAGGAGCTTAGGACCTCCTTATAGATAATACGACATAAGACAAGCCTCTAAGTTCGTTTCCATTTTTCTAACTAACCCCCTCAACGCTAAGTCAAGTTGGATGATGATTGAAATGTTCAGGGTACATAGAGCTGAGAGTTACCAGACATTCATCTTTCAGGATAAGGAAAAACCCGGCAAAATCCTTATCCAGGTAACTTATCCTGATTGAGATTAGAACTCGGGACTCTTGAACAAGAAACAGACACGACACCAATACAGAGGTGGGCCCAAAATACAGTTGAAACTAAAATAGGAATATGGCGTTGAATGAAAATCACGCTGCCTTACGTGAGAATAGAATGACCCAATGAGTAAATGGAGTGGAAAATCAAGTTACGATGGTAGACAAAGACGCCTTACTTCCGCGTCCCCATGAATACCTTACGTGCCATATGCGGCGTAATCACTTCTACGCCATTACACCTGGCAGAGAGAAGAAAATAACAAAATTTACTGTCAAGTTGGAAATGTCCCTCCAGTGCGCCAAGGAACTGAGGAGCCAATATGCTTACTACTTGATAATGATAATAATAATGATGATTATAATAATGATGATAATAATAATAATCATGATAATGTAATAATAATGATAATGATAATAATGATGATAATAATATTGATGATAATAATGATAATAATAATGATAATAATATTGAAGATGATAATAATAATAATAATAATAATAATAATAATAATAATAATAATAATAATAATAATAATAATAATAATAATAATAATAATAATAATAATAATAATAATAATAATAATAATAATAATAATAATAATAATAATAATAATAATAATAATAATAATAATAATAATAAAAAATAATAATAATAATAATAATAATAATAATAATAATAATAATAATAATAATAATAATAATAATAATAATAATAATAATAATAATAATAATAATAATAATAATAATAATGATAATAATAATGATAATAATAATGATAATAATAATGATAATGATAATGATAATGATAATAATGATAATGATAATAATGATAATAATAATAATAATGATAATAATGATAATAATAATAATAATGATAATAATGATAATAATGATAATGATAATAATGATAATAATAATAATAATAATAATAATAATAATAATAATGATAATGATAATGATAATGATAATAATAATAATAATAATAATAATAATAATAATAATAATAATAATAATAATTATAATAATAATAATAATAATAATAATAATAATAATAATAATAATAATAATAATAATAATAATAATAATAATAATAATAATAATAATAATAATAATAATAATAATAATAATAATAATAATAATAATAATAATAATAATAATAATAATGATGATGATGATGATGATGATGATGATGATGATGATGATGATGATGCTGATGATGATGATGATGATGATGATGAACATGACCATGATTATCATTATTATCATTATCATTATCATCATTCTCATCATCGTCATTATCACCATTATCATAATTATCATTATTATCATAATTATCATCATCATTATTAATATTTTTATTAATTTCCTTTTAATTTATGTCCTCCAATGTTGTCATATCGGACGGTGAATGTAATGGCTGAAATCGTGTTCAATGTATCCAGGGTACATGGTGCTTAGTGTTACCGCACATTCATCTTTCAGGATAAGGAAACCCCTGGAAAGTAACTTTATCCATGTAACTCATCCTGACCGGGTTTTGAATTTGGGACCTTTTTGAACGTTAGGCTCAAGGTTTGAAAATTGTTCAAAATGTTGGTTTTCAGAAAAGTATCTCTAAAATTTGTGGATAAAAATACCATATACTTAAGAAAATGCAATAGATGTCTTGAGATTTCGGAAGATGGCCTCAGAAGTCTTTCAGTGTGGATGAGCTTTATGTGTCTGATGCCGTAAGAAATGGTCCAAAACTAATTAAGGCAGATCTGCTTCAAAAATCAATTTATGTTACAAAAATGGGTAGAATAAAGGAGATTATTGTAAATAAATAAGAAAAAATAAGTCTAAATTAAAATACATGTAACAATATCAAGTATAAATTGAATCATACCTCCAGGTGTTTGATAATTCAGTTTTAGTTTATCAAAATACGCATTATAATATTAAGAAAGATCAGAGAATTAAAATTTCAAGATAATAAGATAGTTTACATCAAGAATGAAACTCTAGAAGAACATTTAAAAACTCTCAGATACTATGCGAGAAAGTAGGATACATTTTTTTTGGCCAGATTAACTAAACAAATCTTTGATTTCTTCCGTAACCTTAAAACAAAACCTAACTGAAAAATACTTATCAGAATTAAAATCACAGAAAATTCATTACTTGACAGTACAGAGAATGTAATAACTAAAAACGAAAATATAAGGTTCAAAGATAAATCTACATTAAAATCCAAACCCATTATCTCGGCAGAGGAAAGGAAAAACATCATATAGAATGAAGAAGTACTGGGTGCAAAGAAAAGAACAGCACATAGGGAAGTGATAGATTCAACGTACCCCAAAGAGGATCAAAAGAAAAGAAGGAAATGCTCTTTATCATCTGTGAACATGATAACACAGAATCTCTTTGCGTCATCGCCTCTAGTATCGTTGCAATCGAGAATTCTCGATACCCTCGACATGTTATTTCCCAATGCAGAAATATTGAATACCAACTATTGTAGCTAAAATAGAAATTATTAATTGATGACTCTTTAAATATGTATATATATGTTAGAATCAGAAAACTCCGAGAAAACAATTGAAATGAAAAGAGAAAATAAACATATATTGGAAATCTAAATGTATTTTTAGGCAGTTGATAGTAAGTAATAGTTTGTGGCTGTGTGAAATGTAGAAAGTTCTTTCAATGTGTTCAAAAGATTTCAACACTACTGTAATGCCAACTTTGATTTCTTGTGACAATCGGCTCATGCAGAAAGGTCGAGTAGTGTTTTGCACAATTAACACTTGAGTTTTCTCAGAAGATGGGTGAGTTTGCAAAAGCCTATAATCCATTAATTAATTACATTTCTGTTACGTTATTTTCATCATGTTGCGATTTCCACTGCCTATCTTAATGTTCTACGACGGCTGTTCAATAAAGAATGATCAGAATGCTTTAGCCAACGTACCTTTACTCATCCTCATAATTTTGATAGTCCTTCTCAAAATAGTCTCCCCTGAGTGCGATGCACCTGTCCCGATGTTTCTGTCAGTCTTCAAAGACATGCTGGAAACCATTTTTTGAGAGATCCTTCAAAATCGCCTCCGCAGCCTACACCAATGCTTCTGATGATGGATAATGCCTTCCACGAAGGCGTTTCTTTAAGTGAGAGGATAGAAAAAAGTCATTGGGGCTAAATTTGGAGGGTGAGGGATACACTTCACGTTGAGGTTTGCAAGATATTCAGTAACAAGATTGGCAAAATGCGGCCGCGCATTATCGTGTTGCGGCTTACAGCCTGCTTCACACAAATGTGGTCTTTTAAGCCTGATAGGAACTTGCAATATTTTCAGGACATCCCTGTAGTATTGTCCAGCTACTGATGTGTGTGCAGGTACAAAATGCTTATAAACCATTCCATGAATATAAAAGAATGAGATAACCATAACTTTCCCAGCAGAAGCAACCATTTTTGCATTTTGGGGGGGGGGTTGGTGATGAAGGAGATTTCCACACTGAGCTTTGCTGTTTGCTCTCAGGATCAAAATGATGTAGCCAAGTTTCATCAACAGTGATTACGTTTGAAAGGAACTTCGGATCTTCCTCTAACATCAACTTTAACTGCATGCAGACCTGCATGCGAATGTCCTTTTGTTCGGGAATCAACAGTCTTGGAACCCATCGCGCACAAACCCGTCTCATGTGTAATGTTTCTGTCACCAACGTGTGGGTGGTACCCAATGAAATGTTCAGTATTTCAGAAAATGATGTTAAGATAATTCCTCGATCCTCTCTCACAATGGCAGCAGCAGTGTTGATGTTTTCTTCCGTAAGAGTAGTAACTGGAGCACCGGGTCCACCTTCCTTTGAAATTCATTGTCTCCCCTCTATACATTTTAAACCGCCTTCGAGCTGTGCTGTAGGAAAGAACAGACTCTCCATAGGCCTCCTGTAACATTGTATAGGCCTCAACTGAAGCTTTGTTGAGACGAAAGCAGAAATTCAAAGCCGCATATTGTTCCTCGCGTGTTAGCTCCATTACAGCGTTAGGCGATACTGAACTTGCCTGGTTCTCACAGGCGGGAACCAGGAGTACCAACAATGAAACTACTACGGCGTGTTTGTTTCACATTAAGCTAACAGAATATAAGATTGAATTTTGGTAGGGAGATGTTTCCAATATCGCATCTTCTCGAATTACGCACTTGAACTATCTCAAATGGTATTATCCAGGTAGGCTTCGTGATCACCAATATGTACCCAATCAGCATACCCACAACGGAATAGACAGATTCCCCTGTCATAAACATCAATCATTTTCTATGTCCTTCAGCCTCCCGATGTTCAACTTTTATCTGTTTTGTGTGTGTCATTGTCACCAAGACGCTATGTAAAATGTTAGTATTTTTGTGAGGTTATTTAAATTCAATTTCATACAACGTAGCATAGCATGTCCCGTCTCCTGTAGTAGTGACAGTAACAAGATAAAACGAAGCAGCCCTATTTTCTCTTTAAAGGGTTTTGTAAGGCGTCAGCACTGCAGAGATTTGAATACTCGTCTCCACCAAATGAGATTTAGAAACATTCCTGTGCAGTACAAATACTCTGCCTGAATACACTCAGAAGTGGCGTCATTGTAAACAGGAATCTATCTCAACAACTTATCGGAAGGTTTGTTGTAAAAAAGGCACCTAATATCTACCCAATATTTAATTTATAACTATTCTACAAAATTTAATATTTACACCCAATGTTTATTAATTATTCTGATGATATTTACCAACACGTAAGTTATGAAATGTAAATGAATATATCAGTTATTTTAAAAAACAATTGTCAATGAAAATATATGAGAATGTGGGAGTGTGCTGAAGAAAAGAAGCAAAAATATAATTGCATAAAATATTGCCTACATTTGTCATGACTTATGACAATAAAGCATGGAGTATAAGAAACAAAAAGGCAACAAAGAATACAAGCAGCAGAAATTAAATTCCTTAGAGGAAGTAAAGGTCTAGCAATATTGGACAAAATACCTAGCAAAGACAAAAGAACTGCGATAAAATGTATTTCATTAACGACCGAATACGAGGAAACAAATAGAATTAGATCCGTGACGTTAAAAGAGCAGGAAGAAACGGAATAATGAAGCAAAGTATAAGATATAAGCAGCAAGTGGGTAATGGAGACATTCAATACTCCATGAAAGTGAAGAAGAAACAGAAAAACGTTGTAACAGATGTATAAAGGCATTCCTAATGGGAACGAACAGACTGTTCTTAACGAAATTTGCTCTTGAATTCCTAATGAGATGATGTCTATTCTTGAACGGTACTAGGCCATCAGCCAATCGGAGCCCTGTGGTGTTGGAAATTAAATGTTCTTTCACGCTGGCCGTGTGTAGACTAAAATATGGAAAGATAGAGTCAGACTGAAAAATTCAATCCCATAGCCAGTATTTGAACCACGGATATTCTGGTTGAAGTCCAGCCGCTCTAACCCTTGAGCTACTATGGCGAAATTTTTTTTATTTACGTCCTCCAACGTTAAGTCATATTGGATGATGAATACAGTGGGTGAAATAATGCTCAAATGAGTCCAGAGTCCATAGAGCTTAGAGTTACCCGACATTCGTATGTTAGGATAAGGGAAATCCCCGGTAAAAACCTTATCCAGGTCACTCACCCTGACAGAGATTCGAACTCGGGACCTCTTGAACGTGAGGCAGACACGCTACCATCTACGCTACCGAGGCGGGCATAGCCAACGTGCCGATATGCTGTGGTATTGAATTTTTTAGTCTGACTATCTGTCCATACTTTAGCCTACACACGGCCAGTGTGAAAGAAAAATTAATTTCAATTAATTGTACCTAATGGTGGTCCGAACTATAAAGCCCGGGCCTTAAAGTACTTACAACACAGTAAGTTGTCATTAAGGTAGTTGTCTCATGTGTTTATGAGAACTCCTAGTGGTTTACTATAAAGCCCGGGCCTTAAAGTACTTACAGCATAGTAAGTCGTCATTAAGGTAGTTGTCTCATGTGTTTATGAGAACTCCTAGTGGTTTACTATAAAGCCCGGGTCTTAAAGTACTTACAGCATAGTAAGTCGTCATTAAGGTAGTTGTCTCATGTGTTTATGAGAACTCCTAGTCGTTTACTATAAAGCCCGGGCCTTAAAGTACTTACAGCATAGTAAGTCGTCATTAAGGTAGTTGTCTCATGAGTTTATGAGAACTCCTAGTGGTTTACTATAAAGCCCGGGTCTTAAAGTACTTACAGCATAGTAAGTCGTCATTAAGGTAGTTGTCTCAGGTGTTTATGACAACTCCTAGTGGTTTACCGGGAAAAACACGAGTCAATTGGAGAAATTAATGTCATATCGGCACGTTGGCCATAGTAGCTCAATAGTTTAGAGCAGCTGGATGGAGACCAGAAGATCCGTGGTTCAAATCCCGGCTATGGCATTGAATTTTTCAGTCTGGCTCTATCGTTTATTAGTGCGTCCTACACACGGCCAGTGTGAAAGAACAATTAATTTCCATTAATTGTACCTAATAGTGGTTAACTACAAATCCCGGGACTTAAAGTACTTACAGCATAGTAAGTCGTCATTAAGGTAGTTGCCTCATGTGTTTATGAGAACTCCTAGTGGTTTACTATAAAGCCCGGGTCTTAAAGTACTTACAGCATAGTAAGTCGTCATTAAGGTAGTTGTCTCATGTGTTTATGAGAACTCCTAAGCGCTTTATCGGGAAAAACACGAGTCAGCTGGAGAATTTAATGTCATATCGGCACGTTGGTCATAGTAGCTCAAGGGTTAGAGCGGCTGGACGGCAACCAGAAGATCCGTGGTTCAAATCTCGGCTATGGAATTGAATTTTTCAGTCTGACTCTATCTTTCCATATTTTAGCCTACACACGGCCAGTGTGAAAGAACAATAAATTTCCATTAATTGACCTAATAGTGGTTAACTACAAAAACCCGGGCCTTAAAGTACTTACACCATAGTAAGTCGTCATTAAGGTAGTTGTCTCATGTGTTTATGAGAACTCCTAGTTTACTATAAAGCCCGGGCCTTAAAGTACTTACAGCATAGTAAGTCGCCATTAAGGTAGTTGTCTAATGTGTTTATGAGAACTCCTAGTGGCTTACTATAAAGCCCGGGCCTTAAAGTACTTACAGCATAGTAAGTCGTCATTAAGGTAGTTGTTTCATGTGTTTATGAGAACTCCTAGTAGTTTACTATAAAGCCCGGGCCTTAAAGTACTTACAGCATAGTTAGTCGCCATTAAGTCAGTTGTCTCATGTGTTTATGAGAACTCCTAGTGGTTTACTATAAAGCCCGGGCCTTAAAGTACTTACAGCATAGTAAGTCGCCATTAAGGTAGTTATCTCATGTGTTTATGAGAACTCCTAGTGGTTTACTATAAAGTCCGGACCTTAAAGTACTTACAGCATAGTAAGTCGTCATTAAGGTAGTTGTCTCATGTGTTTATGAGAACTCCTAGTATTTTACTATAAAGCCCGGGCCTTAAAGTACTTACAGCATAGTAAGTCGTCATTAAGGTAGTTGTCTCATGTGTTTATGAGAACTCCTAGTTTACTATAAAACCCGGGCCTTAAAGTACTTACAGCATAGTAAGTCGCCATTAAGGTAGTTGTCTCATGTGTTTATGAGAACTCCTAGTGGCTTACTATAAAGCCCGTGCCTTAAAGTACTTAAGGCATAGTAAGTCGTCATTAAGGTAGTTGTTTCATGTGTTTATGAGAACTCCTAGTAGTTTACTATAAAGCCCGGACCTTAAAGTACTTACAGCATAGTAAGTCGTCATTAAGGTAGTTGTCTCATGTGTTTATGAGAACTCCTAGTGGTTTACTATAAAGCCCGGGCCTTAAAGTACTTACAGCATAGTAAGTCGTCATTTAGGTAGTTGTTTCATGTGTTTATGAGAACTCCTAGTAGTTTACTATAAAGCCCGGACCTTAAAGTACTTACAGCATAGTAAGTCGTCAATAAGGTAGTTGTCTCATGTGTTTATGAGAACTTCTAGTGGTTTACTATAAAGCCCTGGGCTTAAAGTACTTACAGCATAGTAAGTCGCCATTAAGGTAGTTATCTCATGTGTTTATGAGAACTCCTGGTGGTTTACTATAAAGTCCGGATCTTAAAGTACTTACAGCATAGTAAGTCGACATTAAGGTAGTTGTCTCATGTGTTTATGAGAACTCCTAGTATTTTACTATAAAGCCCGGGCCTTAAAGTACTTACAGCATAGTAAGTCGTCATTAAGGTAGTTGTCTCATGTGTTTATGAGAACTCCTAGTTTACTATAAAGCCTGGGCCTTAAAGTACTTACAGCATAGTAAGTCGCCATTAAGGTAGTTGTCTCATGTGTTTATGAGAACTCCTAGTGGCTTACTATAAAGCCCGGGCCTTAAAGTACTTACAGCATAGTAAGTCGTCATTAAGGTCGTTGTTTCATGTGTTTATGAGAACTCCTAGTAGTTTACTATAAAGCCCGGGCCTTAAAGTACTTCCAGCATAGTAAGTCGCCATTAAGGCAGTTGTCTCATGTGTTTATGAGAACTCCTAGTGGTTTACTATAAAGCCCGGGCCTTAAAGTACTTACAGCATAGTAAGTCGCCATTAAGGTAGTTATCTCATGTGTTTATGAGAACTCCTAGTGGTTTACTATAAAGTCCGGACCTTAAAGTACTTACAGCATAGTAAGTCGTCATTAAGGTAGTTGTCTCATGGGTTTATGAGAACTGCTAGTATTTTACTATAAAGCCCGGGCCTTAAAGTACCTACAGCATAGTAAGTCGTCATTAAGGTAGTTGTCTCATGTGTTTATGAGAACTCGTAGTTTACTATAAAGCCCGGGCCTTAAAGTACTTACAGCATAGTAAGTCGTCATTAAGGTAGTTGTCTCATGTGTTTATGAGAACTCCTAGTGGCTTACTATAAAGCCCGGGCCTTAAAGTACTTACAGCATAGTAAGTCGTCATTAAGGTAGTTGTTTCATGTGTTTATGAGAACTCCTTGTAGTTTACTATAAAGCCCGGGCCTTAAAGTACTTACAGCATAGTAAGTCGCCATTAAGGCAGTTGTCTCATGTGTTTATGAGAACTCCTAGTGGTTTACTATAAAGCCCGGGCCTTAAAGTACTTACAGCATAGTAAGTCGTCATTAAGGTAGTTGTCTCATGTGTTTATGAGAACTCCTAGTCGTTTACTATAAAGCCCGGGCATTAAAGCACTTACAGCATAGTAAGTAGTCATTAAGGTAGTTGTCTCATGTGTTTATGAGAACTCCTAGTAGTTTACTATAAAGCCAGGTCCTTAAAGTACTTACAGCATAGTAAGTCGCCATTAAGGTAGTTGTCTCATGTGTTTATGAGAACTCCTAGTGGTTTACTATAAAGCCCGGGCCTTAAAGTACTTACAGCATAGTAAGTCGCCATTAAGGTAGTTGTTTCATGTGTTTATGAGAACTCCTTGTAGTTTACTATAAAGCCCGGGCCTTAAAGTACTTACAGCATAGTAAGTCGCCATTAAGGCAGTTGTCTCATGTGTTTATGAGAACTCCTAGTGGTTTACTATAAAGCCCGGGCCTTAAAGTACTTACAGCATAGTAAGTCGTCATTAAGGTAGTTGTCTCATGTGTTTATGAGAACTCCTAGTCGTTTACTATAAAGCCCGGGCATTCAAGCACTTACAGTATAGTAAGTAGTCATTAAGGTAGTTGTCTCATGTGTTTATGAGAACTCCTAGTAGTTTACTATAAAGCCAGGTCCTTAAAGTACTTACAGCATAGTAAGTCGCCATTAAGGTGGTTGTCTCATGTGTTTATGAGAACTCCTAGTGGTTTACTATAAAGCCCGGGCCTTAAAGTACTTACAGCATAGTAAGTCGTCATTAAGGTAGTTGTCTCATGTGTTTATGAGAACTCCTAGTAGTTTACTATAAAGCCCGGGCCTTAAAGTACTTACAGCATAGTAAGTCGCCATTAAGGCATTTGTCTCATGTGTTTATGAGAACTCCTAGTGGTTTACTATAAAGCCCGGGCCTTAAAGTACTTACAGCATAGTAAGTCGTCATTAGGGTAGTTGTCTCATGTGTTTATGAGAACTCCTAGTCGTTTACTATAAAGCCCGGGCATTAAAGTACTTACAGCATAGTAAGTCGTCATTAAGGTAGTTGTCTCATGTGTTTATGAAAACTCCTAGTGGTTTACTATAAAATCCGGGCCTTAAAGTATTACAGCATAGTAAGTCGTCATTAAGGTAGTTGTCTCATGTGTTTATGAGAACTCCTAGTGGTTTACCGGGAAAAACACGAGTCAGTTGGAGAATTTAATGTCATATCGGCACGTTGGCCATAGTAGCTCAATGGTTAGAGCGGCTGGACGGCAATCAGAAGATCCGTGGTTCAAATCCCGGCTGTGGCATTGAATTTTTCACTCTGACTATCTTTCCTGCGGTGCTGCCATATTTCATTCATATTAAGTAAGTTATGAAAAGCGCAAAGTGAGTTCGTCTCTTATAAACACTACTGTACTAAGATATAAATTGAAATTTTGCAAAAGTGACCCCCCAGGGAGGTAAGGAGTAGTACTTGTTATACAATGTTACCCACATTTGGAAGCTAATTAGATATAATATGTACGAAAGAAACATGTTTAATACTCATTTTGTAGGTGGTATACAAGAAGCACTCTGGAGCCTAGTGCTGCATTCAGATAGTGTTATGTCAGCCGTGATATCAAATACTCTTTGCATAAGATCAAAATGTAATTTAATTAAATTCGTTTGAGTCAGCTATTTTGGAAACATAAATAACAAATATTTTACCAGGTGATTTTGTGTAGATCGAGTCACATCCTTAGAGGAAATTGAACTAAAGTGTCACGTTTGATATTAACTATTTATTGATTTTAGTTATATTAAGATAGATATTTATTTACCGTTTGTCAGCTTTACATTATTTTAACATACATTTCCTTAAATTTAAATTTCTTACGCTATATCTCCTCAGTGCTATACCTAGCTTTGGCACCCTGGCCTTCCTGGCAATGATATAGCACCGGCGATCCCCCTCCCTCTTCCCCCTCGCAACCTCCTCCTCCTTCTCTTCTCCTACATTTTGTTTTTCTTAGCCATTTCTCCTTTATATTGCCCAAAAAGTCCCCAATTTCTTTAAATTTCTCTTTCCCTTTAACATTCAACATTCTAAAATCTATAATACTATTTTCCAGGCCATCCCACTTTGAATTCCATATTTTCTCCCTCCAAACTTTTACCTCTTTGCATTCTATTAGGTTATGCAAAGCATTATCTTCTCCTTCACACATAACACATGTTTTATCATCCGTCGCCCTTAGCCCTTTTAAAAACATAGCCCCTGTTCTTACCCAAAAACCTCGTTTTGAAAAAAAAAAGTTAATGAAAGTAAATGAAAACTGTCTTTACAGACGATATTGCTGTTCCCAGTAGGTAAATTACACGAAATCTCTTGCCAGCGGGGGAATTCATTGCACTTATCTCCCCTGCTTGGAGCCAGGTTGGAAGAGAATCTGATGAAGTCATGGAAAAGTTTATGGCCTGGTATATGGGAGGGAATTCGTCCCCTTCAGCTGCCGTAGTGCGAGCACTGCGCACCCTTAGCACTCGTGGTACTTCTGACGATACCAGAGGAACCTTGGACCGAGCATTCGAGCCCCTCTCTGAATGGGAGTTGTTCGGATTGGGTTGGACTCGAGGGGGCAGTGTGTTACCGTTACCCGCGGGAGATCAGGTACCTCCGGACAGTTTTCGGCCGCCTGGAGGAAGGGGAGGTTTGCCTAAAATGTCCCGGGTACTAGCCTGCAGAGCTAGTAGAACGTGTGCTAGATCACCAGGCGGCCTTACCTTTACCCCAAGGAAAGAGCTCAGGAGTTTTCCAACGCTCCCGGGTTGATAGAGATCGGAGTCCTCGAACTTTCGTGTAGACCTACGTCAACATTTGTGTCTGACTTGCCATAAAACAAACCTATAGAAGAAAAGGAATGAAAGAAGATTTTGTAGACATTTTAAAAGTATCGATGGCTGTTTTGATGTTAATGAATAAGGCATTGACAATGACAGAGGCTATAAACCTATTACAAAGTAGCGGATTATTGCATCGTGCAGTGTTACTGAAAATGAAAATGATGAGTATTAAGATTCAGACAGTGTTGATGAAACAGCTGTGATTATGACGCACACACAAGCAGTAACAAAATAGAGAGATTGATTCTTTATTTCGAGAGTCAAAACCAATGAAGTTATAATGTTAAAGCGGATGTGAGACAAGCGATACACTTAACTAAAACAGTAGAAGCTCGCTGTCCGTTTTCTTACTACCAACTAGTTTGTAGTACAGTACCAATACTGTGACTGCCAGGGTTATGTAGATACATAACAATGGTCTGCAGAAATTTAGAACTTTTGCTAAAGTGAAAAGGTGTGAAATTGACAATCAGCTGCTTCGAGTATGACTCAGTGTTTTCCTGTACGAAAACAAATGAAAGAAATCACAGCGGTACACTTCAAACGTCGACTGTCGCAATAACTAACAAACAACTGATACTCTAATCCCTTGCCGGTATTTATACTTCCCCAGTCACACTTTCTAGAGAGCCGTAGAACTTTTGAGAAGTTTAGCGGCAACAACAATGGCGAAAACGTTCTGGAGCCGCTCTGTATTTTCCTCTCCTCAAGCGCCAGGCTCCGCGTGGCAGCAGCACAACAATGCCATACGGTGACAATATATCGGATTTTACAGTACACACATTGTATGTGCTTTTAGGTGAAACTGAGTCGCTATTAATTAATGTATCCATTACAAATATTTTGGTGATGTTCATGCTTTTTTAATCTTTTTACATAAAAAGAAACTGGGGATGAGAAGCATTTGCAGATTACTGCAATAGGCAAGATAGAGAAGGGCTAGCTTGGATGAGAACAGGAACAATATTTCTAAGAGGGATAAGAGGTAGGGAAATGGGAATTTGTGAATTGTTTGTGGGAAAGGAAAGCATAGAAAACTATGAATGTGAGGAGGCTGCAATGTGGAGAAAAAAAGGTCTGGAAAGAAAAAATGGGAGGAAGTACAGAAGAGGATAGTTACTATGAAAGTGTTAACAGGAAAGGAGGGAAAGAAGGTGAGAAGTATTGGTGAGTTATTACAGAAAGTAAAAGAAAACTGGGACAGAAATGCAAGAAAGGAAGATGAGTGGGAAGATAGGGGCTAATTAAGTAACAAGGAGGTATGGAGGTTAAAAGCTTCCTGACAGAGCAGAAGACCAGGGTGTCATGTAAGACAAGGTAGCAACAAGGTAAAGACAAATAAATGTAAAGAATATAAGAAAGAAAGATGAGGGGGAAGAAAGGGGCTAATTAAGTAAGAAGGAGGTATGGAGGTTAGGAGCTACATGGCAGAGCAGAAGACCAGGGTGTCATGTAAGCCAAGTTAGCAACAAGGTAGAGAGAAATAAGTGTAAAGAATATAAGAATGGAAGATGAGGGGGAAGAATGGGACTACTATGTAACAAGGAGGTGTGAGGTTAAGAGTCACCTGACAGAGCAGAAGACCAGGGTGTCATGTAAGCCATGGTAGCAACAAGGTAAAGACAAATAAATGTAAAGCTCATAAGAAAGGAAGATGAGGGGGAAGAAAGGGGCTAATTAAGTAACAAGGGGCCATGAAGACAGAGCAGAAGACCAGAGTGTCATGTAAGCCAAGTTAGCAACAAGGTAAAGACAAATAAATGTAAAGAACATTAGATAGGAAGATGAGGAGGTAGAAAGGGGTTGATTAAGTAACAAGGAGCTGTGGAGGTTAAGAGCTACCTGTCAGAGCAGAAGACCAGGATGTCATGTAAGCCAAGGTAGCAACAAGGTAAAGACATGTAGCCTAAAGTTGTAAATTGTAAAATTTTGGAATATGCACACTAAGAACCTAGTTTTAATCTTTCTCTGCATAACCCGGCATTTCGTTAACTCGGGACAGCCCAGGTCCCAGTTGATCATGGTAAACGAGGCTATACTACACATTTCAAAGACGCAGACAGGTTTTTTTTATAAAAATGGTGTTTATTCAAAGAATCTGTAAGTTTTGGGGAAACTTTTATCACAGGTTTGACTGGAGTTGGATATTTCTCTATGTGGCTAAGTACAGTCTTCCTTACTGTGAGGCATACTGCTCTTCTGAATTTGTCATAACGGTGCGATACTACCTCACGAAGTATATTTTGTGAGAGCTTGTCCCAAATTGGACGACGTAACCGGAGGTGTGAAAGCGTATTTTATTTAGAGAATCCATGCATTGTCTCTAAAGCTGGTATCCTGGCAGAATGAGCTCTCATCGCTGGAATGATGCCGTTAGCGGTGATTTACTGGCGTGTGTTAGAACGGCTGCCTGACTGCCTTTCAAAGTCTAATGCTGATGGCTTCAAACTTTCCACATCAGCAGAGGCTGTGCTAGAGATTATTGCCAAGTGCGATGGTTATCACAGTAATATACCGTCAAGATAACTTGGAATATGTTCAAACAGAAGGAGCTGCAAATTCACAGAAAGACTATCACAAAGCCTTCAAGACTATTAAGAGAAATAACATGCTGAAGGAATAATTGTGTACCGATATAGTGAGAAACAAATGAATGTTCAGTAATTTTAGTTAATTGATGGAAATTAATCATTTCTTTACACTAGGTGTACATAGGCTAAGATTTCTGATAGAGTCAACATGAATCACTCAATGCGACGGCCGGGATTTGAACCATGGATCTCCTGGTTTCGTCTAGTACAGTCGCTATTACATTACGAGCAATAATGAAAGCATTTAAGATTTGCTCGCTCTGTAACAGCATTAAGATTTCATACTGTGACTTTGTGGGTTCGTGAAATGGAAAGTCCAATTGCACCACTCAAAAAATGTTCTTTATTTCCACCGACTTACAGTTACACACTTGCCAGTTAGACAGAATTACGTAATGCACATAATTACGATTCACCAGTTCGTCCGTGACCGTTCCGATGCACGTACACAATTACGTAAACTCTTCCGTTGCATAGTCTTCTCGTTCACTAACACGGCGCTACTTCTCTGCTTGCCAAACACTGACTGACTGAATTCACTAGCTGCAGCCCTTTTTATAGGAATATCGCCGTCTTCTCGAAGTCTCTAGTTCCGTGAATCCACGGGAAGGTTCCAGATGGCAGTGGAATGGGGTAAAGAGGCGGCCAGCGACAAGAGACATTTCCCTAATCATCCCCTCAGTTAGTGACAGAGACTGATGGGAGGGCGTGGCTTGGCTGCCTTGGCCACTTACTCAGCTGTCGTTGGTTCTGTTTTCCGCTAATTGGGTGACAATACCGTTCAACATGGCTAGAACATACAATTCGAGTAAAAGCCTCCTGTTTTAGAAAAAGACTAAAAAGCGAAAAATTCAAAATAACAAGAAATCTGAGAAATGGCTTTCAAACAACTATGCTTGAAAAGTTCTCAGAAGTGCACATCATTCTTGACGTTTGCATAACTGATATAACGTAAGAGTTACTACTCACAAACTGTAGAACACCTCCAACGTTAAGTCATATCGGACAATGAATAAAATCATGTTCAAATGTGTACAGGGTACATAGAGCTTAGAGTTACCAGACATTCATCTTTCAGGATAAGAGAAAACCTCCAACGTTAAGTCATATCGGACGATGAATGAAATGATGTTCAAATGTGTACAGGGTACATAGAGCTTAGAGTTGCCAGACATTCGTCTTTCATGATAAGGGAAAGCCCCCAAAGTTAAGTCATATCGGACGATGAATGAAATGATGTTCAAATGAGTACAAGGTACATAGAGATTAGAGTTAGCAGACATTCATATTTCAGGATAAAAGGAAACCTCCAACGTTAAGTCATATCGGACGATGAATGAAATGATGTTCAAATGAGTACAGGGTACATAGAGCTTAGAGCTACCAGACATTCATCTTTCAGGATAAGGGAAAACCTCCAACGTTGTCATATCGGACGATGAATGAAATGATGTTCAAATGAGTACAGGGTACATAGAGCTTAGAGTTAAGACATTTATCTTTCAGGATAAGGGATACAGCGGAAAAAATGTTCAGGTTACTTACCCTCATCGAAAGTGGAGCTCAGGATCTCTTGAAATTAAGGCAGACACGCTACCATCTACTCCTCAGAGAGGGGCGAGGTGTGGTTTGTTGACTATATGCATCAGTAAATGGTGAAATTATAGTAATCTATTTTTTAAAATTAATTTACAAATAGTTTTGTTTTCTTTCATTAGGCAGAAAAATACAGATTTTTTTTGGGCATAAGAAAGTGATTTAAAATATTTCCCTGAAATTGTAAAACTTCTTTGCAAAGCATTTTATGTTGTATTACAGTTTCCTTAACCCAAATAATTAAAGAAATGGTTGTACATGGAGGGAAATGCTGACATTTTGAAAAGAGAGTAATAATGTGAGGGATAAACAATCAAAATTGCGAAGTCCCAACTTTAAAATGCGGAAGTTGGGATATTGCTGAAGTTCTTTCGTTTTAATCTTACAGCAACTTGCCGCAGAACTCCATCCACAAACACGTGCGCTAGGAAAATGAATACCACAATGGGTGTAGTATTTTAGGCAGTATCTCCGGGGACATTGCAATATTTGTGCCACCGGGAGACATAAAACGCAGGCCGGGGGTAGGGAATATTCATGACCAACCTTGTGCGCACGCACGTACGCACGGTAATGCGGCAAAACTTTGCTGCGTAAAGCGAGCACCAAGAATCTGATAACTGAACATCGTTCTTGCATACTTAGAGGGTTTTATATATAAGTAACTTAAGATTTTGCATTCCCTTACAAGGAAATGTACAGAAAAGTAAGTTCTGTATACCCATTAGCATATGTAGATAAAGAAATAACCACATGGAAGAATCTTCTATTAAACTATGGGTTCTGGGCAAATTGTGAATGTGGTACATCAGATATATATATATATATATATATATATATATATATATATATATATATATATGTGTGTGTGTGTGTGTGTGTGTGTGTGTGTGTGTGTGTGTGTGTGTGTGTGTGTGTGTGTGTGTATTTATGTGTGTATAGGTAAAGGTTTGGTTATAGTTTTTGAAGTGATTCATTTTAGAGAAGCTATAAGATATCAAGATGTCTT
The DNA here is from genome assembly GCA_030765055.1 of Mantis religiosa. Lineage (NCBI taxonomy): Eukaryota > Metazoa > Arthropoda > Insecta > Mantodea > Mantidae > Mantis > Mantis religiosa. The sequence goes on from CM060947.1 coordinate 22,557,146, forward strand.
TATATTACTACAATTGTGAAAATTGGCAATCTTTTCGTCGGTAGTTTCAGTTTTTGGACGTCTTCATCGTCTCCCAAGCTCATACGGCCACGTTTGATTTCAGCTGCCCAAAATTTCACTGTGGTAAATGATGATGAAGGGTCCCCCTACACAGATTCCAACTCATCTTTGTTTTGCATAGGCGTATTGCCTTTCAAAAGCAAATATTTAATAACAGCTCGATACTCGATTTTCTCCATTTTCATAAGAACACTCACATCAACGCACTAGAGCAACTTAGCGTCCAAAATGGCTGAAACTTTTGTGGGTAACTGTGAACAGATGGACAACGAAATTCACTAGCTTTTGTTTACGGGTGCTGCGACCTTCATGTTGAGGTCAGAAACTTTTCAGACCAACCTCATACTCCATATCACCTTAAAGTGCCAGTATTGCAACAGTGCATTCTTGTTTACATGTTGAAATAAATGATAATTGATCTATTTCCTAGCAGTATTATGTTATTTTCTTATAATAATTTATAAGCCATAACATCATTTGCTAATGAGACCTGCACTAGCTTATCTTCATAAATCACTATCTAGCGACATGCACCACTTAAGTAAACAGTTAATGCATTAATTTTTCCGACCCCTAGGATCCGTTTCATGAACATTGTCTTAACTCTTTCTATTATTTTTAAGTCGCCGATTTTAAGCTTTTTCCAGATGATCTCTATTCCATATGTTATGACCGGTGCCACTGTTACTTTGAATAGTGTCATCGCTGTGTTTATTGACAGATTACTTGTGTTTGGAATATTGAATGATGCTAGCCTTTCGTGGATATGTATATCAAAAGATGTTTCTGTTGTTTGTACAGTAATTCCCAGGTATTTGTACTTGCCTACTATTTGTAAAGGTTCACTGTCTAACATTATACTCTTTTTGAGTGATATTCTTCCTCTCTTCCTGAATATCATTTGAACTGCCTTATCTTGATTTACATGTAGGTCATTTTCCATTACCCAAGCTTCCAGTTTTTGTATTGCCTTCTGTACATCTTCCTTTACTGTTGATCCTATCACCATATCATCTGCATACAGAATAATTTCTGCTTTGACTCTTTATGTAAGTGACATCTGCTGTATAAATGTTGAACAGCTTTGGGCTAATAGGATCTCCTTGAGGGACTCCGTTCGTTCGTCTGTATAATCATCTCTGAAACTTCGCAACTGTTGCTTATTTGTATTAGGTTTTTTTGAAGATATGCCTCTATCGTTCTCACCAGAGGGTCTCCCTCTCTGGGTTTTCTTTTCAGTTTCTCTATTAGTTTCCCTCTATTTACTAAATCGAAGGCTTTCCTGAGATCTACAAAGACTAAGCAGTACTTTCTTTTTTCGTATCTCAGTGCATCCTCTGTCACGTCCATTAAATATTTCACTACCTGGGCCGTGTTCCTGCCTTTCATAAAACCATATTGATATTCTGGGAGGTTTCCCTCTATTGCGCCGAGTAGTTCTTTTCTTAGGATTTATGAATATTTTAAAGGATGTTTTTTCCAGTGCCATATGTGTGTGTATGTGTGGGAGTAAAGGTTTTGAACAATACTTGTAAATTTGTTGCTTATAGATTTTTTTTAGAAAATCTGTAAAATATTAAGAGGTCTATATTACTACAATTGAAAAAATTGGCGATGCTTTTGTCGGTAGCTGCAATTTTTGGACGTCCCGAACGTTCACCATCTCCCAAGCTCTTACAGCCACGTTTAAATTCAGCTGCCCAAAATTCCACTGTGGTAAATGATGGTACAGAGTCCTCATACACAGAATCCAATGCATATTTGATTTGCGTAGACGTATTGCCTTTCAAGAACTAATATTAGTGACAGATCGACACTCGATTTTGTCCATTTTCATAAAAACACTCACATCAAATCTCTCAAATAACTGAGCATCCAAAATGGCTGAAACTTTGGTGAGTAACTGTCAACAGATGGTCAGCGGAATTCATTAGCTTTTATTTACGAGTGCTGCCACCTTCATGCTGAGCTCGTACACCACATCACCTTAAAGGGTCATTATTGTAACAGTGCATTGTTGTTTACATTTTTAAGAAATGATACTTGATCATATTCCTAGCAGTATTATGGTGAACTCCTATAATAATAATTTATAGACCATAACATCATTTGCTAATGAGGCCTGCACTAGCTTATCTTCATAAATCATTATCTAGCGACATGCAACACTTAAGTAAACAGCTAATGCATACACAAGTTCGAAACTTAATATTTTGTTAATCACAAAAAGGTTACATCCAACTTCCGTAATGCATAAAACAAAACTAGTCAAGGTCTCTCGGCCTTATAGATTTAATTTCCCTAATGCACTAAAACCAAGTAATGCAACAGCACAATATTGATCGGCATTGTTCACTTCGACAATGATTAGGACAATCTTACTCTGTTGAGATCTGTTGAACATGCCTCGTCCAAAGGTAACTTTTGTCGAGGCCAAGAAGCCAGCAGACGTTCCGAAGAATGACGACAAAAGAGACATCTACTGGGCAGCAAAACCGTTATTAATTCTCACCAGTATTTTTGGACTTGCTTCGTTTGGTTCCCATGGCAACCATATTAGAAATGTATTACTTCTTCTATGGGGAACTGTATTCACGGTTGGAATTTGTTTAAAGTTCTTGGAAGAACAACCAGAAAGAAGATTTATTGTCACAGTTAATATTTCGCTTACTTTAAAAATCTTATCAGTATCTTCACTTATCTTATTTTGTGGAATACTTAAACGAGATAACGTCCCGAAGTTTCTAAGAGTCATATCCAAGTTTGATGCCTTCTTGAGGTCAGAAACAGAGTACTGCCGAGCCAGAATGTATTTCTGTGTAATGGCGGTTGTAGTCTTGTTGAACACGACTGCATTTTACGTCTGTTACGTCCTCAGGGCTTGTGACACTGTGTCATGTACCAGTTACGTCGTAGCTACTTATTTCACACACTTGGCGATCAACATGGTGTTGAAGCAGTTTATTTGTTCAGTATTACTTCTGAGACAGAAATACTGTCTTATCAACAACCGCTTACTGTCATTGTCAGTTAAGGAAGCCCCGCTGACACAAGTGACCCAACTTAGAGAAGCGTATTGCTTGTTGTACGATGCTACCAACCTTGTGAGAGAATACATGTCACTCCCAGTCGCTTCAGCCTTGTGGTGGATAGCTTCGATTACTCTTCACCTCTACAACACGGCAATAATGAACAGCAGAATGACCAGAGCTGTGCGTGCCACTTGCATGTTTTATATGGTGATAATGTGTCTGAAAATGTTGGTAATACATTTAGTGTGTCATTTCACTTCGTCTGTTTCTAAAGACACAGGAATTTATCTCCGGAAGATGGCAGTGTCCATCCAGGACAATAAACAGCTGACTGAAGTACTCGGAGAGTTCATCGTCGATGTGCAGATATTCCGATTCGATTTTAACGTGTATGATATCTTCAGCATTGACATGAAGTACTTTTTCTTCTTCCTAAGCCTGGTGTTGACGTATGCTTTAGTTCTGGAACAGTTTAGGTAAGGCGGTTGTTCAGGAAAATGAGTTCACAACGGTCAGAAACAGCCTAGCAGTTCATCTGTCTCGTGTACGTCTTGAACAACTTCTTTCTAAAATTCCATTGTTGAGGTTCTGACGCCTGCTGGATATACTGAAGGTTTCCTAGACAAATGAAAAATCTAGTTTAGAGTGTTCACCAACATTTAAGTTCGGTCTAATTGCAATGACCATCTTCAGCACTTATTGAAGTATTTTTATTGTTTTAACCTTTATATTGTCGCAAACGCATTGTTGCGGCGAGGCGGCGTGGCCGACGAGTTCAAAGGGACGGACAGTACAGTGCGGAGATAAAAGCTCGCCGAAACGGGGGGGGGGGGAGAAGGAGACGGATTTGTGGAGAGTTTGTCTTTCTTCTAACGCCGTCCTGATTGTTTGAGAACATTCCACGAATTTTCGGAATAGTGTGTAAGCTATAAAAGGAGCCGCCTCCTACCACTGGGGGACACTTGATAATTGAACTCGTGTGCGTGAACAGCTGTGTGAACTTTGTTTGTGGTCGATGACCTTGCTAGTTGTATTGTGTATGTGACGTAATTCTGCTACTGTGAGGTTGACTAAAGTGTGTTTCTAAGGAAATAAAGAGCAATTTTTGGTGTTTGTAACCTGGACTTTTAATTTCACGAACCCACAAAGTCACAATACGAAACAACTTTAGGTCAAGAAAATAAAATTATCATAGAATTTCATTAACGGTATTCCAACATTTTGGTTTGAGTTCAATGTACATGATTGGCTTTAAGAACGCTGTTAGCCAATTCTAGTGTTAATATATGTGTTAGTTCTTGTCAGGGTAGTTTATTAACCAAAACTAACATTAAAATATAATAAAGCTATTTAAAAAATTTTAAGTATGAAATTTAATGCTCTAAGCAGGGGCAGCTTCTCCATAGCGTAGCATGTTTGCGCTACAACCAAAATATTGGGTCTCATTTTTATGTAAAGGCACGTTCTATTTGGGGTTCATTTCGACCTTGTCTAGTGCAGTGGCCCTCAGCACGCTTTATTGTTTGCAGGTGCCGAGTAGTTCACTCCCAGTTGCAAACCACTGGCATACAATGAGTAGGTATAGCGCAGGATGGACCTAGGAACTGCCGAGGCAAGTAGGGGGGAAGGGCGGGGCTTAAGGCTTAAGGCTTTTTATTTATAACTTATTTGTCTGGTGCCGGTACAATGGACCCGGCTTACAGGTTCTAAATTTACATGGGTTTATAATTCTAGATATGGTTTTTTATTGTCTTTGGGGTTCCTCTAAAACCCATACGGCGACCTGTTCTGAGGCCGCCGAGAACCAGTTTTATCTCGTTATTTGTCTCTGTCTTTCTTTTTCTTGTTTTTATATTTACATATTTACACTGAGCTTATCTTGCGCACGCGCGCACACACACCTGGGCATACCACGTACGTCCCAATATCACACGCACTACACTGTACAGACTTGGCTATGTACAATATTTACAATGTTCGCAGTTAGGCTGTGCGACAGCGGATAGCTGACTCCTGGGCTGCCGATGATGGCGGCCTCTGCCGGGGAACATGGCCTGAGCCAGGTAGGGTTGGGCGCGCATAATTTTGCAGTAGTGTTGTTTTTTATTTTTGTTTTTCTTCAATATGCTTTGATTCTGGAGTGTTTTCGGTGCTTGGGTTCGCCTTTCCCAATATTGTGTATGGTGGGGTTTTGATGGTGGCGGATGCGCGCCCAGATGGAAGAGGCACGTTTGTTGATGGCCTCGTTGATGTAAGGGACGTGGGTTTCTTGGTGAATGGTGGCAGTTGTTCGGATAGGAGCAGACAGGATTTTGCGTAGGGGTAGGTTTTGTAGGGTTTGGAGATACTTTAGGCCGATGTTGGAGGCGTTGGCCCAGACCACGCAGGCGTACAGGACCACGATATAAAATAAAGGATCTATATAGGATGATCTTCGAGCGCAGCTTTAGCTGTTTGCTCCTAAATATGGGGGCGCACATCTTTAATCGCTGCCGCCCTTTATTGGCGCTATCTCTTAGGTGTGTGGTCCAATGCATTGTCTGTATAAACGTCACGCCGAGGTACTTGAGGCGGGGCTTAAGGCTGCATAAGGTTGGTTAACCTAACAGCCAGAGAATAGTGGATGCCAAGCCTTTTCCTTCTGCTTTCAGCGCCATCTATTATTCTCATATTAAATGTTCGCATCAGTCAACTATTACCTACCAGTACATAACCACATGGTTTGTGCCGTGTTTTGTTAGCTGTGCCGTGTTTTGAGTAGTGCATCATAGTGATTTATTTAAATACAGGTAAATTGTGTTACTTAGGGAGAAACAATGGATTCCATAGTGTCTGCACATCCTCTTTAAAAATGAGCTTAGAAGAAAAAACTGAAATTAAGCGACCTGGAAGTCCCACGCCAAATATAAAAATCAAAACAAAAACAAGGCGTTTAAGCAGGAACTTTAACAACGATGTATATGAGAAATATAATTTGATGTATGGTTGTGACCTTAAAAATGCCCTGTTTTGCTTTCCTTGCGTTCTGTTTGGTGGTGAAAATCCGTGGACAAAACATGGCCTGAATGATTTGCAGCACCTTCATGATCGCGTTAAAAGACACGTAAATTCAAAACTGCAGATGAAAAACACAGTCAGTTTTGCTATGCTTGCCAATGTAAATATAGCAAAGAAGATGGACAGAGTATATCGGAGAACAATTGAAGAACACAACCAGAAAGTGGCTCAAAATAGGTGCGCTTTAAACATTATTGTTAACTGCACTAGGTTTTGTGGAGCCTTTAAGTTAGTTCTACGAGCACACGATGTGTCAGCTACGTCAAGCAAACCTGGTATTTTTCGATGAGGACTGATAAACTTAAGTGCAGAGCTAGACTGTGTTCTGAAAACCCCATCTGGAGAATGCTACAGCGTTTAAGGGGACCTTCAAGGCAACCCAGAACGAAATTTTGCAATGTATCCTTTAAGTCTTCCATGAAGAGATATCAAAAGAAATTTAAAGACTTCCCATTCTTAGCTGTATAAATAGGTGAGTTTTATGCTCTAGAGGGCTTTTGAAATACGCATGTTGTGTTAAGCAGTGAATTACCGTTAACTTGTGTATACAGCAGTCTATAGTGATAGGCTTAAAGAAACGTTTGTTACTTTAAAAAATTAAACTGTATGGATAACTTTGTGAACCACCGATTTTCAGAGCCACCAGCCGTCCCTGGTTCCAAGTATACCTTGTAGCAGAGTTCAGCCAACTATGGACTCTGTGACGTAACAAGACAAGTCTCTTTTCCCAATGATGTGTAGGGAACTTTGGCTAGCAAAACATTAAGCGGGTGTTATTTTATTCATACTTGATTATAAAACCTGACACCCTCAGATATTATATCCCGTCTGGCTCTGCTCATTACCCTTATACCGCTCCCTTGATTTACACACAGAGTGTGCGACGTCACATTCACAACAATTGGCCGAACTATTTCCTTTGATACAACCATAGCGGTGTACACAATACAACTATGGTGAATTGCCATAGTAGATACAAATAAAATTTTAAACTCTATTTACCTAGAAACCATTAATAATGTTTAATTATCGTGTGATACATTATGATCCTATGTAATTATGCAGTAAATTATACCAATTCACATTTATGGTCCATAAATGGTCTAAATAATGTTAGTTATGTCTTTATAATAATATTAATGAGTATTAATGTGACAAATTATAAATCTGGTAGCATCATTATGAATTTATAATAATTCATCTTTCAGGATAAGGGAAAACCTAAAACGTTAAGTCGTATCGGACGATGAATGAAATGATGTTCAAATGAGTACAGGGTCCATAGATCTTTGAGTTACCAGAAATTCATCTTTCAGGGTAAGGAAAAACCTCCAACGTTAAGTCATATCGGACGATGAATGAAATTATGTAAAATGAGTACAGGGTACATAGAGCTTAGAGTTACCAGACACACATCTTTTAGAATAAGGGAAAACCTCAAAAGTTAAGCCATTAAGGACGATGAATGAAATGTTCAAATGAGTTCAGGATCCATAGAGCTTAGAGTTACCAGACATTCATCTTTCAGGATAAGAGAAAACCTCCAACGTTAAGTCATATCGGACGATGAATGAAATGATGTTCAAATAAGTACAGGGTACATAGAGCTTAGAGTTACCAGACATTCATCTTTCAGTATAAGAGAAAACCTTAAACGTTAAGTCATATCGGACGATGAATGAAATGATGTTCAAATAAGTACAGGGTACATAGAGCTTAGAGTTACCAGACATTTATCTGTCAGTATAAGAGAAAACCTCCAACGTTAAGTCATATCAGACGATGAATGAAATGATGTTCAAATAAGTACAGGGTACATAGAGTTTAGAGTTACCAGACATTCATCTTTCAGGATAAGGGAAAACCTCCAACGTTAAGTCATATCGGACGATGAGTGAAATGATTTTCAAATGAGTACAGGGTTCATAGAGGTTAGAGTTAACAGATATTCATCTTTCAGGATGAGGTAAGAGCAGGGTGAAAACTTTATCCATATAACTCACCCTGACCGAGATTTGAACTCGGGGTCTCTTGAACGTGAAACAGATACGCTACCATCTATGCAACGAAGGTGGGCTGTAAGCTTCTGTTTATTTATTACATTTTGTCAGACGGACAGAAATAATTTTTAATGAAAAGAATTTCTGAGAAAATTTTGAGAAAGCAGCTGATACATTTGGCTTGAATATATTTTACATATTTTGTATTAAAGCAGAATGTTTGTAAAATAGTTAATGCAAGGTGTAGTTTGTGATGGGGATTTATTGGAAGTCTGTTTGGCTCTTGGAGAATGCTGCCCTTAAATACAGTGTTGATATTAAAGCGATATTTTCTGTTTGGTTATGTTGTTTATACTGGTATATGTACAGACAAAAACACGGAGGGTCATGTAAAGGAAGTGCATATTGTTGCAAGCAGAACAGTTCTAAAATTTAGTTGAGTCGTTATTCTCCAGAAGCGCTGTTAAAGCAAGGTAATGAGTGGGGCAGTTAATCATATCCCCATTAGTGTACCTTCCACCTGGTACGGGAACAATGCCTTCAAGGAACAAAGGGAAGACAACAAAAGACGCATTACGAGCAGATCACTCTCAATTGTTGATAGCAACACCCTGGATGCCTTTAATTGGCAGGTAACTAGACGTCAATACAGTAATTAGCATCTCTACTCGACCCAAGTGTTACGTCATGATGTTTACTTCCGGAAAAGCACAGCAATATAGACCGTAACCCAAAATTAAAGTTATTAACAATAAGACGTAGTTTAAAGAAAGGACAACAAAAGAAATATTTATAAAAGTAAACTACATATGGAATAACAGAATAAATTTTATAAAAGACATGAAGAACTCATTTTCAGAATTTGTTAGGACAATGTTTTTGAAAAATCCTGTTAAACACACGATAAGCACACTAAAAACCATTTCTGTAATAGTGCTAAAAGATTTGCGCATCAGGAGATCTTAGGTCCAACATATTTGATATTTTATATATTCATTGTGCATATTCCAAAATTTTAAAATTTACAACTTTTGGCTACATTTATTTGTCTTTACCTTGTTGCTACCTTAGCTTACATGACACCCTGGTCTTCTGCTCTGTCAGGTAGCTCTTAACCTCCATGCCTCCCTGTTACTTAATTAGTCCCTTTCTTCCCCCGCATCTTCCTTTCTTATACTCTTTACATTTATTTGTCTTTACCTTGTTGCTACCTTGGCTTACATGACACCCTGGTCTTCTGCTCTGTCAGGTAGCTCTTAACCTCCATGCCTCCTTGTTACTTAATTAGTCCAATTCTTCCCCCTCATCTTCCTTTGTTATATGTTTTTATATTTCTGGCCCATTTTTATTTTACTTTCTGCTAGAGCTCGCGAATACTTCTTAGCTTCTTTGCCTCCTTGCCCGTTAACATTTATATAGCTACTATCCTCTTCTGTACTTTCTCCCATTTTTCCTCCCAAACCTTTTTCCTCATATTGCAACCTCCTCGCATTCTGTTACGTAATGTTCTATGCTTTCTTTTCCCCCACACAATTCACAAATTAACTTTACTTTACCTCTTGTCCCTCTTAGAAATATTATTCCTGTTCTCATCCAAGCTAACCCTTCTCTCTATTGTCTGTTGCAGTAATCTACATATACTTCTCGTCCCCAATTTCTTTCTATTTGCTTGTAAATTTTAATGATTTCACTGTTTCTAGACTTCCCCATATTTCTTGTCTTTCTATATCTTTTGTTCTGCATTTTACTAATTTACCCACATCGCTTGTATTCCTTTCCTCTAATCTCCATATATCTCCCATTCCTATTTTTCCATAATTCCTCCTAACTCTGCCCACCAACTATTTGAGTTCTCTAATCCTTTTTGCAGTCTCATGCATAATTTCATAATTTCCCCTTCTTCTTGGCCAAACACCTATGACCCTGGCATGTTGAATGTGCATGAATGTCAGAAATAAAAGTTGTTAAGTCAGCCTTTTCGAGTTAGAAGTTGTTAAGTCAAGTAGTTGCCGCATTAGCCGTTTGGTGGTGCAGCTACACTGTGCCACCCAAGCTATTTGATATCAGCTGTTGATACATTTTAGATTAGACATTAGACATTTTTAGACTCTCCTCAAGTGCAGTTTATCTATACTTCATAATAGCAGGGCGCTCACTCATGCTTATTCACAGAATTTTTGGCAATATTCAGAAGAAAAAACGATCAATGGATATAGTTTAGTCCCTTCTACAATGATCAAAGATTCACTGTGCATCTTGAAGCCAGGGAAAGACACGGTTAATCCTGCCAACTACCGCTCCATTAGCCTCCTTTCTGTTCTCTGGAAAGTTTTCGAGAGACTTTTCTTAGCCCTCTTGTCCCCCCTTCTGGGAGACATTCAAGCCATCCCTCCCCCCCAGTTTGGCTTTCGTCCTGGGCATTCTACGTCACAGCAGTTGCTGCGCGTGGTGGAGGCTGCAGCCCTGGGTTTCCAGGACAAGGCATTCACCTCGGCGGTTTCTCTGGACGTGGAAAAGGCCTTCCCTACGACCTGGCACGCGGGTCTTCTGTACAAATTCATCCAACTGGAGCTACCCACTCAAGTCCTACATCTTCTACATTCTTTCCTAAAACATAGATTCTTCACTGTCACAGTGGCGCGAAAAACATCTACACGAAGGTCTATGCGCGGCGGAGTCCCCGAAGGTTCTGTGTTATCGCCGACGCTCTATAGCGTCTACGTGACTGAACTTCCCACTGAACAGCACGTCAACATAGCACAATATGCTGACGACGTGCTGCTATTTTCGACAAACAGACACCCACGCAGAACCTTCGACCCCATCCAACGTTATCTAATCCTCCTCCAGGATTGGTGCACGCTTTGGCGATTGTCCATTAATACGGAGAAAAGCCAAGCGATACTGTTCACCAAGCGCCGCTTTCCCGCCAATTTCCCCACATTTACCTACTTTGGGCAAGGGATCAGGTGGGAGAATTCAATCAAATACTTGGGAGTCAAGCTGGACAAGGGCCTAACTTTTCGGGAACACATCCAGGAGCAAGCTCATCGGTCGTGTGGTGCCGTGGCATCACTATACCCTGTGCGTACGTCTGCGATGTCTGTCTCCCTAAAGTTGCGCCTCTTTATGGCTCTGGTCCTCCCTGTCATGCTCTATGCGTGCGAAGTCTGGGGTATGGCCGCAGGCTCAAACCTAGTTCTGCTCCAACGTGCACAGAATAAATGTCTTCGGATTATTTGTTCTGTTTGCACAAGGTTTCCCGTGAGACTGCTTCACGAGGTTTCATCCCTCCGATATGTGGAGGATGAAATTAGGCACCGGGCGACAAAGTTCTTCGAGAGTTTGCCTCAACATCAGAGCGCCCTAGTCAGATCCCTTGGGAATTATGTACCTCGTGAGCGTCGCTTAAGGCGATACCGGTTACCCCGCATGTCTTGCGGTCATTGCCGGTAACCACATGATCTCAATTCAAGCCCAAACTAAATTACAGCCATCCTAAATTTATTCTGGAAAACTCAAAATTCTACTTATCTTCTTCCAAGTTTATTAACTAATCCACCAGCGGTGCACGCTGACTGTAGCACCCGGTTCATCATTCCTCGAGGAGCAACAAGCTACCTCCCTTCACAACAACCACTTAATTTACACCCGTCATCCTGCAACTTCCACATCCCGCCACTACGTGGTAAAGCTCTTCCCAGAGCAGGTACACGATTTGACCACCCTTCAGGCTGTTAAAAAAAAACAGATTCACTACAATAGAAGCCCATTGATGTCAAACGTCCACTGACCGATAACGGGGAACATGATGCCACTCCAGTTGTTGAATTTTTGACTAGATAGATGTCCTCGACTATGAGAGCATCTTATAAGAGGAATTCTTACTTGAAAGATTACTTCTAAGAAGTATTGCCGAATTCACCTTAATCCTGGGTGTGTATTTTCAAAGAGGATGTGTACCAGAAGTTCGTCACACAATATCTTCCTCATTTTATTGTCCCCAGTCTCTTTTGAGGAGGGTAGAGAGATACAAGCCTTACACAAGGCATGAGATAGTGTGAAAAACACACCAGATAGCTTCGGAAGATTAAGAAGGAAAAATATTATGATGTTCTTTCACTACTGGAACATGCCACTCTGTCAGAAGGTACCACTTTTTATGACACATTGACATATGGAAGTGATGTAGAAGATAATGTAGTAGGGATGGAGTGCTGTTTTGATGACAATGTTGTATGTCAATCCATGAAGTGACATAAATGTCTTCCACCCAGGTGAGACTTCAACTCACGAAACAGATGATAATCACTAGGTGTTAAGCCTGGACTGTAGGGGGGATGGGTGAGAATGTCCCATCCTAACTGGGCCAGGAGATCAGCCTTGCGATAATGCAAATGTTCGGTCAAAATCTTGTCAATCGTAGTCTTACTGACTTCAGGGATAAGTCCGCACAGCTCCCGAACTGTCACACGCCGATCTTTAAGCATTTATTGCTCCACTTTTGCAATTACTTCGGCTGAAACCGAAGGCCGATCAGAACCCTGTTCTTCATGGACGCCTGTGCGTCCGTCTTTGAACTCTATGACCCACTTTCGCACCATTTTTGACGTCAATACACTGTGGCCCATAGATTTCGCATGAATAATGACGAATTTCAGTGGGGATACTGCCCTTGGCACTCAAAAAACGGATCACTGTACGAAACTTGCACTTGGCGGCGGAAGTGATAGGAAGCTCCATCGCAAACGGCTGCCCAGCCAACACTATTGGTTGCGACGAGTTCGTTGTGGTGAAGATTTGAAGGGGTGAAACCAAACTACACGCCAGTGTTGCCGGATGTCGCGTAATAGCGTTCCTCACGGCTCCAGCGACATGGAGAACTTAGCTTACGGACACACTTTCAATACTGATTGAAAATCAAGGCTTTCCTTGCCATTAATTAGAGCCAACTGAAAAATTAAATGCCATGGCCGGGATTTGAACCACGGATCTACTGGTTTCCGTCCAGTTGCTCTACCCTTGAGCTACCCTGGTCAACGTGCCTTCCTGACATTAAATTCTCCAATTGACTCATCATATTTCCCGGTAGACCACTTTAGGGTTCTCAAATTTGAGACAACCACTTGTGGCGACTTACTATTGTAAGTACTTAATTACCAGGATTTTTATCGTAGATTATTTTTAATGTAAATTTATATGGAGGAATTAATCCTTAAAGAATTAATCCTTTTAAATACATTACTCCGGTATATGGGTGATGTTATATGGTAGCTCAAGGGTAGAGCAACTAGACGGAAACCAGTAGATCCGTGGTTCAAATCCCGGCCATGGCATTGAATTTTTCAGTTGGCTCTAATTAATCAAAAATCACCCATATACCGGAGTAATGTATTTAAAAGGATTAATTCTTTAAGGATTAATTCCTCAATATAAATTTACATTTCCTTGCCATTTTTATTTGGTAGGTAACTTGCTGACCTTTTCCTTATCTGCTAAACTCAATATTTGAGATTCATATAATAGAGAGGGTAGAACACACATTTAATTTTTCAATTTTCAAAATCAGCATAAATGTTACGGACCTACGAACGTCAGGATGTTTATTGGAAAGCTACAAAACCAAGATCACACCTATGGAACAATACTCCAAAACTGTCAAGACATTCTGCTACCTCTCATCTATTCCTGACACCAAAGCGAAAATCCGAAAGTGAAAACCAATTCCACCTAATGCCTATGCATGTACTATAGCCTATTTTAAAATTATACTAATATAATTAAGAATTCAGCAATATTCACTTGGTCTCTCTAATTCTGCTGATGTCACATACTTCATTAGCTGGAATAGAGTTCGTTGATACTCCCCACCTGAAGTAAAATACATGGTAGGAGTTGATTCCGCTGTGAAACTTAAGTAGCAATATAAATTTAGTTTTAAACGAGATGTATCTATGGACTATCCACGGCATATAACACTCTGTCCACACCTTCGGAGTATTCTTCCTACATGGCAATTAGAGGAAGGAATGCAAACAATGAGGAACAAGACAAGTAGATCTAAGCTCCCAAAGGCCTTACAGGCTTTTTAGAAGAGACGAGAAGGCATATGCACAAGAAACTGAACATTTTTGTCAAAGCAATTCTTCTAAAATAGCCATAGCCTATGGATAATGTGACTTTGTGGTTCGCAGAATTAAAAGTCCAATTTTCAGTAATTCAAAATCTTCTTTATTTCCGTAAAGACACACTTGTGCAGCTCCAAACACGTATGCAACGTTCCAGTCTGTCTGCACACTCCTCACTATCAACTGGATGGGTTTATGGACTGCATTTTGCCGGACAAGTACCGCTGTACCACCGCCAGGGTGGCCTTGGTGATCCGTGCGATGGCAAATGTAGCCCGGGATGCGGAAATTGGAGTCTGGATGGAGATGCGTTTCGCTGACTAGGATGACGTCTAAGGCATTTGCTCGAGCGAACTGCAATAGCCCACCCCCCTGATCAACCAGGCCACAAGCATTCCAGAATGCGAAGCGAAAAGACGTACGAGACCCAGTTTGATTCGCCATTCTGTGATTGCTGGATACCAGTTGTCAGTAGGGCAAGTCCCTCCATCGCAGCCAGCATCTTGCTTGCCGGGTCTGAGGCGCAGAAAAACTTCACTATGATCTCACAGATCTTCTGTCCATGTGATTGCAGCAGATTCTGCAACCACTTAAACACCTCCGTGAGATCCAGGGAAGCGGCTAGTTGGGTGGAGCTCGTGGTGGAGGACTCTATGTTGGTGTTGGCTGGGGAGGACGACCTAATGGGTGCAGGCCTACCTCTAGCCCTTTCGTCCCTCAACTGTCTAGGGGGCATAGGTTCGCTATGCGTGACCTCTACAGTCGGGTTCGCGGATTGGTGAGGTAGTCTCCTCCCGTTGAGGTCTGGTTTGGACTCGGTGTTTCTGGGGGCTGGGGCCCGTGGTTGTTTGCGCTTTTGTGTGGGTGCTGGTGTTTTCCCATGAGACTCTTTTGGGATGTCAGAGGATCTTTGCACAACTTCTGCAAAAGATGGGCGGTGTTCTTCCAGCTGACGGTCTTCCTTTGGTGACTGCCTGCGCGATGTCGAAGCCTTGGAGACTGAGCAAGAGAGTACCCTTGTCTCTTCCCTAGCTGGCGCTGGTTGATGTTACTGCCTCGCCTGTACCGGTTTTCTGGCAGCGATAACCGCCTTCCTTGCAGGGCAGCCGCCATAGCAGGCAATGTGCGCACCTTTGCAATTTGCGCAAGTGGGCGCATCGGTAAGCGACCTCGGACAGACCTCCTTGTCATGAGGTTCTCCACACCGCATGCATCGCTGCATTCTGCGGCAAAACTTGCTGGAGTGGTTAAACCCCAGACAATGGTGGCATTGAGGAGGATCGCCAGAACTTCTGACGGCCTCGACCTTTACCCGGAGGTAACAGATAGTTTTGACACTATCTATCTTTGCCCCCGGGTCGCTGACTGAGCTGTCTAGTCCAGTCCATCACTTATATACACCAATCGCAGTATCTGGAAGTTTCTCAAAATTTGTTGACGTCACACGAAGCCAAACGAATCCTCACGGACCCCTCACCCTCGTGTTGTGGCAAGAATAATACAGACAATCGCCATCTCTTTCTCCCTCTGTTGCTCTCTCTGCCACTCTTTCAGCAAGTGCCAACCAATCACACGAGTGGGTGTTCCTTGGGCGCTATCTGTCTCTTTTCCTGCCAGCTCGCTTCGGCAAAACGATCCCCCGCGACAATAATAACAAATAATTTATGTATTTATGTACGTCACCCTTTCCAATAATTGTTTTAAAAGGATATTGCTAACAACATTGTTGTGCCATGTTATATTGAGATAAATGTTTGTGGAGATCATTTTATAACAATTCCTTATACATACAATGAGAATGAGAGAAGAAAGTAAGCTTTTTAATACTAAAATTTTAAGGGATGATCGCTATGTTACGATTTTCAAATTCCATTCTGTTTCCATGGACTAAATGTAAAAAAGAATGAACATGAATTCAAATATCAGAAATACAAATATTGTAATATTCAAAGCCTAAACAAACAATATAGCGGAATGGTTAACTTCACCAAAAACTATTTGGCATAAGTTGTGTGTTTTTACATCTTTCGTGTAGGAAGATTTTGTCTATCTTTTAGGATTTATTCAACTGGTAGGTATTCAAAATGATGACGATTTATTGAAGATACTCCAAGAACATTCAACATATTTTTTTTTATTTATTGTTACCTGAAAAGGTTCCCAGAGCCATAGCTCATGCTAGGGAACAGTACAAAAATATATAAGATGATGGCAAACAGCCCTTAACAATACTTATATTACATTTTCATAGTAGGAATGAATTACCGTACAAGAATAACATATATGAAACATACAAAGATACAGACATTCACTTTAACTCAAGAAATAATAGTAACAAAGAACTTAACAGAAAAATAGAAGCTACATATTCTATGGGACATTAATCCATATTAATTTTTAAACAGTTCAGCTTTCAAACCAGCTATAAATGTGTAACACTTTATCAGCTATCAATATATGCCTTCTGTAAATCTTCAGCAACTTTCCTTCTAAAACCTTTTATGTTCCTGCAGCCTTTCAGTTCCAGTGGCAGTGCATTATATAAGTTGATAGCGTGTGAGGTTAAGCTGTTCAGGCCATAAGTAGAAGTGTTCACTGTTGGTTCTGTTAAGTTTCCTTTATTTCTTGTATTATATATATGTGAGGAGCTTTCAAATGTTAGATTGGACTTTAGAAGATTATTTTTTATTTTGTGGAGATATATTATCAAGGACAACTCTATGTTTACTTGTAATGGTAAAATGTTAGTTACATGGTAGAGTGTTTTTGGGCAGATTGTAGATTATTTTCAAGGCACGATTTTGAAGTACTTCGAGGTCATGAATTAAATATTTAACAGAGTTACCCCATAAGATGTTTAAGTAATGCAAATGAGATTGAATTAAAGCATGGTAGATACTTCGTAAATGATTTACACTGAATCCTTTGAATTTCAGCCTGTGAATTACAGCTAACACAGGAAGAATCTTATTCTTTACATGCATGATATGGTCCTTCAATTTAAGGGTACTGTCTAGAATCAAACCTGGATATGTGATTTTTGTTACTCTTTCAATCACTGCGTTATCAACATGTATCTTGTTATTTACTAATGTTACATATGATCTTTTATGAAATAACATATATTTTGTTTTACAGACATTTAATGTTAACTTATTGCCCTTAAACCAGCTATTCAGTGCATTCAGGTCTTGCTGTATGTCATATATCAGCTGGTGCTCAGAGTTATCTATATATAACAAACATATATCATCAGCAAATAAAGTCAATTTACCTTTTAGTCTTAAACATCCTATGTCATTTATAAAAATTAGGAATAATATAGGACCTAATACAGAACCTTGTGGAACACCATGATGAATTACTGATAGAGAACTGGAAATGTTGTTCATATTTACAAATTGTTTACTATTACTGAGATAATTATGAAACCAGTTGAGAGGAAGTCCTCTTACACCAGCATATTCAACTTTATTTAATAATAAAGTATGATATACAGTGTCAAAAGCCTTTTTAGGTCAATAAATAAACCAGCAGCTAAACGATTTCTATCCAGAGCTCTTTGAATAGGTACGATAATATCTACCGCGGCAGCAAGAGTACTAGATTTTTTATTAAATCCATACTGATGATTGTGAAAAAAGTTGCGTTTTTCTAGATGCTGTAATAACCTAACTTTTCCAGAATTTTGGCAAATACAGGAATAATACTTATTGGTCTGTAATTATCCATAATTACTCTATCACCTGTCTTATAAATTGGGACAACTCTTGTGATTTTATACAATTAATTTGTCACAAAAAAGCCTTAAACGTATGCTATTTTTAAACAAAATCATTTGAGTCATTTGAGAAAACCCAAATCTTCAGCTTTTTTCTATGTAAATGCTTCTTTGGGGTGTAGGTATGCAGTAAGAGAAAGCACAACAGCCAAATAAAATTACAGTGAACATAATTAGCGATGTTTTATTAGCAGTTTTTTCCAAGTGTTGCTTGGGGCGTGGAAGCCAGAAACAAACGAGGTCAGATATGTGCGTGGAAGCAGCAAGTGAGTGATGGACAAAGTTGGAGTGTTAACAGTCAGACAAATTAATCGCTGGAGTTGCAAAATTCATATCGAGCGCGATGAAAACAAAAAAGGGTGATGATCGACATGTGCCAACTAAATTAAACCCTACTGTTGATAGCCAAAGTAGCGAACTTTAGGGCCACTCTAGAAAATTGCGCTTTTAGTACGGCGATGACCTACGAGGTCAGAGTTTTTGTTCATTCTTCTTCTTCTTGAATGTCCATCGTTCACAAAGAAATGTTGCTATATGTCATTACTACTCCTTTCTCTTAATTTATGTCCTCTAACTTTAAGTCATATCCGACGATGAATGAAATGATGTTCAAAAGACTACAGGGTACATAGAGCTTAGAGTTACCAGACATCCATCTTTCAGAACAAGAGAAAACCTCCAACGTTAAGTCATATCAGACGATGAATGAAATGATGTTCAGGTGAGTACAGGGCACATAGAGTCTAGAGTTACCAGACATTCACCTTTCAGGATAAGGGAAAACCTCCAACGTTAAGTCATATCGGACAATGAATAAAATTATGTTCAAATGAGTACAGGGTACACAGAGCTTAGAGTTACCAGACATTCATCTTTCAGGATAAGGGAAAACCTCCAACGTTAAGTCATATCGGACAATGAATAAAATTATGTTCAAATGAGTACAGGGTACACAGAGCTTAGAGTTACCAGACATTCATCTTTCAGGATAAGGGAAAACCTCCAACGTTAAGTCATATCGGACGATGAATGAAATGATGTTCAAATGAGTACAGGGTACACAGAGCTTAGAGTTACCAGACATTCATCTTTCAGGATAAGGGAAAACCTCCAACGTTAAGTCATATCGGACAATGAATAAAATTATGTTCAAATGAGTACAGGGTACATAGAGCTTAGAGTTACCAGACATTCATCTTTCAGGATAAGGGAAAACCTCCAACCTTAAGTCATATCGGTCGATGAATGAAATTATGTTCAAATGAGTACAGGGTACATAGAGCTTAGAGTTACCAGACATTCATCTTTCAGGATAAGGGAAAACCTCCAACCTTAAGTCATATCGGTCGATGAATGAAATTATGTTCAAATGAGTACATGGTCCATAGAGCTTAGAGTTAGCAGACTTCATCTTTCAGGATAAGGGAAAACCTCCAAGGTTAAGTCATATCAGACGATGAATGAAATTATGTTCAAATGAGTACATGGTACATAGAGCTTAGAGTTAGCAGACTTCATCTTTCAGGATAAGGGAAAACCTCCAACGTTAAGTCATATCGGTCGATGAATGAAATTATGTTCAAATGAGTACATGGTACATAGAGCTTAGATATAGCAGACATTCATCTTTCAGGATAAGGGAAAACCTCCAACCTTAAGTCATATCGGACAATGAATAAAATTATGTTCAAATGAGTACATGGTACATAGAGCTTAGAGTTAGCAGACTTCATCTTTCAGGATAAGAGAAAACCTCCAAGGTTAAGTCATATCAGACGATGAATGAAATTATGTTCAAATGAGTACATGGTACATAGAGCTTAGAGTTAGCAGACATTCATCTTTCAGGATAAGGGAAAACCTCCAAGGTTAAGTCATATCGGTCGATGAATGAAATTATGTTCAAATGAGTACATGGTACATAGAGCTTAGATATAGCAGACATTCATCTTTCAGGATAAGGGAAAACCTCCAACCTTAAGTCATATCGGACAATGAATAAAATTATGTTCAAATGAGTACATGGTACATAGAGCTTAGAGTTAGCAGACTTCATCTTTCAGGATAAGAGAAAACCTCCAAGGTTAAGTCATATCAGACGATGAATGAAATTATGTTCAAATGAGTACATGGTACATAGAGCTTAGAGTTAGCAGACTTCATCTTTCATGATAAGGGAAAACCTCCAAGGTTAAGTCATATCGGACGATGAATGAAATTATGTTCAAATGAGTACATGGTACATAGAGCTTAGAGTTAGCAGACTTCATCTTTCATGATAAGGGAAAACCTCCAAGGTTAAGTAATATCGGACGATGAATGAAATTATGTTCAAATGAGTACATGGTACATAGAGCTTAGAGTTAGCAGACTTCATCTTGCATGATAAGGGAAAACCTCCAAGGTTAAGTCATATCGGACGATGAATGAAATTATGTTCAAATGAGTACATGGTACATAGAGCTTAGAGTTAGCAGACTTCATCTTTCATGATAAGGGAAAACCTCCAAGGTTAAGTCATATCGGACGATGAATGAAATTATGTTCAAATGAGTACATGGTACATAGAGCTTAGAGTTAGCAGACTTCATCTTTCAGGATAAGGGAAAACCTCCAAGGTTAAGTCATATCGGACGATGAATGAAATTATGTTCAAATGAGTACATGGTACATAGAGCTTAGAGTTAGCAGACTTCATCTTTCATGATAAGGGAAAACCTCCAAGGTTAAGTCATATCGGACGATGAATGAAATTATGTTCAAATGAGTACATGGTACATAGAGCTTAGAGTTACCAGACATTCATCTTTCATGATAAGGGAAAACCTCCAAGGTTAAGTCATATCGGTCGATGAATGAAATTATGTTCAAATGAGTACAGGGTACATAGAGCTTAGAGTTAGCAGACTTCATCTTTCATGATAAGGGAAAACCTCCAAGGTTAAGTCATATCGGACGATGAATGAAATTATGTTCAAATGAGTACATGGTACATAGAGCTTAGAGTTACCAGACATTCATCTTTCATGATAAGGGAAAACCTCCAAGGTTAAGTCATATCGGTCGATGAATGAAATTATGTTCAAATGAGTACAGGGTACATAGAGCTTAGAGTTACCAGACATTCATCTTTCAGGATAAGGGAAAACCTCCAAGGTTAAGTCATATCGGACGATGAATGAAATTATGTTCAAATGAGTACATGGTACATAGAGCTTAGAGTTACCAGACATTCATCTTTCAGGATAAGGGAAAACCTCCAAGGTTAAGTCATATCGGTCGATGAATGAAATTATGTTCAAATGAGTACAGGGTACATAGAGCTTAGAGTTACCAGACATTCATCTTTCAGGATAAGGGAAAACCTCCAACGTTAAGTCATATCGGTCGATGAATGAAATTATGTTCAAATGAGTACAGGGTACATAGAGTTTAGAGTTAGCAGACTTCATCTTTCAGGATAAGAGAAAACCTCCAAGGTTAAGTCATATCGGTCGATGAATGAAATTATGTTCAAATGAGTACATGGTACATAGAGCTTAGAGTTAGCAGACTTCATCTTTCAGGATAAGGGAAAACCTCCAACGTTAAGTCATATCAGACGATGAATGAAATTATGTTCAAATGAGTACAGGGTACATAGAGCTTAGAGTTAGCAGACTTCATCTTTCAGGATAAGGGAAAGCCTCCAAGGTTAAGTCATATCGGACAATGAATGAAATTATGTTCAAATGAGTACATGGTACATAGAGCTTAGAGTTAGCAGACTTCATCTTTCAGGATAAGGGAAAATCTCCAAGGTTAAGTCATATCGGACAATGAATGAAATTATGTTCAAATGAGTACATGGTACATAGAGCTTAGAGTTAGCAGACTTCATCTTTCAGGATAAGGGAAAATCTCCAAGGTTAAGTCATATCGGACAATGAATGAAATTATGTTCAAATGAGTACATGGTACATAGAGCTTAGAGTTAGCAGACTTCATCTTTCAGGATAAGGGAAAATCTCCAAGGTTAAGTCATATCGGACAATGAATGAAATTATGTTCAAATGAGTACATGGTACATAGAGCTTAGAGTTAGCAGACTTCATCTTTCAGGATAAGGGAAAACCTCCAAGGTTAAGTCATATCAGACGATGAATGAAATTATGTTCAAATGAGTACAGGGTACATAGAGCTTAGATTTAGCAGACATTCATCTTTCAGGATAAGGGAAAACCTCCAACCTTAAGTCATATCGGTCGATGAATGAAATTATGTTCAAATGAGTACAGGGTACATAGAGCTTAGAGTTAGCAGACTTCATCTTTCAGGATAAGGGAAAACCTCCAACGTTAAGTCATATCAGACGATGAATGAAATTATGTTCAAATGAGTACAGGGTACATAGAGCTTAGAGTTAGCAGACTTCATCTTTCAGGATAAGGGAAAACCTCCAAGGTTAAGTCATATCGGACGATGAATGAAATGACGTTCAAATGAGTACAGGATACATAGAGCTTAGAGTTAGCAGACTTCATCTTTCAGGATAAGGGAAAACCTCCAAGGTTAAGTCATATCGGACGATGAATGAAATGATGTTCAAATGAGTACAGGGTACATAGAGCTTAGAGTTAGCAGACTTCATCTTTCAGGATAAGGGAAAACCTCCAAGGTTAAGTCATATCGGACGATGAATGAAATGACGTTCAAATGAGTACAGGGTACATAGAGCTTAGAGTTAGCAGACTTCATCTTTCAGGATAAGGGAAAACCTCCAACGTTAAGTCATATCGGTCGATGAATGAAATGACGTTCAAATGAGTACAGGGTACATAGAGCTTAGAGTTAGCAGACTTCATCTTTCAGGATAAGGGAAAACCTCCAAGGTTAAGTCATATCGGACGATGAATGAAATGACGTTCAAATGAGTACAGGGTACATAGAGCTTAGAGTTAGCAGACTTCATCTTTCAGGATAAGGGAAAACCTCCAAGGTTAAGTCATATCAGACGATGAATGAAATTATGTTCAAATGAGTACATGGTACATAGAGCTTAGAGTTAGCAGACTTCATCTTTCAGGATAAGGGAAAACCTCCAAGGTTAAGTCATATCAGACGATGAATGAAATTATGTTCAAATGAGTACATGGTACATAGAGCTTAGAGTTAGCAAACTTCATCTTTCAGGATAAGGGAAAACCTCCAACGTTAAGTCATATCGGACGATGAATGAAATTATGTTCAAATGAGTACATGGTACATAGAGCTTAGAGTTAGCAGACTTCATCTTTCAGGATAAGGGAAAACCTCCAATGTTAAGTCATATCAGACGATGAATGAAATGATGTTCGAATGAGTACAGGGTACATAGAGCTTAGAGTTAGCAGACATTCAGCTTTCAGGATAAGAGAAACCTCCAACGTTAAGTCATATCGGACGATGAATGAAATTATGTTCAAATGAGTACATGGTACATAGAGCTTAGAGTTAGCAGACTTCATCTTTCAGGATAAGGGAAAACCTCCAACGTTAAGTCATGTCGGACGATGAATGAAATTATGTTCAAATGAGTACATGGTACATAGAGCTTAGAGTTAGCAGACTTCATCTTTCATGATAAGGGAAAACCTCCAAGGTTAAGTTATATCGGACAATGAATGAAATGATGTTCAAATGAGTACAGGGTACATAGAGCTTAGAGTTAGCAGACATTCATCTTTCAGGATAAGGGATAACCTCCAAGGTTAAGTTATATCGGACAATGAATGAAATGATGTTCAAATGAGTACAGGGTACATAGAGCTTAGAGTTAGCAGACTTCATCTTTCAGGATAAGGGAAAACCTCCAAGGTTAAGTTATATCGGACAATGAATGAAATGATGTTCAAATGAGTACAGGGTACATAGAGCTTAGAGTTAGCAGACATTCATCTTTCAGGATAAGGGAAAATCTCCAACCTTAAGTCATATCAGACGACGAATGAAATGATGTTCAAATGAGTACAGGGTACATAGAGCTTAGATATAGCAGACATTCATCTTTCAGGATAAGGGAAAACCTCCAAGGTTAAGTCATATCAGACGACGAATGAAATGATGTTCAAATGAGTACAGGGTACATAGAGCTTAGATATAGCAGACATTCATCTTTCAGGATAAGGGAAAACCTCCAACCTTAAGTCATATCGGACAATGAATAAAATTATGTTCAAATGAGTACAGGGTACATAGAGCTTAGAGTTACCAGACATTCATCTTTCAGGATAAGGGAAAACCTCCAACGTTAAGTCATATCGGACGATGAATGAAATTATGTTCAAATGAGTACAGGGTACATAGAGCTTAGAGTTACCAGACATTCATCTTTCAGGATAAGGGAAAACCTCCAACCTTAAGTCATATCGGTCGATGAATGAAATTATGTTCAAATGAGTACAGGGTACATAGAGCTTAGAGTTAGCAGACTTCATCTTTCAGGATAAGGGAAAACCTCCAAGGTTAAGTCATATCGGACGATGAATGAAATTATGTTCAAATGAGTACATGGTACATAGAGCTTAGAGTTAGCAGACTTCATCTTTCAGGATAAGGGAAAACCTCCAAGGTTAAGTCATATCAGACGATGAATGAAATTATGTTCAAATGAGTACATGGTACATAGAGCTTAGAGTTAGCAGACTTCATCTTTCAGGATAAGGGAAAACCTCCAAGGTTAAGTCATATCAGACGATGAATGAAATTATGTTCAAATGAGTACATGGTACATAGAGCTTAGAGTTAGCAGACTTCATCTTTCAGGATAAGGGAAAACCTCCAAGGTTAAGTCATATCAGACGATGAATGAAATGATGTTCGAATGAGTACAGGGTACATAGAGCTTAGAGTTAGCAGTCATTCAGCTTTCAGGATAAGAGAAAACCTCCAACGTTAAGTCATATCGGACGATGAATGAAATTATGTTCAAATGAGTACATGGTACATAGAGCTTAGAGTTAGCAGACTTCATCTTTCAGGATAAGGGAAAACCTCCAACGTTAAGTCATATCGGACGATGAATGAAATGATGTTCAAATGAGTACAGGGTACATAGAGCTTAGATTTAGCAGACATTCATCTTTAAGGATAAGGGAAAACCTCCAACGTTAAGTCATATCGGACGATGAATGAAATGATGTTCAAATGAGTACAGGGTACATAGAGCTTAGAGTTACCAGTCATTCATTTCTCACGATAAGGGAAAACCTACAACGTTCTTTCAAAACGGGCAATCAAATAAAATGTGAGGGACACCTTGAAGGTGATTTCCACAAATACAATCAAATCTGAATTTGATTTTGAATTGAAATAAGTAAGCTGAAAATTTGCCATGTCCAGTCAGGAATTGAGTGAGAACATAGTTAGGATTAACCAATTTACATTTATGTCTGTCAGAGACTGTTGGGAAATATAAATCCTTATTCAAAGCACCACAATCACTTTTTAACCAGTATTCATTCCAGTCGTTGATGATAATCTCCTTTAATGTTTGCCTCACATAAGAAATAGGGCATAGAGTGTATGTCTCTGGAAGACCTGAAGTCGCAGCTCTCTTTGCTAGCTCATCTGCACGTTCATCTCCGGCAATCCTTACGTGTCCTCTGACCCATTTAATACACAGATGAGAACTATATAATAATTGACTTATTATTTCAGCTGCAATAGGACTGCTGTTTTCCGTATCCTTCAAAGCTGCAATTGCTGCTTGTGAGTCACTGTAAAGGCGAGCGGTACATTGTAAGTGTTGTACCATTTCACTGCTTCACGGATTGCTAATAATTCAGCTTGAAAGACTGAACACTCCTTGGCAAGTCTTAACATGGAAGAATGGCATTCTATGGAGCGAGAGAATACCACAAACGCGCATCCTACTTTAGCATTTTTACTAAGCCCTTCAGCTATCCGAGAGCCATCTGTGTAAATGGAGTACTAGCGATATTCTGCTGAGACACCAGTGGCTGGATGAGAAGCTTGTTTAACTGGTTGTTCAAGTTGCAGTGTTGAAATGTTCTGTGGCAAGGCTCGGCTACTTCTAATGTTGTTGATATTTGCTTTATATACACCAGTAAGAAATATGGGTTCAATATTAGTGATAATGAGCGCTGCTGGAGTGGAGATGGTGAGGTATCCTCGGATGATTCTTAAGATGTATTCACGCTGTATCTTTAATAATTTGGTCTGTGCCCATCTCTTCTGAAAAATACTTTGCAAGGCTCCTGCAAAGTAGAGAACCAAATAATATTTTATCTACATCTATTATACCTATAAATATTCAGGACTGCCTACAAATATTTTATGATGTTTGGGTTAATAGAATTTTATTTTGCTGTTGGTCTCGGCCTACAGCCCCGTAGTACAGTAGGAATCACAGCTACTCACAAAATACTTCCAATGATTCATAAGTATAAAACCATTCGTTGCTTTTAGGTCACTTTAATAAATTTTAAGTCATAAAATTATTCCCTTTAAGATCATTTTAATATTCTTAACGTCTAGCGCCCAAAACTGTTGGTAAATCGTCAAGCCCTCACTTGGAGAGAGCCTCGCTGTTTCCTTCCTTGCTTGTGTTATTACAGCTGTACATCTAATCTTGCTTAAGTAGGAAGTTTTACTGCCAGGCATCACATGCAAATAATGTACATTGTTCCTGAATCTAATTTCCGTCTCTTCCCGTTATCACGATGCAACGAGATGAAAACAGCTTGTTCGTTAGTCGGATCTGCAAATTAATTACAATTGCTTCTTCTTCTATGTCTGGGCTGAATGGCGACATCCCTTTTCAGATAATTGTCTCAAGTAATCTGGAAACAATTAAAACAAAATGAGAACGAATAATGGAGTGTTGAAGCAGTAGTGTAAACTGTCTGTCGCGAGATGAATCCCATTAGAAAGTCATTGCTCTATTAATGAGAACAGATCGAGGTTTTAACTGAGCAATAACTAATCTTTAAGGTTACTGTAAGATACATATTTCCACATAAATGCACCACTGTGATAGGAAAATGATCCTTACTGTCGCAACTGCTGGCGACACGCACAAAAGGCTCGGCACGGAGACATATCGGACAGATAATTCAATGCAGAGATAAAAGCTTGCCGAAACAGATAAACAGACAGCTGACTGGATGTTTAGATTTCTTGTTTGTCACAGAATACTCCAGAAATGTTCAGTAATATGAGAAGAAAGGTTGGAACCATTCAATGCCATAGCCCAGATTTGAAACACGGATCTGCTGGTTTCCGTCCAGCCGCTCTAACCATTGAGCCACTATGGCTAACCTGCCAAAATGACATTAAATTCTCCAACTGACTCGTGTTTCTCCCGGTAAACCACTAGGAGTTCTCATACAACGAGTCACTTGGAGAAATTAATGTCTCGTTGGCACGTTGGTCATAGTAGCTCAAGGGTTAGAGCGACTGGACGGAAACCAGCAGATCCGTGGTTCAAATCCCGACTATGGCAGTGAATTTTTCAGTCTGGCTCTACCCTTTCATAGTGCGTCCTACACACGGCCAGTGTGAAAGAACAATTAATTTCCATTAATTGTACCTAATATTGGTCCGAACTATAAAGCCCGGACTTTAAAGTACTTACTGCATACTAAATCATCATTAAGGTAGTTGTCTCATGTGTTTATGAGAACTCCTAGTGGTTTACTAAAAAGCCCGGCCCTTAAAGTACTTACAGCATAGTAAGTCATCATTAAGGTAGTTGTCTCATGTGTTTATGAGAACTCCTAGTGGTTTACTATAAAGCCCGGGCCTTAAAGTACTTACAGCATAGTAAGTCATCATTAAGGTAGTTGTCTCATGTGTTTATGAGAACTCCTAGTGATTTACTATAAAGCCCGGGCCTTAAAGTACTTACAGCATAGTAAGTCATCATTAAGGTAGTTGTCTCGTGTGTTTATGAGAACTCCTAGTGGTTTACTATAAAGCCCGGGCCTTAAAGTACTTACAGCATAGTAAGTCGTCATTAAGGTAGTTGTCTCATGTGTTTATGAGAACTCCTAGTGGTTTACTATAAAGCCCAGGTCTTAAAGTACTTACAGCATAGTAAGTCGTCATTAAGGTAGTTGTCTCATGTGTTTATGGGAACTTCTAGTGGTTTACTATAAACTCCGGACCTTAAAGTACTTACAGCATAGTAAGTTGTCATTAAGGTAGTTGTCTCATGTGTTTATGAGAACTTCTAGTGGTTTACTATAAAGCCCAGGTCTTAAAGTACTTACAGCATAGCAAGTCGCCATTAAGGTAGTTGTCTCATGTGTTTATGAGAACTCCTAGTGGTTTACTATAAAGCCCGGCCCTTAAAGTACTTACAGCATAGTAAGTCATCATTAAGGTAGTTGTCTCATGTGTTTATGAGAACTCCTAGTGGTTTACTATAAAGCCCGGGACTTAAAGTACTTACAACATAGTAAGTCGTCATTAAGGTAGTTGTATCATGTGTTTCTGAGAACTTCTAGTGGTTTACTATAAAGCCCAGGTCTTAAAGTCCTTACAGCATAGTAAGTCGTCATTAAAGTAGTTGTCTCATGAGCTTATGAGAACTTCTAGTGGTTTACTATAAAGCCCGGGACTTAAAGTACTTACAACATAGTAAGTCGTCATTAAGGTAGTTGTATCATGTGTTTCTGAGAACTTCTAGTGGTTTACTATAAAGTCCGGACCTTAAAGTACTTACAGCATAGTAAGTCGTCATTAAGGTAGTTGTCTCATGTGTTTATGAGAACTTCTAGTGGTTTACTATAAAGCCCAGGTCTTAAATTACTTACAGCATAGTAAGTCGCCATTAAGGTAGTTGTCTCATGTGTTTATGAGAACTTCTAGTGGTTTACTATAAAGTCCGGAACTTAAAGTACTTACAGCATAGTAAGTCGTCATTAAGGTAGTTGTCTCATGTGTTTATGAGAACTTCTAGTGGTTTACTATAAAGCCCGGACCTTAAAGTACTTACAGCATAGTAAGTCGTCATTAAGGTAGTTGTCTCATGTGTTTATGACAACTCCTAGTGGTTTACTATAAAGCCCAGGTCTTAAAGTCCTTACAGCATAGTAAGTCGTCATTAAAGTAGTTGTCTCATGAGTTTATGAGAACTTCTAGTGGTTTACTATAAAGCCCGGGTCTTAAAGTACTTACAGCATAGTAAGTCGTCATTAAGGTAGTTGTCTCATGTGTTTATGAGAACTCCTAGTGGTTTACTATACAGTCCAGACCTTAAAGTACTTACAGCATTGTAAGTCGTCATTAAGGTAGTTGTCTCATGTGTTTATGAGAACTTCTAGTGGTTTACTATAAAGCCCGGGTCTTAAAGTAAGTCGTCATTAAGGTAGTTGTCTCATGTGTCTATGAGAACTCCTAGTGGCTTACTATAAAGTCCGGACCTTAAAGTACTTACAGCATAGTAAGTCGCCATTAAGGTAGTTGTCTCATGTGTTTATGAGAACTCATAGTGGTTTACTATAAAGCCGGGTCTTAAAGTACTTACAGCATAGTAAGTCACCATTAAGGTAGTTGTCTCATGTGTTTATGAGAACTCCTAGTGGTTTACCATAAAGTCCGCGTCTTAAAGTACTTACTGCATAGTAAGTCGTCATTAAGGTAGTTGTCTCATGTGTTTATGAGAACTCCTAGTGGTTTACTATAAAGCCCGGACCTTAAAGTACTTACAGCATCGTAAGTCGTCATTAAGGAAGTTGTCTCATGTGTTTATGAGAACTCCTAGTGGTTTACTATAAGGTCCGGACCTTAAAATACTTACAGCATAGTAAGTCACCATTAAGGTAGTTGTCTCATGTGTTTATGAGAACACCTAGTGGTTTACTATAAAGTCCGGGTCTTAAAGTACTTACAGCATAGTAAGTCGTCATTAAGGTAGTTGTCTCATGTGTTTATGAGAACTCCTAGTGGTTTACTATAAAGCCCGGGTCTTAAAGTACTTACAGCATAGTAAGTCGTCATTAAGGTAGTTGTCTCATGTGTTTATGAGAACTCCTAGTGGTTTACTATAAAGCCCGGACCTTAAAGTTCTTACAGCATAGTAAGTCGTCATTAAGGTAGTTGTCTCATGTGTTTATGAGAACTCCTAGTGGTTTACTATAAAGCCCGGGCCTTAAAGTACTTACAGCATAGTAAGTCGTCATTAAGGTAGTTGTCTCATGTGTTTATGAGAACTCCTAGTGGTTTACTATAAAGCCCGGGCCTTAAAGTACTTACAACATAGTAAGTCGTCATTAAGGTAGTTGTCTCATATGTTTATAAGATCTCCTAGTGGTTTACTATAAAGCCCGGGTCTTAAAGTACTTACAGCATAGTAAGTCGCCATTAAGGTAGTTGTCTCATGTGTTTATGAGAACTCCTAGTGGTTTACTATAAAGCCCGGGTCTTAAAGTACTTACAGCATAGTAAGTCGTCATTAAGGTAGTTGTCTCATGTGTTTATGAGAACTCCTAGTGGTTTACTATAAAGCCCGGGCCTTAAAGTACTTACAACATAGTAAGTCGTCATTAAGGTAGTTGTCTCATGTGTTTATGAGAACTCCTAGTGGTTAACTATAAAGTCCAGGCCTTAAAGTACTTACAGCATAGTAAGTCGTCATTAAGGTAGTTGTCTCATGTGTTTATGAGAACTCCTAGTGGTTAACTATAAAGTCCAGGCCTTAAAGTACTTACAACATAGTAAGTCACCATTAAGGTAGTTATCTCGTGTGTTTATGAGAACTCCTAGTGGTTTACTATAAAGCCCGGACTTAAAGTACTTACAGCATAGTAAGTCACCATTAAGGTAGTTGTCTCATGTGTTTATGAGAACTCCTAGTGGTTTACTATAAAGCCCGGGCCTTAAAGTACTTAAAGCATAGTAAGTCGTCATTAAGGTAGTTGTCTCATGTGTTTATGAGAACTCCTAGCGGTTTACTATAAAGCCCGGCCCTTAAAGTACTTACAGCATAGTAAGTCACCATTAAGGTAGTTATCTCGTGTGTTTATGAGAACTCCTAGTGGTTTACTATAAAGCCCGGACTTAAAGTACTTACAGCATAGTAAGTCGTCATTAAGGTAGTTGTCTCATGTGTTTATGAGAACTCCTAGTGGTTTACTATAAAGCCCGGGCCTTAAAGTACTTACAGCATAGTAAGTCGTCATTAAGGTAGTTGTCTCATGTGTTTATGAGAACTCCTAGTGGTTTACTATAAAGTCCGGGTCTTAAAGTACTAACAGCATAGTAAGTCGTCAGTAAGGTAGTTGTCTCATGTGTTTATGAGAACTCCTAGTGGTTTACTATAAAGCCCGGACTTAAAGTACTTACAACATAGTAAGTCGTCATTAAGGTAGTTATCTCATGTGTTTATGAGAACTCCTAGTGGTTAACTATAAAGTCCGGGTCTTAAAGTACTTACAGCATAGTAAGTCGTCATTAAGGTAGTTGTCTCATGTGTTTATGAGAACGCCTAGTGGTTTACTATAAAGTCCGGGTCTTAAAGTACTAACAGCATAGTAAGTCGCCATTAAGGTAGTTGTCTCCTGTGTTTATGAGAACTCCTAGTGGTTTACTATAAAGTCCGGGTCTTAAAGTACTAACAGCATAGTAAGTCGTCATTAAGGTAGTTGTCTCATGTGTTTATGAGAACTCCTAGTGGTTTACTATAAAGCCCGGGCCTTAAAGTACTTACAGCATAGTAAGTCGTCATTAAGGTAGTTGTCTCCTGTGTTTATGAGAACTCTTAGTGGTTTACTATAAAGTCCGGCCCTTAAAGTACTTACAGCATAGTAAGTCGTCATTAAGGTAGTTGTCTCATGTGTTTATGAGAACTCCTAGTCTTTTACTATAAAGCCCGGACCTTAAAGTACTTACAGCATAGTAAGTCGCCATTAAGGTAGTTGTCTCATGTGTTTATGAGAACTCCTAGTGGTTTACTACAAAGCCCGGACTTTAAAGTACTTACAGCATAGTAAGTCGTCATTAAGGTAGTTGTCTCATGTGTTTATGAGAACTCCTAGTCTTTTACTATAAAGTCCGGACCTTAAAGTACTTACAGCATAGTAAGTCGTCATTAAGGTAGTTGTCTCATGTGTTTATGAGAACTCCTAGTGGTTTACTATAAAGTCCGGGCCTTAAAGTACTTACAGCATAGTAAGTCGCCATTAAGGTAGTTGTCTCATGTGTTTATGAGAACTCCTAGTGGTTTACTATAAAGCCCGGACCTTAAAGTACTTACAGCATAGTAAGTCGCCATTAAGGTAGTTGTCTCATGTGTTTATGAGAACTCCTAGTGGTTTACTATAAAGCCCGGACCTTAAAGTACTTACAGCATAGTAAGTTGTCATTAAGGTAGTTGTGTCATGTGTTTATGGGAACTCCTAGTGGTTTACTATAAAGCCCGGGTCTTAAAGTACTTACAGCATAGTAAGTCGTCATTAAGGTAGTTGTCTCATGTGTTTATGAGAACTCCTAGTGGTTTACTATAAAGCCCGGACTTTAAAGTACTTACAGCATAGTAAGTCGTCATTAAGGTAGTTGTCTCATGTGTTTATGAGAACTCCTAGTCTTTTACTATAAAGTCCGGACCTTAAAGTACTTACAGCATAGTAAGTCGTCATTAAGGTAGTTGTCTCATGTGTTTATGAGAACTCCTAGTGGTTTACTATAAAGTCCGGGCCTTAAAGTACTTACAGCATAGTAAGTCGCCATTAAGGTAGTTGTCTCATGTGTTTATGAGAACTCCTAGTGGTTTACTATAAAGCTCGGACCTTAAAGTACTTACAGCATAGTAAGTCGCCATTAAGGTAGTTGTCTCATGTGTTTATGAGAACTCCTAGTGGTTTACTATAAAGCCCGGACCTTAAAGTACTTACAGCATAGTAAGTTGTCATTAAGGTAGTTGTGTCATGTGTTTATGGGAACTCCTAGTGGTTTACTATAAAGCCCGGGTCTTAAAGTACTTACAGCATAGTAAGTCGTCATTAAGGTATTTGTCTCATGTGTTTATGAGAACTCCTAGTGGTTTACTATAAAGCCCGGACCTTAAAGTACTTACAACATAGTAAGTCGTCATTAAGGTAGTTGTCTCATGTGTTTATGAGAACTCCTAGTGGTTTACTATAAAGCCCGGGTCTTAAAGTACTTACAGCATAGTAAGTCGTCATTAAGGTAGTTGTCTCATGTGTTTATGAGAACTTCTAGTGGTTTACTATAAAGCCCGGGTCTTAAAGTAAGTCGTCATTAAGGTAGTTGTCTCATGTGTCTATGAGAACTCCTAGTGGCTTACTATAAAGTCCGGACCTTAAAGTACTTACAGCATAGTAAGTCGCCATTAAGGTAGTTGTCTCATGTGTTTATGAGAACTCATAGTGGTTTACTATAAAGCCGGGTCTTAAAGTACTTACAGCATAGTAAGTCACCATTAAGGTAGTTGTCTCATGTGTTTATGAGAACTCCTAGTGGTTTACCATAAAGTCCGCGTCTTAAAGTACTTAC
Organism: Mantis religiosa; assembly: GCA_030765055.1. Taxonomy (NCBI): domain Eukaryota; kingdom Metazoa; phylum Arthropoda; class Insecta; order Mantodea; family Mantidae; genus Mantis; species Mantis religiosa. Next base: position 22,590,702 of record CM060947.1, read on the forward strand.
TGCATAGTAAGTCGTCATTAAGGTAGTTGTCTCATGTGTTTATGAGAACTCCTAGTGGTTTACTATAAAGCCCGGACCTTAAAGTACTTACAGCATAGTAAGTCGTCATTAAGGAAGTTGTCTCATGTGTTTATGAGAACTCCTAGTGGTTTACTATAAGGTCCGGACCTTAAAATACTTACAGCATAGTAAGTCACCATTAAGGTAGTTGTCTCATGTGTTTATGAGAACACCTAGTGGTTTACTATAAAGTCCGGGTCTTAAAGTACTTACAGCATAGTAAGTCGTCATTAAGGTAGTTGTCTCATGTGTTTATGAGAACTCCTAGTGGTTTACTATAAAGCCCGGGTCTTAAAGTACTTACAGCATAGTAAGTCGTCATTAAGGTAGTTGTCTCATGTGTTTATGAGAACTCCTAGTGGTTTACTATAAAGCCCGGACCTTAAAGTTCTTACAGCATAGTAAGTCGTCATTAAGGTAGTTGTCTCATGTGTTTATGAGAACTCCTAGTGGTTTACTATAAAGCCCGGGCCTTAAAGTACTTACAGCATAGTAAGTCGTCATTAAGGTAGTTGTCTCATGTGTTTATGAGAACTCCTAGTGGTTTACTATAAAGCCCGGGCCTTAAAGTACTTACAACATAGTAAGTCGTCATTAAGGTAGTTGTCTCATGTGTTTATAAGATCTCCTAGTGGTTTACTATAAAGCCCGGGTCTTAAAGTACTTACAGCATAGTAAGTCGCCATTAAGGTAGTTGTCTCATGTGTTTATGAGAACTCCTAGTGGTTTACTATAAAGCCCGGGTCTTAAAGTACTTACAGCATAGTAAGTCGTCATTAAGGTAGTTGTCTCATGTGTTTATGAGAACTCCTAGTGGTTTACTATAAAGCCCGGGCCTTAAAGTACTTACAACATAGTAAGTCGTCATTAAGGTAGTTGTCTCATGTGTTTATGAGAACTCCTAGTGGTTAACTATAAAGTCCAGGCCTTAAAGTACTTACAGCATAGTAAGTCGTCATTAAGGTAGTTGTCTCATGTGTTTATGAGAACTCCTAGTGGTTACCTATAAAGTCCAGGCCTTAAAGTACTTACAACATAGTAAGTCACCATTAAGGTAGTTATCTCGTGTGTTTATGAGAACTCCTAGTGGTTTACTATAAAGCCCGGACTTAAAGTACTTACAGCATAGTAAGTCGCCATTAAGGTAGTTGTCTCATGTGTTTATGAGAACTCCTAGTGGTTTACTATAAAGCCCGGGCCTTAAAGTACTTAAAGCATAGTAAGTCGTCATTAAGGTAGTTGTCTCATGTGTTTATGAGAACTCCTAGTGGTTTACTATAAAGCCCGGCCCTTAAAGTACTTACAGCATAGTAAGTCACCATTAAGGTAGTTATCTCGTGTGTTTATGAGAACTCCTAGTGGTTTACTATAAAGCCCGGACTTAAAGTACTTACAGCATAGTAAGTCGTCATTAAGGTAGCTGTCTCATGTGTTTATGAGAACTCCTAGTGGTTTACTATAAAGCCCGGGCCTTAAAGTACTTACAGCATAGTAAGTCGTCGTTAAGGTAGTTGTTTCATGTGTTTATGAGAACTCCTAGTGGTTTACTATAAAGTCCGGGTCTTAAAGTACTAACAGCATAGTAAGTCGTCATTAAGGTAGTTATCTCATGTGTTTATGAGAACTCCTAGTGGTTTACTATAAAGCCCGGACTTAAAGTACTTACAACATAGTAAGTCGTCATTAAGGTAGTTATCGCATGTGTTTATGAGAACTCCTAGTGGTTAACTATAAAGTCCGGGTCTTAAAGTACTTACAGCATAGTAAGTCGTCATTAAGGTAGTTGTCTCATGTGTTTATGAGAACGCCTAGTGGTTTACTATAAAGTCCGGGTCTTAAAGTACTAACAGCATAGTAAGTCGTCATTAAGGTAGTTGTCTCATGTGTTTATGAGAACTCCTAGTGGTTTACTATAAAGCCCGGGCCTTAAAGTACTTACAGCATAGTAAGTCGTGATTAAGGTAGTTGTCTCATGTGTTTATGAGAACTCCTAGTGGTTTACTATAAAGTCCGGGTCTTAAAGTACTAACAGCATAGTAAGTCGTCATTAAGGTAGTTGTCTCATGTGTTTATGAGAACTCCTAGTGGTTTACTATAAAGCCCGGACTTAAAGTACTTACAACATAGTAAGTCGTCATTAAGGTAGTTATCTCATGTGTTTATGAGAACTCCTAGTGGTTAACTATAAAGTCCGGGTCTTAAAGTACTTACAGCATAGTAAGTCGTCATTAAGGTAGTTGTCTCATGTGTTTATGAGAACGCCTAGTGGTTTACTATAAAGTCCGGGTCTTAAAGTACTAACAGCATAGTAAGTCTCCATTAAGGTAGTTGTGTCATGTGTTTATGAGAACTCCCAGTGGTTTACTATAAAGTCCGGGTCTTAAAGTACTAACAGCATAGTAAGTCATCATTAAGGTAGTTGTCTCATGTGTTTATGAGAACTCCTAGTGGTTTACTATAAAGCCCGGGCCTTAAAGTACTTACAGCATAGTAAGTCGTCATTAAGGTAGTTGTCTCCTGTGTTTATGAGAACTCCTAGTGGTTTACTATAAAGTCCGGGTCTTAAAGTACTAACAGCATAGTAAGTCGTCATTAAGGTAGTTGTCTCATGTGTTTATGAGAACTCCTAGTGGTTTACTATAAAGCCCGGGCCTTAAAGTACTTACAGCATAGTAAGTCGTCATTAAGGTAGTTGTCTCCTGTGTTTATGAGAACTCTTAGTGGTTTACTATAAAGTCCGGCCCTTAAAGTACTTACAGCATAGTAAGTCGTCATTAAGGTAGTTGTCTCATGTGTTTATGAGAACTCCTAGTCTTTTACTATAAAGCCCGGACCTTAAAGTACTTACAGCATAGTAAGTCGCCATTAAGGTAGTTGTCTCATGTGTTTATGAGAACTCCTAGTGGTTTACTACAAAGCCCGGACTTTAAAGTACTTACAGCATAGTAAGTCGTCATTAAGGTAGTTGTCTCATGTGTTTATGAGAACTCCTAGTCTTTTACTATAAAGTCCGGACCTTAAAGTACTTACAGCATAGTAAGTCGTCATTAAGGTAGTTGTCTCATGTGTTTATGAGAACTCCTAGTGGTTTACTATAAAGTCCGGGCCTTAAAGTACTTACAGCATAGTAAGTCGCCATTAAGGTAGTTGTCTCATGTGTTTATGAGAACTCCTAGTGGTTTACTATAAAGCCCGGACCTTAAAGTACTTACAGCATAGTAAGTCGCCATTAAGGTAGTTGTCTCATGTGTTTATGAGAACTCCTAGTGGTTTACTATAAAGCCCGGACCTTAAAGTACTTACAGCATAGTAAGTTGTCATTAAGGTAGTTGTGTCATGTGTTTATGGGAACTCCTAGTGGTTTACTATAAAGCCCGGGTCTTAAAGTACTTACAGCATAGTAAGTCGTCATTAAGGTATTTGTCTCATGTGTTTATGAGAACTCCTAGTGGTTTACTATAAAGCCCGGACCTTAAAGTACTTACAACATAGTAAGTCGTCATTAAGGTAGTTGTCTCATGTGTTTATGAGAACTCCTAGTGGTTTACTATAAAGCCCGGGTCTTAAAGTACTTACAGCATAGTAAGTCGTCATTAAGGTAGTTGTCTCATGTGTTTATGAGAACTTCTAGTGGTTTACTATAAAGCCCGGGTCTTAAAGTAAGTCGTCATTAAGGTAGTTGTCTCATGTGTCTATGAGAACTCCTAGTGGCTTACTATAAAGTCCGGACCTTAAAGTACTTACAGCATAGTAAGTCGCCATTAAGGTAGTTGTCTCATGTGTTTATGAGAACTCATAGTGGTTTACTATAAAGCCGGGTCTTAAAGTACTTACAGCATAGTAAGTCACCATTAAGGTAGTTGTCTCATGTGTTTATGAGAACTCCTAGTGGTTTACCATAAAGTCCGCGTCTTAAAGTACTTACTGCATAGTAAGTCGTCATTAAGGTAGTTGTCTCATGTGTTTATGAGAACTCCTAGTGGTTTACTATAAAGCCCGGCCCTTAAAGTACTTACAGCATAGTAAGTCGTCATTAAGGAAGTTGTCTCATGTGTTTATGAGAACTCCTAGTGGTTTACTATAAGGTCCGGACCTTAAAATACTTACAGCATAGTAAGTCACCATTAAGGTAGTTGTCTCATGTGTTTATGAGAACACCTAGTGGTTTACTATAAAGTCCGGGTCTTAAAGTACTTACAGCATAGTAAGTCGTCATTAAGGTAGTTGTCTCATGTGTTTATGAGAACTCCTAGTGGTTTACTATAAAGCCCGGGTCTTAAAGTACTTACAGCATAGTAAGTCGTCATTAAGGTAGTTGTCTCATGTGTTTATGAGAACTCCTAGTGGTTTACTATAAAGCCCGGACCTTAAAGTTCTTACAGCATAGTAAGTCGTCATTAAGGTAGTTGTCTCATGTGTTTATGAGAACTCCTAGTGGTTTACTATAAAGCCCGGGCCTTAAAGTACTTACAGCATAGTAAGTCGTCATTAAGGTAGTTGTCTCATGTGTTTATGAGAACTCCTAGTGGTTTACTATAAAGCCCGGGCCTTAAAGTACTTACAACATAGTAAGTCGTCATTAAGGTAGTTGTCTCATGTGTTTATAAGATCTCCTAGTGGTTTACTATAAAGCCCGGGTCTTAAAGTACTTACAGCATAGTAAGTCGCCATTAAGGTAGTTGTCTCATGTGTTTATGAGAACTCCTAGTGGTTTACTATAAAGCCCGGGTCTTAAAGTACTTACAGCATAGTAAGTCGTCATTAAGGTAGTTGTCTCATGTGTTTATGAGAACTCCTAGTGGTTTACTATAAAGCCCGGGCCTTAAAGTACTTACAACATAGTAAGTCGTCATTAAGGTAGTTGTCTCATGTGTTTATGAGAACTCCTAGTGGTTAACTATAAAGTCCAGGCCTTAAAGTACTTACAGCATAGTAAGTCGTCATTAAGGTAGTTGTCTCATGTGTTTATGAGAACTCCTAGTGGTTACCTATAAAGTCCAGGCCTTAAAGTACTTACAACATAGTAAGTCACCATTAAGGTAGTTATCTCGTGTGTTTATGAGAACTCCTAGTGGTTTACTATAAAGCCCGGACTTAAAGTACTTACAGCATAGTAAGTCGCCATTAAGGTAGTTGTCTCATGTGTTTATGAGAACTCCTAGTGGTTTACTATAAAGCCCGGGCCTTAAAGTACTTAAAGCATAGTAAGTCGTCATTAAGGTAGTTGTCTCATGTGTTTATGAGAACTCCTAGTGGTTTACTATAAAGCCCGGCCCTTAAAGTACTTACAGCATAGTAAGTCACCATTAAGGTAGTTATCTCGTGTGTTTATGAGAACTCCTAGTGGTTTACTATAAAGCCCGGACTTAAAGTACTTACAGCATAGTAAGTCGTCATTAAGGTAGCTGTCTCATGTGTTTATGAGAACTCCTAGTGGTTTACTATAAAGCCCGGGCCTTAAAGTACTTACAGCATAGTAAGTCGTCGTTAAGGTAGTTGTTTCATGTGTTTATGAGAACTCCTAGTGGTTTACTATAAAGTCCGGGTCTTAAAGTACTAACAGCATAGTAAGTCGTCATTAAGGTAGTTATCTCATGTGTTTATGAGAACTCCTAGTGGTTTACTATAAAGCCCGGACTTAAAGTACTTACAACATAGTAAGTCGTCATTAAGGTAGTTATCGCATGTGTTTATGAGAACTCCTAGTGGTTAACTATAAAGTCCGGGTCTTAAAGTACTTACAGCATAGTAAGTCGTCATTAAGGTAGTTGTCTCATGTGTTTATGAGAACGCCTAGTGGTTTACTATAAAGTCCGGGTCTTAAAGTACTAACAGCATAGTAAGTCGTCATTAAGGTAGTTGTCTCATGTGTTTATGAGAACTCCTAGTGGTTTACTATAAAACCCGGGCCTTAAAGTACTTACAGCATAGTAAGTCGTCATTAAGGTAGTTGTCTCATGTGTTTATGAGAACTCCTAGTGGTTTACTATAAAGTCCGGGTCTTAAAGTACTAACAGCATAGTAAGTCGTCATTAAGGTAGTTGTCTCATGTGTTTATGAGAACTCCTAGTGGTTTACTATAAAGCCCGGACTTAAAGTACTTACAACATAGTAAGTCGTCATTAAGGTAGTTATCTCATGTGTTTATGAGAACTCCTAGTGGTTAACTATAAAGTCCGGGTCTTAAAGTACTTACAGCATAGTAAGTCGTCATTAAGGTAGTTGTCTCATGTGTTTATGAGAACGCCTAGTGGTTTACTATAAAGTCCGGGTCTTAAAGTACTAACAGCATAGTAAGTCTCCATTAAGGTAGTTGTGTCATGTGTTTATGAGAACTCCCAGTGGTTTACTATAAAGTCCGGGTCTTAAAGTACTAACAGCATAGTAAGTCATCATTAAGGTAGTTGTCTCATGTGTTTATGAGAACTCCTAGTGGTTTACTATAAAGCCCGGGCCTTAAAGTACTTACAGCATAGTAAGTCGTCATTAAGGTAGTTGTCTCCTGTGTTTATGAGAACTCCTAGTGGTTTACTATAAAGTCCGGGTCTTAAAGTACTAACAGCATAGTAAGTCGTCATTAAGGTAGTTGTCTCATGTGTTTATGAGAACTCCTAGTGGTTTACTATAAAGCCCGGGCCTTAAAGTACTTACAGCATAGTAAGTCGTCATTAAGGTAGTTGTCTCCTGTGTTTATGAGAACTCTTAGTGGTTTACTATAAAGTCCGGCCCTTAAAGTACTTACAGCATAGTAAGTCGTCATTAAGGTAGTTGTCTCATGTGTTTATGAGAACTCCTAGTCTTTTACTATAAAGCCCGGACCTTAAAGTACTTACAGCATAGTAAGTCGCCATTAAGGTAGTTGTCTCATGTGTTTATGAGAACTCCTAGTGGTTTACTACAAAGCCCGGACTTTAAAGTACTTACAGCATAGTAAGTCGTCATTAAGGTAGTTGTCTCATGTGTTTATGAGAACTCCTAGTCTTTTACTATAAAGTCCGGACCTTAAAGTACTTACAGCATAGTAAGTCGTCATTAAGGTAGTTGTCTCATGTGTTTATGAGAACTCCTAGTGGTTTACTATAAAGTCCGGGCCTTAAAGTACTTACAGCATAGTAAGTCGCCATTAAGGTAGTTGTCTCATGTGTTTATGAGAACTCCTAGTGGTTTACTATAAAGCCCGGACCTTAAAGTACTTACAGCATAGTAAGTCGCCATTAAGGTAGTTGTCTCATGTGTTTATGAGAACTCCTAGTGGTTTACTATAAAGCCCGGACCTTAAAGTACTTACAGCATAGTAAGTTGTCATTAAGGTAGTTGTGTCATGTGTTTATGGGAACTCCTAGTGGTTTACTATAAAGCCCGGGTCTTAAAGTACTTACAGCATAGTAAGTCGTCATTAAGGTAGTTGTCTCATGTGTTTATGAGAACTCCTAGTGGTTTACTATAAAGCCCGGACTTTAAAGTACTTACAGCATAGTAAGTCGTCATTAAGGTAGTTGTCTCATGTGTTTATGAGAACTCCTAGTCTTTTACTATAAAGTCCGGACCTTAAAGTACTTACAGCATAGTAAGTCGTCATTAAGGTAGTTGTCTCATGTGTTTATGAGAACTCCTAGTGGTTTACTATAAAGTCCGGGCCTTAAAGTACTTACAGCATAGTAAGTCGCCATTAAGGTAGATGTCTCATGTGTTTATGAGAACTCCTAGTGGTTTACTATAAAGCCCGGACCTTAAAGTACTTACAGCATAGTAAGTCGCCATTAAGGTAGTTGTCTCATGTGTTTATGAGAACTCCTAGTGGTTTACTATAAAGCCCGGACCTTAAAGTACTTACAGCATAGTAAGTTGTCATTAAGGTAGTTGTGTCATGTGTTTATGGGAACTCCTAGTGGTTTACTATAAAGCCCGGGTCTTAAAGTACTTACAGCATAGTAAGTCGTCATTAAGGTAGTTGTCTCATGTGTTTATGAGAACTCCTAGTGGTTTACTATAAAGCCCGGACCTTAAAGTACTTACAGCATAGTAAGTCGTCATTAAGGTAGTTGTCTCATGTGTTTATGAGAACTCCTAGTGGTTTACTATAAAGCCCGGGTCTTAAAGTACTTACAGCATAGTAAGTCGTCATTAAGGTAGTTGTCTCATGTGTTTATGGGAACTCCTAGTGGTTTACTATAAAGCCCGGGTCTTAAAGTACTTACAGCATAGTAAGTCGTCATTAAGGTAGTTGTCTCATGTGTTTATGAGAACTCCTAGTGGTTTACTATAAAGCCCGGGTTTTAAAGTACTTACAGCATAGTAAGTCGTCATTAAGGTAGTTGTCTCATGTGTTTATGAGAACTCCTAGTGGTTTACTATAAAGCCCGGGCCTTAAAGTACTTACAACATAGTAAGTCGTCATTAAGGTAGTTGTCTCATGTGTTTATGAGAACTCCTAGTGGTTTAGTATAAACCCGGACCTTAAAGTACTTACAGCATAGTAAGTCGCCATTAAGGCAGTTGTCTCATGTGTTTATGAGAACTCCTAGTGGTTTACTATAAAGCCAGGACCTTAAAGTACTTACAGCATAGTAAGTCGTCATTAAGGTAGTTGTCTCATGTGTTTATGAGAACTCCTAGTCTTTTACTATAAAGTCCGGACCTTAAAGTACTTACAGCATAGTAAGTCGTCATTAAGGTAGTTGTCTCATGTGTTTATGAGAACTCCTAGTGGTTTACTATAAAGTCCGGGCCTTAAAGTACTTACAGCATAGTAAGTCGCCATTAAGGTAGTTGTCTCATGTGTTTATGAGAACTCCTAGTGGTTTACTATAAAGCCCGGACCTTAAAGTACTTACAGCATAGTAAGTCGCCATTAAGGTAGTTGTCTCATGTGTTTATGAGAACTCCTAGTGGTTTACTATAAAGCCCGGACCTTAAAGTACTTACAGCATAGTAAGTTGTCATTAAGGTAGTTGTGTCATGTGTTTATGGGAACTCCTAGTGGTTTACTATAAAGCCCGGGTCTTAAAGTACTTACAGCATAGTAAGTCGTCATTAAGGTATTTGTCTCATGTGTTTATGAGAACTCCTAGTGGTTTACTATAAAGCCCGGACCTTAAAGTACTTACAACATAGTAAGTCGTCATTAAGGTAGTTGTCTCATGTGTTTATGAGAACTCCTAGTGGTTTACTATAAAGCCCGGGTCTTAAAGTACTTACAGCATAGTAAGTCGTCATTAAGGTAGTTGTCTCATGTGTTTATGAGAACTTCTAGTGGTTTACTATAAAGCCCGGGTCTTAAAGTAAGTCGTCATTAAGGTAGTTGTCTCATGTGTCTATGAGAACTCCTAGTGGCTTACTATAAAGTCCGGACCTTAAAGTACTTACAGCATAGTAAGTCGCCATTAAGGTAGTTGTCTCATGTGTTTATGAGAACTCATAGTGGTTTACTATAAAGCCGGGTCTTAAAGTACTTACAGCATAGTAAGTCACCATTAAGGTAGTTGTCTCATGTGTTTATGAGAACTCCTAGTGGTTTACCATAAAGTCCGCGTCTTAAAGTACTTACTGCATAGTAAGTCGTCATTAAGGTAGTTGTCTCATGTGTTTATGAGAACTCCTAGTGGTTTACTATAAAGCCCGGACCTTAAAGTACTTACAGCATAGTAAGTCGTCATTAAGGAAGTTGTCTCATGTGTTTATGAGAACTCCTAGTGGTTTACTATAAGGTCCGGACCTTAAAATACTTACAGCATAGTAAGTCACCATTAAGGTAGTTGTCTCATGTGTTTATGAGAACACCTAGTGGTTTACTATAAAGTCCGGGTCTTAAAGTACTTACAGCATAGTAAGTCGTCATTAAGGTAGTTGTCTCATGTGTTTATGAGAACTCCTAGTGGTTTACTATAAAGCCCGGGTCTTAAAGTACTTACAGCATAGTAAGTCGTCATTAAGGTAGTTGTCTCATGTGTTTATGAGAACTCCTAGTGGTTTACTATAAAGCCCGGACCTTAAAGTTCTTACAGCATAGTAAGTCGTCATTAAGGTAGTTGTCTCATGTGTTTATGAGAACTCCTAGTGGTTTACTATAAAGCCCGGGCCTTAAAGTACTTACAGCATAGTAAGTCGTCATTAAGGTAGTTGTCTCATGTGTTTATGAGAACTCCTAGTGGTTTACTATAAAGCCCGGGCCTTAAAGTACTTACAACATAGTAAGTCGTCATTAAGGTAGTTGTCTCATGTGTTTATAAGATCTCCTAGTGGTTTACTATAAAGCCCGGGTCTTAAAGTACTTACAGCATAGTAAGTCGCCATTAAGGTAGTTGTCTCATGTGTTTATGAGAACTCCTAGTGGTTTACTATAAAGCCCGGGTCTTAAAGTACTTACAGCATAGTAAGTCGTCATTAAGGTAGTTGTCTCATGTGTTTATGAGAACTCCTAGTGGTTTACTATAAAGCCCGGGCCTTAAAGTACTTACAACATAGTAAGTCGTCATTAAGGTAGTTGTCTCATGTGTTTATGAGAACTCCTAGTGGTTAACTATAAAGTCCAGGCCTTAAAGTACTTACAGCATAGTAAGTCGTCATTAAGGTAGTTGTCTCATGTGTTTATGAGAACTCCTAGTGGTTACCTATAAAGTCCAGGCCTTAAAGTACTTACAACATAGTAAGTCACCATTAAGGTAGTTATCTCGTGTGTTTATGAGAACTCCTAGTGGTTTACTATAAAGCCCGGACTTAAAGTACTTACAGCATAGTAAGTCGCCATTAAGGTAGTTGTCTCATGTGTTTATGAGAACTCCTAGTGGTTTACTATAAAGCCCGGGCCTTAAAGTACTTAAAGCATAGTAAGTCGTCATTAAGGTAGTTGTCTCATGTGTTTATGAGAACTCCTAGTGGTTTACTATAAAGCCCGGCCCTTAAAGTACTTACAGCATAGTAAGTCACCATTAAGGTAGTTATCTCGTGTGTTTATGAGAACTCCTAGTGGTTTACTATAAAGCCCGGACTTAAAGTACTTACAGCATAGTAAGTCGTCATTAAGGTAGCTGTCTCATGTGTTTATGAGAACTCCTAGTGGTTTACTATAAAGCCCGGGCCTTAAAGTACTTACAGCATAGTAAGTCGTCGTTAAGGTAGTTGTTTCATGTGTTTATGAGAACTCCTAGTGGTTTACTATAAAGTCCGGGTCTTAAAGTACTAACAGCATAGTAAGTCGTCATTAAGGTAGTTATCTCATGTGTTTATGAGAACTCCTAGTGGTTTACTATAAAGCCCGGACTTAAAGTACTTACAACATAGTAAGTCGTCATTAAGGTAGTTATCGCATGTGTTTATGAGAACTCCTAGTGGTTAACTATAAAGTCCGGGTCTTAAAGTACTTACAGCATAGTAAGTCGTCATTAAGGTAGTTGTCTCATGTGTTTATGAGAACGCCTAGTGGTTTACTATAAAGTCCGGGTCTTAAAGTACTAACAGCATAGTAAGTCGTCATTAAGGTAGTTGTCTCATGTGTTTATGAGAACTCCTAGTGGTTTACTATAAAGCCCGGGCCTTAAAGTACTTACAGCATAGTAAGTCGTCATTAAGGTAGTTGTCTCATGTGTTTATGAGAACTCCTAGTGGTTTACTATAAAGTCCGGGTCTTAAAGTACTAACAGCATAGTAAGTCGTCATTAAGGTAGTTGTCTCATGTGTTTATGAGAACTCCTAGTGGTTTACTATAAAGGCCGGACTTAAAGTACTTACAACATAGTAAGTCGTCATTAAGGTAGTTATCTCATGTGTTTATGAGAACTCCTAGTGGTTAACTATAAAGTCCGGGTCTTAAAGTACTTACAGCATAGTAAGTCGTCATTAAGGTAGTTGTCTCATGTGTTTATGAGAACGCCTAGTGGTTTACTATAAAGTCCGGGTCTTAAAGTACTAACAGCATAGTAAGTCTCCATTAAGGTAGTTGTGTCATGTGTTTATGAGAACTCCCAGTGGTTTACTATAAAGTCCGGGTCTTAAAGTACTAACAGCATAGTAAGTCATCATTAAGGTAGTTGTCTCATGTGTTTATGAGAACTCCTAGTGGTTTACTATAAAGCCCGGGCCTTAAAGTACTTACAGCATAGTAAGTCGTCATTAAGGTAGTTGTCTCCTGTGTTTATGAGAACTCCTAGTGGTTTACTATAAAGTCCGGGTCTTAAAGTACTAACAGCATAGTAAGTCGTCATTAAGGTAGTTGTCTCATGTGTTTATGAGAACTCCTAGTGGTTTACTATAAAGCCCGGGCCTTAAAGTACTTACAGCATAGTAAGTCGTCATTAAGGTAGTTGTCTCCTGTGTTTATGAGAACTCTTAGTGGTTTACTATAAAGTCCGGCCCTTAAAGTACTTACAGCATAGTAAGTCGTCATTAAGGTAGTTGTCTCATGTGTTTATGAGAACTCCTAGTCTTTTACTATAAAGCCCGGACCTTAAAGTACTTACAGCATAGTAAGTCGCCATTAAGGTAGTTGTCTCATGTGTTTATGAGAACTCCTAGTGGTTTACTACAAAGCCCGGACTTTAAAGTACTTACAGCATAGTAAGTCGTCATTAAGGTAGTTGTCTCATGTGTTTATGAGAACTCCTAGTCTTTTACTATAAAGTCCGGACCTTAAAGTACTTACAGCATAGTAAGTCGTCATTAAGGTAGTTGTCTCATGTGTTTATGAGAACTCCTAGTGGTTTACTATAAAGTCCGGGCCTTAAAGTACTTACAGCATAGTAAGTCGCCATTAAGGTAGTTGTCTCATGTGTTTATGAGAACTCCTAGTGGTTTACTATAAAGCCCGGACCTTAAAGTACTTACAGCATAGTAAGTCGCCATTAAGGTAGTTGTCTCATGTGTTTATGAGAACTCCTAGTGGTTTACTATAAAGCCCGGACCTTAAAGTACTTACAGCATAGTAAGTTGTCATTAAGGTAGTTGTGTCATGTGTTTATGGGAACTCCTAGTGGTTTACTATAAAGCCCGGGTCTTAAAGTACTTACAGCATAGTAAGTCGTCATTAAGGTATTTGTCTCATGTGTTTATGAGAACTCCTAGTGGTTTACTATAAAGCCCGGACCTTAAAGTACTTACAACATAGTAAGTCGTCATTAAGGTAGTTGTCTCATGTGTTTATGAGAACTCCTAGTGGTTTACTATAAAGCCCGGGTCTTAAAGTACTTACAGCATAGTAAGTCGTCATTAAGGTAGTTGTCTCATGTGTTTATGAGAACTTCTAGTGGTTTACTATAAAGCCCGGGTCTTAAAGTAAGTCGTCATTAAGGTAGTTGTCTCATGTGTCTATGAGAACTCCTAGTGGCTTACTATAAAGTCCGGACCTTAAAGTACTTACAGCATAGTAAGTCGCCATTAAGGTAGTTGTCTCATGTGTTTATGAGAACTCATAGTGGTTTACTATAAAGCCGGGTCTTAAAGTACTTACAGCATAGTAAGTCACCATTAAGGTAGTTGTCTCATGTGTTTATGAGAACTCCTAGTGGTTTACCATAAAGTCCGCGTCTTAAAGTACTTACTGCATAGTAAGTCGTCATTAAGGTAGTTGTCTCATGTGTTTATGAGAACTCCTAGTGGTTTACTATAAAGCCCGGACCTTAAAGTACTTACAGCATAGTAAGTCGTCATTAAGGAAGTTGTCTCATGTGTTTATGAGAACTCCTAGTGGTTTACTATAAGGTCCGGACCTTAAAATACTTACAGCATAGTAAGTCACCATTAAGGTAGTTGTCTCATGTGTTTATGAGAACACCTAGTGGTTTACTATAAAGTCCGGGTCTTAAAGTACTTACAGCATAGTAAGTCGTCATTAAGGTAGTTGTCTCATGTGTTTATGAGAACTCCTAGTGGTTTACTATAAAGCCCGGGTCTTAAAGTACTTACAGCATAGTAAGTCGTCATTAAGGTAGTTGTCTCGTGTGTTTATGAGAACTCCTAGTGGTTTACTATAAAGCCCGGACCTTAAAGTTCTTACAGCATAGTAAGTCGTCATTAAGGTAGTTGTCTCATGTGTTTATGAGAACTCCTAGTGGTTTACTATAAAGCCCGGGCCTTAAAGTACTTACAGCATAGTAAGTCGTCATTAAGGTAGTTGTCTCATGTGTTTATGAGAACTCCTAGTGGTTTACTATAAAGCCCGGGCCTTAAAGTACTTACAACATAGTAAGTCGTCATTAAGGTAGTTGTCTCATGTGTTTATAAGATCTCCTAGTGGTTTACTATAAAGCCCGGGTCTTAAAGTACTTACAGCATAGTAAGTCGCCATTAAGGTAGTTGTCTCATGTGTTTATGAGAACTCCTAGTGGTTTACTATAAAGCCCGGGTCTTAAAGTACTTACAGCATAGTAAGTCGTCATTAAGGTAGTTGTCTCATGTGTTTATGAGAACTCCTAGTGGTTTACTATAAAGCCCGGGCCTTAAAGTACTTACAACATAGTAAGTCGTCATTAAGGTAGTTGTCTCATGTGTTTATGAGAACTCCTAGTGGTTAACTATAAAGTCCAGGCCTTAAAGTACTTACAGCATAGTAAGTCGTCATTAAGGTAGTTGTCTCATGTGTTTATGAGAACTCCTAGTGGTTACCTATAAAGTCCAGGCCTTAAAGTACTTACAACATAGTAAGTCACCATTAAGGTAGTTATCTCGTGTGTTTATGAGAACTCCTAGTGGTTTACTATAAAGCCCGGACTTAAAGTACTTACAGCATAGTAAGTCGCCATTAAGGTAGTTGTCTCATGTGTTTATGAGAACTCCTAGTGGTTTACTATAAAGCCCGGGCCTTAAAGTACTTAAAGCATAGTAAGTCGTCATTAAGGTAGTTGTCTCATGTGTTTATGAGAACTCCTAGTGGTTTACTATAAAGCCCGGCCCTTAAAGTACTTACAGCATAGTAAGTCACCATTAAGGTAGTTATCTCGTGTGTTTATGAGAACTCCTAGTGGTTTACTATAAAGCCCGGACTTAAAGTACTTACAGCATAGTAAGTCGTCATTAAGGTAGCTGTCTCATGTGTTTATGAGAACTCCTAGTGGTTTACTATAAAGCCCGGGCCTTAAAGTACTTACAGCATAGTAAGTCGTCGTTAAGGTAGTTGTTTCATGTGTTTATGAGAACTCCT
Source organism: Mantis religiosa (assembly GCA_030765055.1). Taxonomy (NCBI): domain Eukaryota; kingdom Metazoa; phylum Arthropoda; class Insecta; order Mantodea; family Mantidae; genus Mantis; species Mantis religiosa. The sequence goes on from CM060947.1 coordinate 22,605,892, forward strand.
AGTGGTTTACTATAAAGTCCGGGTCTTAAAGTACTAACAGCATAGTAAGTCGTCATTAAGGTAGTTATCTCATGTGTTTATGAGAACTCCTAGTGGTTTACTATAAAGCCCGGACTTAAAGTACTTACAACATAGTAAGTCGTCATTAAGGTAGTTATCGCATGTGTTTATGAGAACTCCTAGTGGTTAACTATAAAGTCCGGGTCTTAAAGTACTTACAGCATAGTAAGTCGTCATTAAGGTAGTTGTCTCATGTGTTTATGAGAACGCCTAGTGGTTTACTATAAAGTCCGGGTCTTAAAGTACTAACAGCATAGTAAGTCGTCATTAAGGTAGTTGTCTCATGTGTTTATGAGAACTCCTAGTGGTTTACTATAAAGCCCGGGCCTTAAAGTACTTACAGCATAGTAAGTCGTCATTAAGGTAGTTGTCTCATGTGTTTATGAGAACTCCTAGTGGTTTACTATAAAGTCCGGGTCTTAAAGTACTAACAGCATAGTAAGTCGTCATTAAGGTAGTTGTCTCATGTGTTTATGAGAACTCCTAGTGGTTTACTATAAAGCCCGGACTTAAAGTACTTACAACATAGTAAGTCGTCATTAAGGTAGTTATCTCATGTGTTTATGAGAACTCCTAGTGGTTAACTATAAAGTCCGGGTCTTAAAGTACTTACAGCATAGTAAGTCGTCATTAAGGTAGTTGTCTCATGTGTTTATGAGAACGCCTAGTGGTTTACTATAAAGTCCGGGTCTTAAAGTACTAACAGCATAGTAAGTCTCCATTAAGGTAGTTGTGTCATGTGTTTATGAGAACTCCCAGTGGTTTACTATAAAGTCCGGGTCTTAAAGTACTAACAGCATAGTAAGTCATCATTAAGGTAGTTGTCTCATGTGTTTATGAGAACTCCTAGTGGTTTACTATAAAGCCCGGGCCTTAAAGTACTTACAGCATAGTAAGTCGTCATTAAGGTAGTTGTCTCCTGTGTTTATGAGAACTCCTAGTGGTTTACTATAAAGTCCGGGTCTTAAAGTACTAACAGCATAGTAAGTCGTCATTAAGGTAGTTGTCTCATGTGTTTATGAGAACTCCTAGTGGTTTACTATAAAGCCCGGGCCTTAAAGTACTTACAGCATAGTAAGTCGTCATTAAGGTAGTTGTCTCCTGTGTTTATGAGAACTCTTAGTGGTTTACTATAAAGTCCGGCCCTTAAAGTACTTACAGCATAGTAAGTCGTCATTAAGGTAGTTGTCTCATGTGTTTATGAGAACTCCTAGTCTTTTACTATAAAGCCCGGACCTTAAAGTACTTACAGCATAGTAAGTCGCCATTAAGGTAGTTGTCTCATGTGTTTATGAGAACTCCTAGTGGTTTACTACAAAGCCCGGACTTTAAAGTACTTACAGCATAGTAAGTCGTCATTAAGGTAGTTGTCTCATGTGTTTATGAGAACTCCTAGTCTTTTACTATAAAGTCCGGACCTTAAAGTACTTACAGCATAGTAAGTCGTCATTAAGGTAGTTGTCTCATGTGTTTATGAGAACTCCTAGTGGTTTACTATAAAGTCCGGGCCTTAAAGTACTTACAGCATAGTAAGTCGCCATTAAGGTAGTTGTCTCATGTGTTTATGAGAACTCCTAGTGGTTTACTATAAAGCCCGGACCTTAAAGTACTTACAGCATAGTAAGTCGCCATTAAGGTAGTTGTCTCATGTGTTTATGAGAACTCCTAGTGGTTTACTATAAAGCCCGGACCTTAAAGTACTTACAGCATAGTAAGTTGTCATTAAGGTAGTTGTGTCATGTGTTTATGGGAACTCCTAGTGGTTTACTATAAAGCCCGGGTCTTAAAGTACTTACAGCATAGTAAGTCGTCATTAAGGTATTTGTCTCATGTGTTTATGAGAACTCCTAGTGGTTTACTATAAAGCCCGGACCTTAAAGTACTTACAACATAGTAAGTCGTCATTAAGGTAGTTGTCTCATGTGTTTATGAGAACTCCTAGTGGTTTACTATAAAGCCCGGGTCTTAAAGTACTTACAGCATAGTAAGTCGTCATTAAGGTAGTTGTCTCATGTGTTTATGAGAACTTCTAGTGGTTTACTATAAAGCCCGGGTCTTAAAGTAAGTCGTCATTAAGGTAGTTGTCTCATGTGTCTATGAGAACTCCTAGTGGCTTACTATAAAGTCCGGACCTTAAAGTACTTACAGCATAGTAAGTCGCCATTAAGGTAGTTGTCTCATGTGTTTATGAGAACTCATAGTGGTTTACTATAAAGCCGGGTCTTAAAGTACTTACAGCATAGTAAGTCACCATTAAGGTAGTTGTCTCATGTGTTTATGAGAACTCCTAGTGGTTTACCATAAAGTCCGCGTCTTAAAGTACTTACTGCATAGTAAGTCGTCATTAAGGTAGTTGTCTCATGTGTTTATGAGAACTCCTAGTGGTTTACTATAAAGCCCGGACCTTAAAGTACTTACAGCATAGTAAGTCGTCATTAAGGAAGTTGTCTCATGTGTTTATGAGAACTCCTAGTGGTTTACTATAAGGTCCGGACCTTAAAATACTTACAGCATAGTAAGTCACCATTAAGGTAGTTGTCTCATGTGTTTATGAGAACACCTAGTGGTTTACTATAAAGTCCGGGTCTTAAAGTACTTACAGCATAGTAAGTCGTCATTAAGGTAGTTGTCTCATGTGTTTATGAGAACTCCTAGTGGTTTACTATAAAGCCCGGGTCTTAAAGTACTTACAGCATAGTAAGTCGTCATTAAGGTAGTTGTCTCGTGTGTTTATGAGAACTCCTAGTGGTTTACTATAAAGCCCGGACCTTAAAGTTCTTACAGCATAGTAAGTCGTCATTAAGGTAGTTGTCTCATGTGTTTATGAGAACTCCTAGTGGTTTACTATAAAGCCCGGGCCTTAAAGTACTTACAGCATAGTAAGTCGTCATTAAGGTAGTTGTCTCATGTGTTTATGAGAACTCCTAGTGGTTTACTATAAAGCCCGGGCCTTAAAGTACTTACAACATAGTAAGTCGTCATTAAGGTAGTTGTCTCATGTGTTTATAAGATCTCCTAGTGGTTTACTATAAAGCCCGGGTCTTAAAGTACTTACAGCATAGTAAGTCGCCATTAAGGTAGTTGTCTCATGTGTTTATGAGAACTCCTAGTGGTTTACTATAAAGCCCGGGTCTTAAAGTACTTACAGCATAGTAAGTCGTCATTAAGGTAGTTGTCTCATGTGTTTATGAGAACTCCTAGTGGTTTACTATAAAGCCCGGGCCTTAAAGTACTTACAACATAGTAAGTCGTCATTAAGGTAGTTGTCTCATGTGTTTATGAGAACTCCTAGTGGTTAACTATAAAGTCCAGGCCTTAAAGTACTTACAGCATAGTAAGTCGTCATTAAGGTAGTTGTCTCATGTGTTTATGAGAACTCCTAGTGGTTACCTATAAAGTCCAGGCCTTAAAGTACTTACAACATAGTAAGTCACCATTAAGGTAGTTATCTCGTGTGTTTATGAGAACTCCTAGTGGTTTACTATAAAGCCCGGACTTAAAGTACTTACAGCATAGTAAGTCGCCATTAAGGTAGTTGTCTCATGTGTTTATGAGAACTCCTAGTGGTTTACTATAAAGCCCGGGCCTTAAAGTACTTAAAGCATAGTAAGTCGTCATTAAGGTAGTTGTCTCATGTGTTTATGAGAACTCCTAGTGGTTTACTATAAAGCCCGGCCCTTAAAGTACTTACAGCATAGTAAGTCACCATTAAGGTAGTTATCTCGTGTGTTTATGAGAACTCCTAGTGGTTTACTATAAAGCCCGGACTTAAAGTACTTACAGCATAGTAAGTCGTCATTAAGGTAGCTGTCTCATGTGTTTATGAGAACTCCTAGTGGTTTACTATAAAGCCCGGGCCTTAAAGTACTTACAGCATAGTAAGTCGTCGTTAAGGTAGTTGTTTCATGTGTTTATGAGAACTCCTAGTGGTTTACTATAAAGTCCGGGTCTTAAAGTACTAACAGCATAGTAAGTCGTCATTAAGGTAGTTATCTCATGTGTTTATGAGAACTCCTAGTGGTTTACTATAAAGCCCGGACTTAAAGTACTTACAACATAGTAAGTCGTCATTAAGGTAGTTATCGCATTAGTTTATGAGAACTCCTAGTGGTTAACTATAAAGTCCGGGTCTTAAAGTACTTACAGCATAGTAAGTCGTCATTAAGGTAGTTGTCTCATGTGTTTATGAGAACGCCTAGTGGTTTACTATAAAGTCCGGGTCTTAAAGTACTAACAGCATAGTAAGTCGTCATTAAGGTAGTTGTCTCATGTGTTTATGAGAACTCCTAGTGGTTTACTATAAAGCCCGGGCCTTAAAGTACTTACAGCATAGTAAGTCGTCATTAAGGTAGTTGTCTCATGTGTTTATGAGAACTCCTAGTGGTTTACTATAAAGTCCGGGTCTTAAAGTACTAACAGCATAGTAAGTCGTCATTAAGGTAGTTGTCTCATGTGTTTATGAGAACTCCTAGTGGTTTACTATAAAGCCCGGACTTAAAGTACTTACAACATAGTAAGTCGTCATTAAGGTAGTTATCTCATGTGTTTATGAGAACTCCTAGTGGTTAACTATAAAGTCCGGGTCTTAAAGTACTTACAGCATAGTAAGTCGTCATTAAGGTAGTTGTCTCATGTGTTTATGAGAACGCCTAGTGGTTTACTATAAAGTCCGGGTCTTAAAGTACTAACAGCATAGTAAGTCTCCATTAAGGTAGTTGTGTCATGTGTTTATGAGAACTCCCAGTGGTTTACTATAAAGTCCGGGTCTTAAAGTACTAACAGCATAGTAAGTCATCATTAAGGTAGTTGTCTCATGTGTTTATGAGAACTCCTAGTGGTTTACTATAAAGCCCGGGCCTTAAAGTACTTACAGCATAGTAAGTCGTCATTAAGGTAGTTGTCTCCTGTGTTTATGAGAACTCCTAGTGGTTTACTATAAAGTCCGGGTCTTAAAGTACTAACAGCATAGTAAGTCGTCATTAAGGTAGTTGTCTCATGTGTTTATGAGAACTCCTAGTGGTTTACTATAAAGCCCGGGCCTTAAAGTACTTACAGCATAGTAAGTCGTCATTAAGGTAGTTGTCTCCTGTGTTTATGAGAACTCTTAGTGGTTTACTATAAAGTCCGGCCCTTAAAGTACTTACAGCATAGTAAGTCGTCATTAAGGTAGTTGTCTCATGTGTTTATGAGAACTCCTAGTCTTTTACTATAAAGCCCGGACCTTAAAGTACTTACAGCATAGTAAGTCGCCATTAAGGTAGTTGTCTCATGTGTTTATGAGAACTCCTAGTGGTTTACTACAAAGCCCGGACTTTAAAGTACTTACAGCATAGTAAGTCGCCATTAAGGTAGTTGTCTCATGTGTTTATGAGAACTCCTAGTGGTTTACTATAAAGCCCGGGCCTTAAAGTACTTACAACATAGTAAGTCGTCATTAAGGTAGTTGTCTCATGTGTTTATGAGAACTCCTAGTGGTTTAGTATAAACCCGGACCTTAAAGTACTTACAGCATAGTAAGTCGCCATTAAGGCAGTTGTCTCATGTGTTTATGAGAACTCCTAGTGGTTTACTATAAAGCCAGGACCTTAAAGTACTTACAGCATAGTAAGTCGTCATTAAGGTAGTTGTCTCATGTGTTTATGAGAACTCCTAGTCTTTTACTATAAAGTCCGGACCTTAAAGTACTTACAGCATAGTAAGTCGTCATTAAGGTAGTTGTCTCATGTGTTTATGAGAACTCCTAGTGGTTTACTATAAAGTCCGGGCCTTAAAGTACTTACAGCATAGTAAGTCGCCATTAAGGTAGTTGTCTCATGTGTTTATGAGAACTCCTAGTGGTTTACTATAAAGCCCGGACCTTAAAGTACTTACAGCATAGTAAGTCGCCATTAAGGTAGTTGTCTCATGTGTTTATGAGAACTCCTAGTGGTTTACTATAAAGCCCGGACCTTAAAGTACTTACAGCATAGTAAGTTGTCATTAAGGTAGTTGTGTCATGTGTTTATGGGAACTCCTAGTGGTTTACTATAAAGCCCGGGTCTTAAAGTACTTACAGCATAGTAAGTCGTCATTAAGGTATTTGTCTCATGTGTTTATGAGAACTCCTAGTGGTTTACTATAAAGCCCGGACCTTAAAGTACTTACAACATAGTAAGTCGTCATTAAGGTAGTTGTCTCATGTGTTTATGAGAACTCCTAGTGGTTTACTATAAAGCCCGGGTCTTAAAGTACTTACAGCATAGTAAGTCGTCATTAAGGTAGTTGTCTCATGTGTTTATGAGAACTTCTAGTGGTTTACTATAAAGCCCGGGTCTTAAAGTAAGTCGTCATTAAGGTAGTTGTCTCATGTGTCTATGAGAACTCCTAGTGGCTTACTATAAAGTCCGGACCTTAAAGTACTTACAGCATAGTAAGTCGCCATTAAGGTAGTTGTCTCATGTGTTTATGAGAACTCATAGTGGTTTACTATAAAGCCGGGTCTTAAAGTACTTACAGCATAGTAAGTCACCATTAAGGTAGTTGTCTCATGTGTTTATGAGAACTCCTAGTGGTTTACCATAAAGTCCGCGTCTTAAAGTACTTACTGCATAGTAAGTCGTCATTAAGGTAGTTGTCTCATGTGTTTATGAGAACTCCTAGTGGTTTACTATAAAGCCCGGACCTTAAAGTACTTACAGCATAGTAAGTCGTCATTAAGGAAGTTGTCTCATGTGTTTATGAGAACTCCTAGTGGTTTACTATAAGGTCCGGACCTTAAAATACTTACAGCATAGTAAGTCACCATTAAGGTAGTTGTCTCATGTGTTTATGAGAACACCTAGTGGTTTACTATAAAGTCCGGGTCTTAAAGTACTTACAGCATAGTAAGTCGTCATTAAGGTAGTTGTCTCATGTGTTTATGAGAACTCCTAGTGGTTTACTATAAAGCCCGGGTCTTAAAGTACTTACAGCATAGTAAGTCGTCATTAAGGTAGTTGTCTCATGTGTTTATGAGAACTCCTAGTGGTTTACTATAAAGCCCGGACCTTAAAGTTCTTACAGCATAGTAAGTCGTCATTAAGGTAGTTGTCTCATGTGTTTATGAGAACTCCTAGTGGTTTACTATAAAGCCCGGGCCTTAAAGTACTTACAGCATAGTAAGTCGTCATTAAGGTAGTTGTCTCATGTGTTTATGAGAACTCCTAGTGGTTTACTATAAAGCCCGGGCCTTAAAGTACTTACAACATAGTAAGTCGTCATTAAGGTAGTTGTCTCATGTGTTTATAAGATCTCCTAGTGGTTTACTATAAAGCCCGGGTCTTAAAGTACTTACAGCATAGTAAGTCGCCATTAAGGTAGTTGTCTCATGTGTTTATGAGAACTCCTAGTGGTTTACTATAAAGCCCGGGTCTTAAAGTACTTACAGCATAGTAAGTCGTCATTAAGGTAGTTGTCTCATGTGTTTATGAGAACTCCTAGTGGTTTACTATAAAGCCCGGGCCTTAAAGTACTTACAACATAGTAAGTCGTCATTAAGGTAGTTGTCTCATGTGTTTATGAGAACTCCTAGTGGTTAACTATAAAGTCCAGGCCTTAAAGTACTTACAGCATAGTAAGTCGTCATTAAGGTAGTTGTCTCATGTGTTTATGAGAACTCCTAGTGGTTACCTATAAAGTCCAGGCCTTAAAGTACTTACAACATAGTAAGTCACCATTAAGGTAGTTATCTCGTGTGTTTATGAGAACTCCTAGTGGTTTACTATAAAGCCCGGACTTAAAGTACTTACAGCATAGTAAGTCGCCATTAAGGTAGTTGTCTCATGTGTTTATGAGAACTCCTAGTGGTTTACTATAAAGCCCGGGCCTTAAAGTACTTAAAGCATAGTAAGTCGTCATTAAGGTAGTTGTCTCATGTGTTTATGAGAACTGCTAGTGGTTTACTATAAAGCCCGGCCCTTAAAGTACTTACAAGCATAGTAAGTCACCATTAAGGTAGTTATCTCGTGTGTTTATGAGAACTCCTAGTGGTTTACTATAAAGCCCGGACTTAAAGTACTTACAGCATAGTAAGTCGTCATTAAGGTAGCTGTCTCATGTGTTTATGAGAACTCCTAGTGGTTTACTATAAAGCCCGGGCCTTAAAGTACTTACAGCATAGTAAGTCGTCGTTAAGGTAGTTGTTTCATGTGTTTATGAGAACTCCTAGTGGTTTACTATAAAGTCCGGGTCTTAAAGTACTAACAGCATAGTAAGTCGTCATTAAGGTAGTTATCTCATGTGTTTATGAGAACTCCTAGTGGTTTACTATAAAGCCCGGACTTAAAGTACTTACAACATAGTAAGTCGTCATTAAGGTAGTTATCGCATGTGTTTATGAGAACTCCTAGTGGTGAACTATAAAGTACGGGTCTTAAAGTACTTACAGCATAGTAAGTCGTCATTAAGGTAGTTGTCTCATGTGTTTATGAGAACGCCTAGTGGTTTACTATAAAGTCCGGGTCTTAAAGTACTAACAGCATAGTAAGTCGTCATTAAGGTAGTTGTCTCATGTGTTTATGAGAACTCCTAGTGGTTTACTATAAAGCCCGGGCCTTAAAGTACTTACAGCATAGTAAGTCGTCATTAAGGTAGTTGTCTCATGTGTTTATGAGAACTCCTAGTGGTTTACTATAAAGTCCGGGTCTTAAAGTACTAACAGCATAGTAAGTCGTCATTAAGGTAGTTGTCTCATGTGTTTATGAGAACTCCTAGTGGTTTACTATAAAGCCCGGACTTAAAGTACTTACAACATAGTAAGTCGTCATTAAGGTAGTTATCTCATGTGTTTATGAGAACTCCTAGTGGTTAACTATAAAGTCCGGGTCTTAAAGTACTTACAGCATAGTAAGTCGTCATTAAGGTAGTTGTCTCATGTGTTTATGAGAACGCCTAGTGGTTTACTATAAAGTCCGGGTCTTAAAGTACTAACAGCATAGTAAGTCTCCATTAAGGTAGTTGTGTCATGTGTTTATGAGAACTCCCAGTGGTTTACTATAAAGTCCGGGTCTTAAAGTACTAACAGCATAGTAAGTCATCATTAAGGTAGTTGTCTCATGTGTTTATGAGAACTCCTAGTGGTTTACTATAAAGCCCGGGCCTTAAAGTACTTACAGCATAGTAAGTCGTCATTAAGGTAGTTGTCTCCTGTGTTTATGAGAACTCCTAGTGGTTTACTATAAAGTCCGGGTCTTAAAGTACTAACAGCATAGTAAGTCGTCATTAAGGTAGTTGTCTCATGTGTTTATGAGAACTCCTAGTGGTTTACTATAAAGCCCGGGCCTTAAAGTACTTACAGCATAGTAAGTCGTCATTAAGGTAGTTTCTCCTGTGTTTATGAGAACTCTTAGTGGTTTACTATAAAGTCCGGCCCTTAAAGTACTTACAGCATAGTAAGTCGTCATTAAGGTAGTTGTCTCATGTGTTTATGAGAACTCCTAGTCTTTTACTATAAAGCCCGGACCTTAAAGTACTTACAGCATAGTAAGTCGCCATTAAGGTAGTTGTCTCATGTGTTTATGAGAACTCCTAGTGGTTTACTACAAAGCCCGGACTTTAAAGTACTTACAGCATAGTAAGTCGTCATTAAGGTAGTTGTCTCATGTGTTTATGAGAACTCCTAGTCTTTTACTATAAAGTCCGGACCTTAAAGTACTTACAGCATAGTAAGTCGTCATTAAGGTAGTTGTCTCATGTGTTTATGAGAACTCCTAGTGGTTTACTATAAAGTCCGGGCCTTAAAGTACTTACAGCATAGTAAGTCGCCATTAAGGTAGTTGTCTCATGTGTTTATGAGAACTCCTAGTGGTTTACTATAAAGCCCGGACCTTAAAGTACTTACAGCATAGTAAGTCGCCATTAAGGTAGTTGTCTCATGTGTTTATGAGAACTCCTAGTGGTTTACTATAAAGCCCGGACCTTAAAGTACTTACAGCATAGTAAGTTGTCATTAAGGTAGTTGTGTCATGTGTTTATGGGAACTCCTAGTGGTTTACTATAAAGCCCTGGTCTTAAAGTACTTACAGCATAGTAAGTCGTCATTAAGGTAGTTGTCTCATGTGTTTATGAGAACTCCTAGTGGTTTACTATAAAGCCCGGACTTTAAAGTACTTACAGCATAGTAAGTCGTCATTAAGGTAGTTGTCTCATGTGTTTATGAGAACTCCTAGTCTTTTACTATAAAGTCCGGACCTTAAAGTACTTACAGCATAGTAAGTCGTCATTAAGGTAGTTGTCTCATGTGTTTATGAGAACTCCTAGTGGTTTACTATAAAGTCCGGGCCTTAAAGTACTTACAGCATAGTAAGTCGCCATTAAGGTAGATGTCTCATGTGTTTATGAGAACTCCTAGTGGTTTACTATAAAGCCCGGACCTTAAAGTACTTACAGACTAGTAAGTCGCCATTAAGGTAGTTGTCTCATGTGTTTATGAGAACTCCTAGTGGTTTACTATAAAGCCCGGACCTTAAAGTACTTACAGCATAGTAAGTTGTCATTAAGGTAGTTGTGTCATGTGTTTATGGGAACTCCTAGTGGTTTACTATAAAGCCCGGGTCTTAAAGTACTTACAGCATAGTAAGTCGTCATTAAGGTAGTTGTCTCATGTGTTTATGAGAACTCCTAGTGGTTTACTATAAAGCCCGGACCTTAAAGTACTTACAGCATAGTAAGTCGTCATTAAGGTAGTTGTCTCATGTGTTTATGAGAACTCCTAGTGGTTTACTATAAAGCCCGGGTCTTAAAGTACTTACAGCATAGTAAGTCGTCATTAAGGTAGTTGTCTCATGTGTTTATGGGAACTCCTAGTGGTTTACTATAAAGCCCGGGTCTTAAAGTACTTACAGCATAGTAAGTCGTCATTAAGGTAGTTGTCTCATGTGTTTATGAGAACTCCTAGTGGTTTACTATAAAGCCCGGGTTTTAAAGTACTTACAGCATAGTAAGTCGTCATTAAGGTAGTTGTCTCATGTGTTTATGAGAACTCCTAGTGGTTTACTATAAAGCCCGGGCCTTAAAGTACTTACAACATAGTAAGTCGTCATTAAGGTAGTTGTCTCATGTGTTTATGAGAACTCCTAGTGGTTTAGTATAAACCCGGACCTTAAAGTACTTACAGCATAGTAAGTCGCCATTAAGGCAGTTGTCTCATGTGTTTATGAGAACTCCTAGTGGTTTACTATAAAGCCAGGACCTTAAAGTACTTACAGCATAGTAAGTCGTCATTAAGGTAGTTGTCTCATGTGTTTATGGGAACTCCTAGTGGTTTACTATAAAGCCCGGACCTTAAAGTACTTACAGCATAGTAAGTCGCCATTAAGGTAGTTGTCTCATGTGTTTATGAGAACTCATAGTGGTTTACTATAAAGCCCGGACCTTAAAGTACTTACAGCATAGTAAGTCGTCATTAAGGTAGTTGTCTCATGTGTTTATGGGAACTCCTAGTGGTTTACTATAAAGCCCGGGCCTTAAAGTACTTACAGCATAGTAAGTCGTCATTAAGGTAGTTGTCTCATGTGTTTATGAGAACTCCTAGTGGTTTACTATAAAGCCCGGACCTTAAAGTACTTACAGCATAGTAAGTCGTCATTAAGGTAGTTGTCTCATGTGTTTATGAGAACTCCTAGTGGTTTACTATAAAGCCCGGGCCTTAAAGTACTTACAGCATAGTAAGTCGTCATTAAGGTAGTTGTCTCATGTGTTTATGAGAACTCCTAGTGGTTTACTATAAAGCCCGGGCCTTAAAGTACTTACAGCATAGTAAGTCGTCATTAAGGTAGTTGTCTCGTGTGTTTATGAGAACTCCTAGTGGTTTACTATAAAGCCCGGGCCTTAAAGTACTTACAGCATAGTAAGTCGTCATTAAGGTAGTTGTCTCATGTGTTTATGAGAACTCCTAGTGGTTTACTATAAAGCCCGGACCTTAAAGTACTTACAGCATAGTAAGTCGTCATTAAGGTAGTTGTCTCGTGTGTTTATGAGAACTCCTAGTGGTTTACTATAAAGCCCGGGCCTTAAAGTACTTACAGCATAGTAAGTCGTCATTAAGGTAGTTGTCTCGTGTGTTTATGAGAACTCCTAGTGGTTTACTATAAAGCCCGGGCCTTAAAGTACTTACAGCATAGTAAGTCGCCATTAAGGTAGTTGTCTCATGTGTTTATGAGAACTCCTAGTGGTTAACTATAAAGCCCGGACCTTAAAGTACTTACAGCATAGTAAGTCGTCATTAAGGTAGTTGTCTCGTGTGTTTATGAGAACTCCTAGTGGTTTACTATAAAGCCCGGACCTTAAAGTACTTACAGCATAGTAAGTCGCCATTAAGGTAGTTGTCTCGTGTGTTTATGAGAACTCCTAGTGGTTTACTATAAAGCCCGGACCTTAAAGTACTTACAGCATAGTAAGTCGTCATTAAGGTAGTTGTCTCATGTGTTTATGAGAACTCCTAGTGGTTTTCCGGGAAAAACACGAGTCAGTTTGAGAATTTAAAGTCTTGTTGGTACGTTGGCTATAGTAGCTCAGTGGTTTACAGCGGCGGGACGGAGAACAGAAGATCCGTGGTTCAAATCCCGACTATGGCAGTGAATTTTTCAGTCTGAGTCTACTCTTTCATAGTGCGTCCCACGCACGGCTATTGTGAAAGAGCAGTTAATTTCCAATATGAGTAGAGGTTTTTAAGGAAGCTGCCACTTGCAAAGGGACAGTCATAAAGAGAGTCGAAATGATAGTTGTAATTGAAACTGCTGTGTTTTGAAAGTGAACTTTGTCGTGCTCAACAACCTTGGAATATTAAATTGTGTATGTGACGTAATTCTCCTGTTGTAAGGGTTGACCAAGGTGTATTTCTTGGGAAATAAGAAACATTTTGAGTTTCTGCAACTTGGACTCTTAACTCCACGAACCCACAAAGTCACATTATGGATTTGTGTACTTGCTCCCATATTAATGTACAATATACAGCGTCATTATCAGAGGAAAATGAGCTTTGTAGCAACTAAGCTGAAAAAACATGCATCATTTATATTAAAAATTGCTCCTTCAGAAATGTATTGTAACAAATTGACACCACCAAGTACGTAGAGCTTAGAGTTACCAGACATTCATCTTTCTGGATAAGAGGAAACCTACAACGTTAAGTCATATCGGACGATGAATAAAATGATGTTCAAATGAGTACAGGGTACATAGAGCTTAGACTTACCAGGCATTTATCTTTCAGGATAAGAGAAAACCTACAACGTTAAGTCATATCGGACGATGAATAAAATGATGTTCATAGAGTACAGGGTACATAGAGCTTAGGGTCACCACACATTTATCTTTCAGGATAAGAGAAAACCTACAACGTTAAGTCATATCGGACGATGAATGAACTGATGCTCAAATGAGTACAGGGTACATAGAGCCTAGAGTTACCAGACATTCATCTTTCTGGATAAGAGAAAACCTCCAACGTTAAGTCATATCGGACGATGAATAAAATGATGTTCAAAGAGTACAGGGTACATAGAGCTTAGGGTTTCCACACATTTATCTTTCAGGATAAGAGAAAAGCTATAACGTTAAGTCATATCGGACGATGAATGAAATAATGTTCAAATGAGTACAGGGTCCAAAGAGCTTAGAGTTACCAGACATTCATCTTTCAGGATAAGGGTAACCTCCAACATTAAGTCATATCGGACGATGAATGAAATGATGTTCAAATGAGTACAGGGTGCATAGAGCTTAGAGTTACCAGACATTCATCTTTCAGGATAAGGGAAACCTCCAACGTTAAGTCATATCGGACGACGAATGAAATGATGTTCAAAGAGTACAGAGTACATCGAGCTTAGAGTTGCCAGACATTCATCTTTCAGGATAATAGAAAACCTCCAACGTTAAGTTATGTCGGACGATGAATGAAATGATGTTAAAATAAGTACAGGGTACATAGAGCTTAGAGTTACCAACATTCATGCTACAGAAAAAGGGAGAACCCGGGAATGAGAGGCACATATGCAACCACCACATCACAGATGCGGAGACATGAACACAGAACCCCACACCAGGGGAATCTATTCACTTTCTATGTGCATGTTAAACTTCACGAGGACTACGTCGAAAAAGGCTCGTGGGTCTCAAATATCTTCAAAATTTCTCCCGCCTAACAGTTTTTAAGCGGTACACTTTTTTGTGATAGTTATGAAAGACTGAATTTACATTTTTGTTTCATAAGAATGCTGAGGAATTGGGCCCATTCATTCTGAAAACTTTAAAATTGTTTCCCATCGAACACTTTTCGTGCCGTCGATCGGTAATGGTGTTTTGTGAATGCACTCCCAAAGCATTTTGCTCTTGTCCTAAAGAATGTGTATCATATTTTATAATTACACTGAAAATATTTCAATGGCCTCTCTTCCAACAATGCTCAACTCTATCTCCTATTACGATTAGTTTGTCTTTCGATTTGCATTAGGATTCATAAGGGAATTAAGATTTTAAATTTGTATTAGCAAGAAAATGTATCCATTACTGGTGATGATGCTCAAAATTTCCTCTTGCTGAACATTTTCCAAGCGTAGTGCGTTTAGTCTTGCCTTGAATAACAAGTTCCATGATGTCATTAGATGTATGATACGTTGCTCCATCTTGCTGGAGGTAACCTTCTTTCAACTCGATATTGTCGCGGCGACGCGCTCTAAAGGTTCGGTGCAGATAAGCGCGGCTTGTGTACACAAAGAGCCTGCAAATAAAAATAGCCGGAGATAAAAGACTGGCCGTCACAGATAAAGTTACGCTTCTGGAAGGTTCGATAGAAAATTCGATTTCTTGATTGTTACAGAACAGTCTCGAATTATCAATGAGGTATTTAAGCAAGCTACGACTGTTATTAAACAGATGTTGTAACAGGAGTGTTGTTAACAGATGTAATCAGAACTTTGTTGTGGTCATCGGCCTTGGTAGACTGTGATTGTGTATGTGACATAGAACTGTTACGTAAGGATCTAACAAAGTATTTCTACGGAAATAAACAACAAATTTGAATTTCTGCAACTTAGAATTTTCATTCTACGCACCCACAAAGTCACCATATGATCCAGCTGGTCCACAAATGCCTTGAAGGTACTGATATAAACTTTAGTGTCCACAGTCGTATGAAAGAAAATGGGACCAATGATCCATAGATGCTGGTGGAGGACACTTTCCAACATTTTCTCTGAGATGTAAATAGTGTAATATCTCCCAATTGTGTATTATATTCTCCCAAAGTTGCACGTGTGTCCTATTTTTGGTTCAAATGTTATTGTCCAGGTTTAAATGGATCGCATTTGTTCCATTTATACCCCGCCTTCAACTCCAATGGTCATATCGGCGGCCGTTCTCATTTGGAACATATCGAAGGTGTTAACTCGTATTCGTTGGGCTTTAATAACCAGATCACGTACACATTAGTACTCTCATTTATACTTCCAGACTCTGGGGAAGATGAGGAATTATCTTGGTCGGAGAAAAGTCCCCACCCTCACCGCTGGGAATCGAACGCGAGACCCCTAGTACGGCAGGTAGGTGCTCTACCGACTGAGCTACACGTATTTGGTTGTGCTATGTCATGGTTGACGGTTTCACTCAAATAGTTCCACTATTTTAAACTCTTTGCAACAAACTTGATAAGAAGATAATCGACATATACATAAAATCCGATATCAGTTAAATGCAGAAAAATGTCATGAAACCTTTCTAATTTATTGCGCTGTTCTGATGCATTTACATTTATCTAAGAGTAATAAAATAAAAGTGGTGAAGCGAAAAGATTAAACTAGTGTCAATAGGATGTCATTGGTTAAAGCCGCTGATATTTTTATTACTCATTTGTCACCGATTTATACATTGTAGAATATTTGTCGCATTCATTTGTTTGTCTCCTGACGTTTCTGTCAAGTTGCGAGTTTTGTTTTATTTTACACTCTAATTGTATCCTGCGTCCATTTTGTTGGCAGCTGTTGAGTTTTAGTCCATTTCTAAATCAATCACTATTAGCCTTTATTACTGGTGTGATGTTTAGTCTATCAATTTCCTTTAATTTCTTCAACATTAATTAGCCAAGCTTTTAGAGAATTTGAGATAAACATCGAACGAATACAGCAGTTTCGTAGTTTATAGCTTAATTAGTCCGAATTTCGGAGTCGCAGTTTCGAAATTCTCTTAGATATAATTTTATACAGTTTTAAGGGCACTAGGAAGTCGATAGGTTTCAAAAAATCCATTTTTTGTTTTTAATGTTAAAAAACTATATAATTTTCAGCTTTAAAATGATATATATAACATAGGTTGTCAGCTGGTATTAAAGTCCTTTAATTCATCAATTTAAAGATGGCGGCGTAATGATACGCCCACTTCCTGAGTGTGACGCTTAATTTTTGATCGCGATTTCCCAAAACCTTGATTTTTCATACTTTAGGTGCATGTTTCTCAAAAACTATAAAAGATACTGACACAAAATTTGTAGTGGTTACTTTTCAATGTTCGTTGAACACATTTGGCTGATATTTATATTCATGTGATTTACAAAATGGATGAAAACAAATATTCAGTCCTTGAAAATATGTTTTCTTTTACTCAAAAATAATTAACTTTTCATGCGCATAGTATAACCTATATGTGATTTTCATTTAGCCGATATTATAAAACTGTATCTTAGGTTATCTAGGATAAAACCTGGTGCATGTAGCTTTAAATTCCTACAAGTAAAGTGCACCTGAAATATTGGGTGCAATATTTTTTTCAGGACACACGGTGTGATTTATGCCCCTTTTGCATGAACCTATGTGAACGTAATTTAAATATTATACAGTAGATAAATGCAGACATCTTAATACAGTAATCATACTGAATTTCAATTTCTGATGATGTTTAGTTTTCTATATATTTAAATTGTAATTTTGGTAAAAATTAACCTTGTCTGGGTAAAAATAATCTACCAGTGCTCTAAAATATTACATTAATTTGAGATTAGGCAGCGCAGGAATCACTGGTGTACGAACCTCAAAAGTTTTTATTGGGACGCATCGGCCACGAAAACAAAAACATTACTCCTTGTTCTCTATCAGTGACGCTAGCTCACCTTTCAGATAATGGGGCAAAGGGTAGTTATTTGTGAAAAAGTCGACTAATGACTCGAACAGCTGAAGGTTGCTCATTTTGCTATGATCTTAATTGTACAGTGCTTTCATCCAGTTACTGTAAAATCAACAGCTTCCTTTTAAGTTACAAATGCTTTATTTAGTATTATTAAATACAGTGAAATAAAATGCTTTGTCTATTGCATAAGGCATTTAGTTTTGGTTAACTTTATCTACAATTCTTTGATATTCTTTTTTCAATTTATTTATTTATAGTCGCTTTAACAGCAAGGTCATATCACGACTACGTGATACAAAACATACAGTTGTCACAATAATAATGGCGAGCAAATAAGTCGGCGAGCAATGAGGTTTCTCTCAGGGTTTGCGTGGATGTGTGTGAAAAGGAGATTTTAATAACACTGGAATGTCCGTTTCCAACTTATTTATTTATTGCTTCTTTTTTAGAACATCGAAATTGAAGTTGCCGACCAAGGGTTACCAATCTCTGTTTAGAGTTACTGACTGCAGAATGTTTATTACTCGATAAACTTTATTCGCTCCTCATATATATGAACCGACAAATAACCAAGACAGAACAAGTTGACCGCTCTAATAGGCTTCACGCCTCAGACTGCTCTCATTGGCCTGACACCGAAGACTGTTCTAATCGGCCTCACGCCGAAGACTCTTCTCATGGCTTCCTAGCCACGAGCTACCCACATCGGCTCCACACCGAAGACTGCCGAATGACCACAGATGCGCGTGAGTGTATCACTTTCACTCTGAAAACTCCTTTTCAACCAAAGTCCCTTTGTGGCTGTTTTGTTGCCATTGTAAATGATCCAAAGAATTCCCTACTCACACAAGTCAAGCAACCCCGTTTAAAAAACTGCTAAGGATGCTGTTTCTTACATTGCTTTTGTTATAACAACTTTCCCCACAACTCAACTGGCCTTTCCCTTGTCATAACAAAGAACCAACATTCCTTTGACATCCATCATGATTCTTTACCTATGGAAAACCTTAATTTCGGTATCACAGTATATGCATAATCCAAACAATACATAAAGTGCAGTAATAGTACATAGAATACTGAAGTTACACACAGAAGACACAGTACTGTGTTACAATTCCAAAATAAACTTTAACGAAATGCAGTGGAACAGTTACAATAGAAAACAGTGTCAATGAACTATATGTTTACATATGACAATATAAAACATTAAAATTGTAAATTATTATATGTTTACATATTAATAGTATGTACACTAGATTTCCATATACTTTTTTGTGAAGAGCAGTGCATGCTTGAAATATGATGGTTTGTTTGTTGTTGTTTTTTTCATTAGTCCTGGACCCGTAGGGACAAGGATCCGGGCCTCGTCCTACCGGGAGCGATGGGGCTCTTTCCATAGGGAAATACCTGATTTCTTAAAAATCCCCCCCGCCCGCTGAGCACAACGTCAAGACGGGATGTAAGTCGATACGCCACTTACGCGCGTCAACCCCGCAGGAAAGACTACCGAAAACCTCGGTGGGGCCGAAGGTGATCTAGCACACCTTCTACTACTGTCCCGCCGCTCTAGCTCCGGCTCTGACTGTTCTCGAGAGGGGGAAGCGCGTTGTTGCCAGTTCTTTAGCGCGAATTTCAAGCAGAGGAACATCTGTATTTTAAATATTTCACGTATTTGCAGATCGTAACTTCGTAAATGTACGTGGACATCGTGCATACACAGGATCCCAGAATAGTTGCATATGGAGACAATATACCATTTACTGGAAAAGAGGCTGGCCCCGTAGCTCAGACGGTAGAGCACCTGCCTGCCGTGCTAGGGGTCCCGGGTTCGATTCCCGGCGGTGTGGGTGGGGATTTTTCTCCGACTAAGATAATTCCCCATCTTCCCCAGAGTCTGGAAGTATGAATGAGAGTGTGAATGTGTGCGTGATGTAATGATAAATAAACCCAAAGATAACCTTCAGTATGTTCCAAAGGAGAACGGCCGCCGATATGACCATTGCAGTTAAAGGCGGGGTATAAATGGAACAAGGAATGTACTAGAAAAGAAATAACAAAAAGCTACTTCGCACGTGTGGAAAATTCCTTTCTCATATAATATTGATATACAGGTCGCCTTATAGCATCAAGTGAAGCTTTAAGGCTGCCTCTTTGCCTTTGCTTTCCCGGTGTACGCAGCTGGCACTTTTCGTTGGTCACATTCTTCCCACATTCAAGGCCTCACAGACTGTCCACACCTTGGTAACAGGTAGTAGAGGACCACCATTGTCCCGCTCCTTCTCGAAGTACTCACGTACTTCACGTACTTAAAGATAATTCTGACGATATGTTTCAATTACTCATTATTATATGTTGGCACCATTAACCTTCCCCTCCACCTCCTGGAACCACTAAACGTTAGAGCCGGAGATACAGCGGCCGGACTGGGCTCCGCAGGCTAGTACCCGGGACTTATTAGGCAACCCTCTACCCCCTCCGGGCGGCCGTAGTTTGGCCGGAGGTACTATCTTTCAAGAAAGTAAATGTACACTTTCCGCGGGGCAGTATCACTCAGGCGTTCCGTGACTAGATGGTATGAAAACTAAATCGGCCATGTTCGTAGATGTATAGTGTCGTGGTCGCCATTTTAACCTGTTACTCACTTCGAAGATTTCTAGAGCTATATTAACCCAGTATAACAAAATATTGAGTATATATCACAAAGTAAGTAATAATTCTCTTGCAGCTGAACTATTAACTACATGACGTTGGAAAATGTGCAAGAAAACGGAAAACACGTGGAATTATGATTTTAACAGAACCAATATCTATATTGTATATAAAGCAAGCTTCCTTAAGTGCTCACGTAGCTCAGTGACAGAGCACGTGCTATGTCAAATGTTACGAGGGTTCATGGTTCCAGTACCATCCTGTGGATATGTTTTTTATTCCAGGTTTTTAATTTGTTAGATTAAGTAACGAACCAATTTACAACTGTTCTTTTGGGGTAAGCTGTTACTAATGGCATTGGAGAGTTAGCAAGAAGACAAATACCAGGAAGAATGGAGGCTTAATAGAGCCAATATCTTGTTATATATAACCTACTACAAGCTTAGTGGCAAAATACATGATGTCACTGAGCCGAGGATTCATGGTTCGAAACCTAGTATGTAGTACTAATTTTTATTCCAATGTTTTTACTTTGTAAGACACCGTAACGAATAAAATTATACCTTCTCTCTTGCGACTAAGTTAATAACATGTTTTCGAAAAGAATGCCAGAAGTTTTGAGAAGGTTGAATGATAATTTTAATGGAGCCAACTCCTAAACGCTGTATACCATCCATCTGTTCTAACAATAAGCTAATATATAAAATAACAAGAAATTGGATAATTCTCATCTTGAGAAAAACAAACTTAGAGCTGCAATATAACTGTATAATCCAGTGGAGTATAAGACATAAAACTGAAAAGATATTCTGTGTAACCGTAGTTACAAATAGTCATTATTAGGAATTAAAAAAAGAAGACCACATCCAAAGATAATATTGCATAGGAATCAAAAGAAAACCTGTCATTTCTATACAATATAGATATTGGTTCTGTTAAGATCACATGTTTTCCGTTTTCTTGCACATTTCCGAACGCCATTTAGTTAATAGCTCAGCTGCAAGATAATTATTACTTAATTTGTGATATATACTGAATCTTTTGTTATACTGGATTAATATAGCCTTAGTGAGTAACAGGTTAAAATGGCAACCACAACACTTACATTTAGGAATATGGCTGATTTAGTTTTCATTCCACCTTGTCATGGAACGCCTGATACTGACCTGCGGAAAGTGTACATTTACTTTCTTGAAAGATAGCACCCAATTCCCAGTGGGTGTCAATGAAATGAAATGTGTAGTGTTTAACGCCCTGTTTTACTACATATGGCACCGCAGGCGATGACACTGATGATACATGAGATGAAGATGGAGCACCGGTGGAATGAGATGGCAGGGGAAACCGGAGATCCCGGAGAAAACCCGCCCCAGCGCCATGTTGTACACCACAAATCTCACTTTGTGGTCGCCTAGGATTGAACCCAGGCCGCCTTGGTGAGAGCTAAGCGGTCTAACCACTGAGCCACAGCGCGGCCCCGGTGGGTGTCGGGAACACACTGCCCCCTCGAGTCCAATCCAATCAGAACGACTCCCATTCAGGAAGCGGCTCGAATATTCGGCCCGAGGTTCCTCTAGTAACGTCGGAGGTACCACGAGTGCTAAGGGTCCGCAGCGCCCGTACCTCGGCAGCTGATGGGGACGTATCCCCTCCCATACGGGAGGTTTGTTGAGTATAGAAGATAAGTCTCCAACAATCTCATGAATCCGTCGTTGTTTACCATTCTGTTTGCATTCCATGAAGAGATGTTTAACGGTTAGCTGTGTGTTGCAGACTTCACAGTAAGGTGGATTGGTTTTGGCGAAGATTCTGATTCCAGATTTGCTTCCATTGCATTTTGAGTTACCTGGTGAGGTGATTTATGGAATCTTGGTAAGGAATCTTGTGTTGTGGTTCCATTTCTGTAAGCTGACCAGCTTCTTTAATTCTTTGACATTGTTCTCTGTTCTTTTTATCATTTAATGCTTCCATCCTCAATCTCACTAACATTAACTTTCCTCTAAAATGTTTAAATTGCATATGACCACCAGCTTATTTGCTGTTATCGACTGTTATAACGGCATGTTGGAACAAGTGAAACACTCATAAACAAATAACTGAAGAATAGCTTCTTTATTGCGGTTTCATAAGCCAAAGAAATTGTTAAAACTAGCGAACTACCGTAGAGTATGTCGGTATGTTTACAAACAGTTACAGCACGTGACACGGTGTGTCACCTACCTGCGAACTTCAATAGCGTGAGGCACGCGGCGTTGTTCCTGTCACTGTTTAATCCACACTCATTCTGGAGCATTTTTATGTGGCTCTATTGGCGATAAAAGCTTTCTATATATTCATTCGGTGTCCTTTCGAAACATCCTGTACCTATATTTAATCTAAAAATTTTAAAACAATAAATTTAATTATACAACTAGATTGAGACCGTAATCATGTTTAAATTCCTAGTGTATGATACCCATTTTAATTTTGAAATATTAATATATCTTACAACTTAATGTTTCTAAATACTTATATTTTTATAGCATTGAAATTTACCATTAGATCTTCAGAAGTCCTTTATTTTAATATCGAAGGATGCACTACATTTTAAGATTAATATTTTTAAAATATAAATAGACAAGAATGCTTAATCTTTTGAGTGCAAGCCTCCTCAGTAGCTATTTCAGGTAAAAGAGTTAAAATTGGGGAGATATTTGTGGTACGAGACTTAAAGTAGAGCAAAATAACATCATTTTACTTGTCATATTATGTTTATATTAATTTAAGACACTTTCAGTGCTAAATTACACAGTTTCCAGCTAAAATCGGCCTATAAAGAGCAAAAATTTGAACATTCTGAATCGTAAACTGCATTCTTTTGTTTCTTGACCTTCGTTGTTGCTTTAACTTCACAGCACCAATGCTGGAAACACGATCTCTAAAACGAATAATGACTTTAGGAGGCCATGGTTATAAAAGAAGTAACTTTCTATGAACATAAAATGTAAAAATATAAATTTTGTCTGGCATAATTAGAACACATAAGTTATATACACTGTCGTACTGCTGTATTTTCTAACAATTACAAAGTTTTTCTCTACACCACTTGCAAAATGTTTTCTATTTCTGCCGAATGCACTTTTGATTCATTCAAATAATTGGATACAACATTAATGCATACAGAGGCATGTCTTGCAAGGCATAGAATTTCGAAGCCAGTAAAAGTGACTCGGATTTTAAACATCGCTTCATTCTCCTGTAGAAAAGTTTGTAGAAAAGTGATAAAAATAAACGATAATGGACAGGAAAGGCATGTGAATTTGGTACAAGGATGGCCATTCCTTTCTTTTTAACGCTTGGAGAGATCGTCGTTTATATACACCGCTCACGCGCACTGGAGCCGTATTACAGTGCATCCACCACAAACCAGGTCACAACTGTAAAGCCTGCATTTTTCAGTAGTAGAAAGTTTGAAGTGCAATATTCTTAGTGCATTTTAAATGTCTCGCATATTTTCTGCGAGCGCTAAGTAAGAACGCTCCAAAAACGCTCCAACATATCAAACACTACATTTTAGATGTCTTATTTTTCACAGAAACAAACCATTCTTAACCTCACTGTTACGAAACTATGAGGCTTCCGAAAGATTTTTAAACTATGTCTTATATTTTTGTATTCGTTCTTCCAGTTTTATAATTTGGCATGAGTGTATAAACTATCAATTGTTTTACAGAAGAAAAGACGTTACTATGGCAACCAAATATTTGAAAGGAAAACTTTATGCATGGTAAAAGATTAAAGCATCGTTAACATAAAAATAAATAAGTCACAAATGAAAGTGTACGATTAATTAAATCTTTAATCCAAAAGTGGACATACCTCATCTTGTCATCATACACAACCATAGTTTAAATTTAAAGTCTCTCAGTATTGCATTATGTTGACCTCTATAAATAAACTGCATCAGTAACACTAATCTGTTTCATATATCCTTGCCCCGCTGACATGTATCACTCCGCGTGCAACTACCTTCCCCCTCATCCTAACTGGCTAATGCTTTCAGGCCATAGACCATAGGCGGTGCCTTCCCGTCACATTTAAACCTGCAGTAAACGTCATAATAATTGCCAGGAAGATAGATAAAATCATATAAATAAGAATATGAAGGCATGCAAGAATAATTAAGTTTATAATGAAACTGAGCAAGTTGAAACTGAATGAATGAGCAATGAAACTGAACCAAGTTTATAATGAATGGCCTTCGGCCTTTTCCACTGGGATTTTTTAAACCAGCATACATACCTAGCAAAAATGCTTGTCTTTCAGTCTTAAAAGTCGTGCCACGCCATACTTGTTGTGTGTCCTTCAGTCACCCAAGTCTCGTCAAGTTAGTATATTTTGCAATTTGTATCCCGGTAGTCTGATCGTTCTTAAATAACGTCTTCGCCACACAGCAATATCGCCCCTGGAGTGGTAAGTTTTCCTGTTGTCTCAGTTTCATGTCGCTATGTTCCTACGCATCTAAACACACCTGTGAGTTCAGGGCACAGCTGTTCGACTTCTCTCACTGACCAAGACGGATTCTTCTCTGTGAGTTCATTAAACACATGCAACACAATTCTTTTTTCGCCGCTTTGTAAAGGTTTTCCCTTGCGATGCTTCAGCGAAAAACTGGCAGTAGACTCTGCCATTATACATACAATAAGTACACGCGCAATATACGATCAATAAAATAATTTAGCTCTCGCACTCGGCACAGCACACCTTCGAATGGCGATATATGACTAATCCAGTTCAAAACAAGGTCAGTGATAAAAGTTATATAAACAAATAGGTCGCCACTACCGCTAAATCACGTGCTATCGTGCCATGTGCTTGAAAGCAAAGGAACCTCCTCTTTACTTCGTTTAAGAATTAACATGCATTTCAGATAAACCAACTCTGTTGCGTAATATATTTAATTCAAACAGTTATGAAAATATAAATTTGACAAGTCTCTTGCAACATATAAAGACATATCGCCATGTTAAATAAAGAAATAATTGTTACCGCACAACAGTCTATACTGCAACAGCAGCTAATGAGAGGTGACAAGGTCACGCGACCATTAAGAGATACGAGGCAAGGTTATGTGAAACAAGGATTAGGAATTCAATCACGTAAAGATGTTATATTTTAATGAAAACAAAACAAGTGAAAATGCTTACAAGTTAAGCTTATTTTGGGGTGGGAGGTTATTTTATTGCAAAATGTTTCTATTCTATCATTTGTTAAACGAACTTTTCGTAAAACTTTAACAACAGCAATATATTTTCTAGCCTACCTAACCTACAATGTTTCACAAGGTTGAAGTTCCTTCAGAAAATGAATAAGTGAGGATAATAATAAATTATATTAACTGATATTGGGTGTTAAAGGTTCCACGAATGCGAAGGAATCAGAATGTAAAGCAGTATCTATATCGAGCAGTACAGTTCAATTCTATTAGGAAAGTGGCTGCTGATGTTATTGAAAATCCGCGTTTAGCTATGTGAGGGCAAGCCACAGAGATGTAAAACAAGGGAGCAAAACAAAGGTCAATTTAATTAGCAGCGATGCAGTGAAATGCCAAACTGTATTACAGCAAACTCTTTGTTCAATCGCAGCTTAAACTTGATCCATAGGCTTGGCTACTCGGCAAATAAATATTAAAGAATATCCAATAAAGGCAGGAGAACATGGCAGTGCATGAGATATTCACGCGACCCTTTTGTAATTTAAGGGTTGGAGGTTCGCTGTACCCTTTTGTAAGACTGGCAGGCGCCGGTTTTCTTCTCTTTTTATAGAAACCGCTGCAAGTTCTTTTTATGACCTGACCCCTGACGTACAAAGTAGACATATTTCTTCACTTGACTTGCTAGAAACTTTTGATAGAAACAAGAGACTGCGGCACGTACATGTACTCAACTGTCGCCAGTGGCCAAGTGTCATTTATAATGTAACAAGTTTGATAAACATAACCTAAAAATACCTGATTGTACATCCAGTTGTGTAGAGCACACAAGCGTCACTCAATGTCTATTTTTAACAGCAATCATCAGAAAACTTCTTAATTCTACAATTTTCAAATAACAGCTTTTAGTTTTAGATCTTCTACCGCTTATCTAGAGTAAATAGGTTATACATGAATGCTTTTTTAACAATTATACCATACTACAATTCACATTTTAACATTTATTTAAAAACAACCTACCCAACCAATTTATTAGCACATATGAGGGTCGTGTGTAACGTTTCCGACGTAATAAAGATACAAGACACTTTCATAATTTCTTTCAACATAGTCTCCTTGTAACTCTACACACTTCTCCCAGCGATGCTCCCATCTCTGTAACCCGTCCAAATAGTACTCGGCGTTTTTCAACATAGTCTCCTTGTAACTCTACACACTTCTCCCAGCGATGCTCCCATCTCTGTAACCCGTCCAAATAGTACTCGGCGTTTTTCAACATAGTCTCCTTGTAATTCTACACACCTCTCCCAGCGATGCTCTCATCTCTGTAACCCGTCCAAATAGTACTCGGCGTTTTTCAACATAGTCTCCTTGTAACTCTACACACTGCTCCCAGCGATGCTCCCATCTCTGTAACCCGTCCAAATAGTACTCGGCGTTTTTCAACATAGTCTCCTTGTAACTCTACACACTTCTCCCAGCGATGTTCCCATCTGTGTAACCCGTCTGAATAGTCCTCGGCGTTTTTCAACATAGTCTCCTTGTAACTCTACACACTTCTCCCAGCGATGCTCTCATCTCTGTAACCCGTCCAAATAGTACTTGGCGTTTTTCAACATAGTCTCCTTGTAACTCTACACACTTCTCTCAGCGATGCTCCCATCTCTGTAACACGTCCAAATAGTACTCGATGTTTTTCAACATAGTCTCCCTGTAGTACTACACACTTCACCCAGCGATGTTCCCATCTCTGTAACTCGTCTGAATAGTACTCAGCGTTTTACAACATAGTCTCCTTGTAACCCTACACACTTCTCCCAGCGATGCTCTCATCTCTGTAACCCGTCCAAATAGTACTCGGCGTTTTTCAACATAGTCTCCTTGTAACTCTACACACTTCTCCCAGCGATGTTCACATCTCTGTAACCCGTCCAAATAGTAGTCGGCGTTTTTCAACATAGTCTATTTGTAACTCTACACACTTCTCCCAGCGATGCTCCCATCTCTGTAACGCGTCCAAATAGTACTCGGCGTTTTTCAACATAGTCTCCTTGTAACTCTACACACTTCTCCCAGCGATGTTCTCATCTCTGTAACCCGTCCAAATAGTACTCGACGTTTTTCAACATAGTCTCCTTGTAACTCTACACACTTCTCCCAGCGATGTTCTCATCTCTGTAACCCGTCCAAGTAGTACTCGGCGTTTTTCAACATAGTCTCCTTGTAACCCTCAACACTTCTCCCAGCGATGTTCCCATCTCTGTAACCCGTCCAAATAGTACTCGGGGTTTTTCAACATAGTCTCCTTGTAACTCTACACACTTCACCCAGCTATACTCCCATCTCTGTAACCCGTCTGAATAGTACTCAGCGTTATTGGATGCAAAATAATATTTCACGAAGGTGATTGCCTCTTCATTTGAAGAAAATCTCTGTACTCCGAGCGCAATTTTCAGATGAGGGAACAAAAAGAAGTCGCTTGGGGCTAGATCTGGTAATTCAAGCCGTACAAACCGTAAATAGTAGATTTTCGCCATAGTAACCGCTGAAGTGTGAGACGGTGTGTTGTCTTGATGAAACAGGATTTTGTTTTTCTACAAATGTGGCAGTTTTGCCGCAAGCTCTGCCTTCAGCTTGTGAAGTAATGATGCGTAGTATGCTCCTGTAATGTTTTTTTTTCCCTCTTTGAAGATAGTATTTTAAAATAACACCATGACTGTCCAAAAAAAGAGTCGCCATGGCTTTCCAAGCCGAAAAAAAAAGTTTTCGGTTTTTTTTTTCAGGCGGTTCTCCCTTTGCAGTTCACTGTTTGGACTGTATTTTTGTTTTGGGCGTATAATGGTGTATCCAAATTTCATCTACAGTAATTAATCGGTGCCAAAACTCGGATTTATTGCGCCTAAACTGCGTCAACAGAGCATTGGAAATGTTCATTCGAACACGTTTATGGTCGAACATGACCAAACACGGCACTCAACGGGCGGACAACTTTCTCATGTCTAAATGTTGATTTAATATGTGACAAACACGTTCTGTTGACATGTTCATTTCCTTCTGCTATCTCTCTCATTTTAATTCGGTGGTCATCTTATCGCCATTTGGCGAACTTTGGCGACATTGTCGGTAGGTGCAGTTTTTGGACGTCCCGAACGTTCATCGCCTCCCAAGCTCTTACGGCCACGTTTAAATTCAGCTGACCAAACTTTCACTGTGATAAATGACGGTGCAGTGTCCCAGACACAAAATCCAACTTTTCTTGGATTTGTGCAGCCGTAATCTCTTTCAAAAACAAATATTTAATGACAGCTCGTTACTCCATTTTGTCAATTTTCATAAAAAAACACTCACATCAACTCAAACGACTGTTAGATAAATGCGCGTCCAAAATGGCTGAAACTTTGGTGAGTAACTGTCAACAGATGAACAGCGAAATTCACTAGCTTTTATTTACGTCATCTTCATGTTTAGGTCGGAAAGTTTTCGGTGGTCGGATGACAACCCTCGTATGGGTTGTTTTTACCATGTTAAAATGTTACTAAGTTACGTTCAGTCTCTGAGATATCATTTAGTTAAAATAAAACGTCATAAAGATACGTCAGACACGTCATTTGCTTTTTAACTACACGAATTATGCACAGAGGCTGTCAAATTTAACTGAAGTAGCAATTTGTATAGCATATCTTCCCCCTAAATTATGATAAAAAAACTCACCCCTTCAGTCTATATTGCCAGATTACTTAAGGGGTTTTACATGTTTTCATAAAATAAAAATTTAGCTATTTTTGATCCAACTGAATACATCTGCAAATAATTAAACTATTTTTGTTATTATGCAATAGTTAAAAACAATTTGGCATTTATATTAAGGGCTTAATAAGTCAAAATTTAAGTTATATATATTTTATTTTCTAATACATAGGTCAGTGTTATTAATGAGTTTAAGGCCCGATATATGAAAAACAAAAGAAGGGAAAAAACACGAGTCAGTTGGAGAATTTAATGTCATATCGGCACGTTGACCATAGTAGCTCAATGGTTAGAGCGGCTGGACGGAGACCAGAAGATCCGTGGTTCAAATCCCGGCTATGGCATTGAATTCTTCAGTCTGGCTCTACTTTTTTTGTCCTTCGGTAAGATCCCATATGGCCATCGTAGGGAAAAATAAGAAAAATAATGTAAGGAAAATTAAGAGGATGGAAGGAGACTAGATCTGTAGATCACTTTCTTTAAGAAATTGCAGAAGAGCTTGGTATACAGGTTTGTGGCATAACTGTAATATGGTGTTGACGCTAGCGGGAAAAGGAACAGACTGCTGAAGTAGGCGGCGGAGGAAGGAAGAACGGTGGGCTCGGTAGCGAGAGCAACTGAAGAGGAGATGATTGAGGTCAGCGGTTTCGCCTGGGTCATCAGGACACACAGGGGAATCGATGAGACGTAGTCGGTGTAGATGCGCAGGGTAACATCCATGTCCAAGTCGCATTCTAATGATGGAGGTGAGATGTCGACGTGCAATCCTGACGCTGGAGAACCAAGGGGTCGTGGATAGATGCGTCTGAACGGCGGCGTAGTGTTTGCCTTTGATGGACTGCGAACGAATCCAGGCGTCATTCCAGCGACAATAGGCATCACGATGAAGGACCCGGAAGAAATCCGTGTAGGGCAGTTGGATGTCTTGGAAGGTGTCTTGGGTGAGTCCCTCTTTTGCCAGGCGATCGGCGACTTCGTTGTATCGAATTCCGACATGCCCTCTGATCCAAAGGAAGTGAATTTGATGTCAGGCTATGGTAGTGTTGTTCACCAACGTCAGTATCTCGTAAAGATAACAGTGCATATCTTTCGTCCAGAGGGGAGATGAGAGTCTCTGCAGCACACTCTGCGCATCGGTTAAGATCAGCAGTTTGGGGAAGCCCTGAGAAATCCCATATTGCAAAGCGTCACGAATGGCCAGAACCTCCGCAGTGTAGCTGTAAGCCTCCATAGGTAGGCGGTATCGAGCCAGGGCATTAGTAGAAGGACAGACGTATGCATAACCTACTCCATCAGCAGATTTAGAACCGTCGGTGTAAATCGTGGTGAAATCTGGCCATGTAACCTGCAAGAAATGAGAGAGGGCGACGTTCACGTCAGGGCTCCGAATGATGTGATCAGGAAGATAATGCACCGTAACATTCAAGAAGTGTAGGTCATATGGATATTGAAACCCCGGAAGAGAGGGCTCTGCCCTTTCAAATGTAATATTATTGTCGCGAACCCGTATCTATGATCACGCATCTTGTTTACACAAAAGGAGCTGATAGGCGGGCAGTGTGAAAACCAAGAGCCCGCGGACCAATATAACATGCAGATAAGGTTCTGCCGAGGCAAACAAACTGAGATAAATGGGAATTTTCGGATTGATAGAGACTGTTCGGGCTCTGGTTTATTTTCGAATCGTCTAGAAATTCTCGGCGAGGTGTTTAAGAGATTGTGACACGCTAACGCGGTTGGCAGCTGTGAAGTGTGTAACGAGAGTGAGTAAGCAGAGGACAGCTGAGTGTGTTGTAACGAGAGCTGTTTGTTATTGTCACCGACCTTGGAAGATTGTATTGTGATATTTGATGTAATCCTGCTGCTACGGAGTTTATTTCTACGCAAATAAAGGACATTTAGAATTTCGGCAAATTGGACCCACTAGGAACCCACAAGGTCATATTATTATAAAATTGCCTTAATATTGGATGTGAACACACTTGGGCTCATTCATTTGTTATGAGTGGTGCTGCCATATAAAACAAAGTATCCTCTCGTGAAAATTTTTCTAGTCATTTGTTTTCATTCATGCCCCGTACAATGAGAGCAGTAATGGAAGCAGAGGAATTACACGCGCGATACTAAGATAATTTCCATTTATATTTGATTTTACATATAAGATTAAAACATTAATTTCATTTATTTTAAAAACAAAGTAGAGAATTTCAGTTTTTATGTGTGAGCATTAATTCCATAAATTCTAGTAAACCTTAGCAATTGGAACTTATATTACAATGTGTGTAATATACATTCAGTATTTTCACAGTAAAAACATCAAAATGACGTTCAGGATTCGAACATTTATAGGTCTAGATCTTACATACTTGTCTATAACCGCTCTGCTATCAATGCACGTTTAGTAACAGACTCGGTTATGAGTCAATCCGAGGAAGGATTCCCTATGTGGATATGCACGAAACATATGAACTTACACAAAAAGGGTGAACATTCTCATTGTTATTATTATAATAATGAGAGACTGCTCTCCTTTCTTCTTGTCAAAATTTGCATGACTACACGTAGGTCAGACCTTAATACAGGGGTCCTAAAATATGTATTTCTAATGAAAAATCGATGTACAACTTTCGTGGTCTTACCAAGTGTACAGAGCCTATGGAAGTTGTTCCCTTGGATGTACGGACCACAAAGAGGTACTGTTGTGAGTGCATCACTTGATGCAGTGGCGTAGGAACAGTTCTGAACTTAGGGACGGTCATTTATTGATCTCAGGCCAAGGTGCAGAGGGTGGCGCTTACCGAGAGCGGCGCCACTGTCACCCGGTACCTACATAGCAACATATCACTTCATGCATACCCTTACTCTGTCCTTTCCTTAATTTATGGGACCCAGGTCTTACATTGTCTTCATGTACAATCCCCTTAGAAACAACCTTACATTAATATGTCGTAAACGTAACTCATATTTCACTTGACTTTTTGTGCTCTTATACAAAACATTCTGACATACATTCATTACTCTATCTGCTTCATGTTAAAGGCGCATAGGAATAAGTAGATCCTAAGCGATAGTCACTTTTTAAAAGCTGCTCACTTTGTGATGATTTTAAAATCCTGTTCTCAGGATAAAAAGATCAGGTCCCAAGATTTCTGTCAGGTTTACTCAACTAAATAAGGGGTTTTTCAAGGGTTTTCCCTGCCTGCCTCGATAGCACGGACAGTAGCATGTCTGCGTCACCTTCAAGAGGTCCCGAGTTCCAATTCGGTCAGGGTAACTTACCTGATAATGTTTCTCCGCGGTTTTCCCTTATCCTGAAAGGTGAATGGCAGTTAACTCAAAGCTCCATGGACCCAGGACTCATTTGAGCATCATTTCATTCTTCGTCCGATATGACTTAAGGTTGGAGGACGTAAATTACAAAAGAGAAGGACTTTCCCTCACTTTTAATGTTGAATGTTTGGTAACTCTAAGCTCCATAGATCCAGTACTCATTTGCACATTATTTCATTCATCGTTCTATATGACTCAATGTTAAAGTTTTCCCTCATCCCGAAAGATGAATGTCTGCTAACTGAAAGTTCTGTGTACCTTGTACTCATTTCGTTTATTGTCCGATGTGACTTAACGTTGGAGGTTTTCCGTTATCCCGAAAGATGAATGTCTGGTAACTCTAAGGCCTATGGACGCTGTACCTATTTGAGTATCATTTCATTCATCGTCCGATATGACTTAACGTTGGAGCTTCTCTCTTATCCTGAAAGATAAATGGTAACTGAAATCTTTGTGAATCCTGTATTCATTTCATTCATCGTCCGATATTACTTACCGTTGGAGGTTTTCCCTTATCCTGAAAGATGAATGTCTGTTAACTCTAAGCTCTATGTAATCTGTACTCATTTGAAGATCTTTTCTTTCGTCGTCCGATATGACTTAACGTTGGAGGTTTTCTCTTATCCTGAAACATAAAAGTCTGATAACTCTAGGCTCTATGTACCCTGTACTCATTTGAACATCATTTCATTCATCGTCCGATATGACTTAACGTTGGAGGTTTTCCCTTAACCTGAAAGATGAATGTCTAGTAACTCTAAGCTCTATGTACACTGTACTCATTTGAACGTCATTTCATTCATCGTGCGATATGAATTATCGTTTCAGGACACAAATTAATAGCAGAACAATAAGGACATTCACTTTATATGTGTTAAAAGTATCTTAAATGTGAAAGGGAATTTTCCTAATAGGCATTGGGAAGTCAGTTTGAGAAATATGTTTCTTAAAATGTCTTTGTGCCACATTTATTCATCATTTTGTTGATGAATCTCTTATTTGTTCACGTTGCGAAGAAAATTTGGTGGTAAAGTTGGTGGCATTTTTGTTGTTTTTACGTCCTCCGACGTTAGGACATATTGGACTATGAATTAAATGGGTGAAATGATGTTCAAATGAGTCCAGGTTCCATAGATGTTAGAGTTAAGAGACACTTATTTTTCAGGCTAAGGGAAACCTTGTTAAAAGCCTTATCCAATCAACTCACTCAAACCGAGATTAGAACTCGGGACTTTTTGCACCTTAGGCAAAGTGAAAATGAACGGCAAGCCATTAATAGAGGAAGTAATAAACAGAAGACAGGAGATATGCTCACTATTGGGTGACCTATACCGGAAGTGACCTAAAAGCTTCAACAGTTACCTCAGTGCTAAGCCACTCGGCGAGAGAGAGTAATTACTCAGTAAGCACCTGATTTCCAGACCATACCATTCTCATTTTCTGCTCCGTTTTGCACACAGGTCTAAAGTGGTACAGGACAAAGACCTCGCGAGCGGCAACTGTTTTGTTTGGCGAGATTAAAGCGGACTCGTATGCATTCAACGTTTCCTCTACATTAACATGAAGCACTGCTTTAGAATGCTTTATTGTTCACTTGCACCAGAAAAAAGGAAAGTGCTGTTGAATTAAGAACAACAAAGTTGTTTATCTCGTAGTTCTGAAACAAGAAGTTTGATGTATTGTGTCACGCCGACTGTATGTTTGTTTTACGACAACTGCTAAACGGCTTCACTTATGACAAATGCTTTGTTAGTGGAGAAGAATAGGACAAAAGCTGTGCTGATAAAACAAGTGTATATGAGAATTGTGTCATCCACGAGAAAAAGTGAATATTTAGCTTGAACTTTAAAAAATATCACGTGAAATTTTTAAAGTCCAATGTTAGTGGCATATTTTTTCGTATTAGGGGAGAGAAGGCTAATGGCGCTAACTTAAGAAAGTTTGTTCAGCAGCCTTAAATATAATTACAGAAACCAATACAAAAAAAAAAAAAACATTTGCTTAAACAGGAAGCCCTGGAAATAAACAAATATACGAGGTCTGTTCAATAAATAATGATCAAAACTTCTGAAAACGTACCTTTACTCAACCTCATAATTTTGATGGTCCTCCTCAAAATAGTCTCCCCTGAATGCGATGCAGTTATCCCAGCGTTTCTGCCAGTCTTCAAAGACATGCTGGAAACCATTTTTGAGCGATCCTTCAAAATCGCCTCCGCAGCCTTCACCACTGTTTCGGATGATGTATAATGCCTCCCACGAAGGCGCTCCTTCAAGTTAGGGAATAGAAAAAAGTCACACGGGGCTAAATCCGGACTACAGAGAGGGTGAGAGATGTATTTCACTTGATTTTTGCAAGACATTCAGCAACAACTTTGGCAATATGCGGCCGCGCATTATCTTGGCGCCACATCCAGCCTGCTTCACGTAAATGTGATCTTTTGTGACTGATATGGACTTGCAATGTTTTCAGGACATCCGTGTAGTATTGTCCCGTTTCCAATGTGTGTGCAGGTACAACATGCTGATAAACCATTCCATGAATATCAAAGAATGAGATGGCCTTAACCTTCCCAGCAGAAGTAACCACTTTTGCTATTTGGCGGGCTGGTGATGAAGGAGATTTCCACACTGAGCTTTGCTATTTACTCTCGGGATCAAAACGATGTAGCCAAATTCCATCAGCAGTGATTACGTTTGAAAGAAACTCCGGATCTTCCTTTATCATCAACTTTAACTGCATGCAGACCTGTATGTGAATGTCCTTTTGTTCGGGAATCAACAATCTTGGAAACCATCGCGTACAAACACGTCTCATGTGTAATGTTTATGTCACCAAGGTGTGGGTGGCACCGAATGAAATGTTTGGTATTTCAGAAAGTTATCTTAAAGTAATTCATCGATCCTCTCTCACAATGGCAGCAGCAATATTTAGGTTTTCTTCCGTAAGAGCACCGGGTCCACCTTCCTTTGAAATGGTTCGTCTCCCATCTTTAAACATTTCAAGCCACGTTCGCTTTGTTGTGCTTGTTTACAATGTCGGTGTTGTTTGAAAATCACGCCACTTGTGAAATCCGATCTGTGATTCGTTTCCTGAATGCTAGGAAAGTAAAACCAATTGAAATTTATCGGCTGTCAAAAGGTGTTGTGTTTCTTCACGACAACGCACGGCCACACACTGCAAATGTGACGAAAAACATCCTACAGGGATTTGGCTGGAACGTGTTTGACCACCCCTCGTACAGTCCTGACCTCGCTCCTAGCGACTTTCATCTGGTTTTGCTTCTCAAATCTTTCCTTGACGGTCAACACTTCAACAATGACGAAGAGCTAAAAGAAAATGTTTCCAACTGGTTGAAGAAACAGGCGGCAAACTTCTATGAAGAAGGTATACAAAAACTTGTGCCTCGCTATGGCAAATGCCTGCAGAATGTCGACAGTTATGTGGAAAAGTTGTTTAAGATTTGTAGAAATTTGTGCAATAAATAATTTTTCTGTATCTGTACACAATTTAATTTTATTACCAAACAGAGCTTACTTTCTGGACGTACGTTGTATTTGAGGGACCTGGAATGGGGAAGATATCTGCAACGGAAATTTTGGTGGAGCTTTTGGGCGTCTCTGGAGACAGAAGCGATTGGTGAAGAAGGGATAGGCCAAATTCTGCTAACTGGAACAAGGAATAGGTAGAGTACTCTGATATTACTGGTTCAGTGGCGGTAGATCTGATTGTTGCTGAGGTCATGTCCAATATAGGCGCTTCTTGATGAGTAGCTCCTCTAGGCGATGCTTCATGAACTTTGTCCGCAACAGAAAGTGTCTGTTATTCTCTGGTTGTTGGCCTTCCGACATTTGTAAGCTTTCTGCGGCCATAAGACTGAGAGGCCAAATAACAGTGCAGTGAAACCCACGAGCTACTATTTATTTGTATTATTGTATAAGACTAATGGAAAGTAAGCACATTCTACATCTATATCAAGATTTAACTGTATTGGAACACCACAGTGAAGCGAAAAATTATTAAATTTTAGATGAGTCGTATTTTTTACACATCTGCTTCATTTTCGTACCTATTTTGAGGACATGTTTCGCAAATCTTCGTTTGCATCTACGGCTCTTATGCGACTGAAGCTAGATCCAGCGGTGTGGGTAATTCTGGGGTTGCTGGTGCCATCTGTTGATTTAGTGATGAACTTAAATGTGGGATTCACTTCTGGCGGGATTTCAAAGTCCATTAGTTGGTTTTTATGTTTTTCTATGTATATACTCTCCCATATGACGAGTTCACTATGTTTTTGTACGTATTTTAGTAATTCTGTGCTATCTTCAATTTCATGATTTTCAGACCAGAAATGAGCTGCTATTGCGGACTTATCAATATTTTTGTATCTTAAGTGCCTGAAGTGTTCTTTCTTTCTAGTGCCTATGTTTCTTTTTGTCCTCCCTATGTAAATTTTTTCACAGTCTTTACACTTAATCTTGTAAATGCCTGACTTTTCCTCTGGTTTTATCTTATCAGTATTATTACTGTGAAGTAGGTTTTTAATGTTGTAATTGTTTTTTGGTGCCAATGTTATATTGTATTTCTTGAATATTTTTTGGAACTTTTTTGTGGCCCAGGGGTGGTAAGTAAATTTAGCAAATCTAATTTCTTGTTTTATTGGTGTGAGAGCTGTGATCTGTTTTAATCTCTTTTGAAGTTTGAATAATTTTAGCTTTTTATCTACAAGGTTTTTTCCATATCCATTTTTAATTGCAGTTTTTAAGATTTGATGGTATTCGTTTTGATATTCTTTCTGGCTGAGGGGTAGATTTACTAATCTGTGTGTGAGACTGTTGATGGTTGCATGTTTGTGTCGAATTGGGTTGAAACTATTTGCTTTGATGTAATTATCTGTGTGTGTTGCTTTTCTATGAATGCCAAATTCTAGTTTGTCATTGCTTTTTTTATTTTAAGGTCTAAAAAAGGTAGAGTACAGTCCTCTTCAGTTTCCACTGTGAATTGTATGCTGGGAAATTGAAGATAGCACAGAATTACTAAAATACGTACAAAAACATAGTGAACTCGTCATATGGGAGATGATATACATAGAAAAACATAAAAACCAACTAATGAACTTTGAAATCCCGCCAGAAGAGAATCCCACATTTAAGTTCATCACTAAATCAACAGATGGCAGCAACACCCCAGAATTACCCACACCGCTGGATCTAGCTTCAGTCGCATAAGAGCCGAAGATGCAAACGATGATTTGCGAAACATGTCCTCAAAATAGGTACGAAAGTGAAGCAGATGTGTAAAAAATACGACTCATCTAAAATTTAATACATCCTACATCTCTTTAATTGATCCGTTGGATATAATAATTCTAACGTTCAGATATGTGTTGGACAATGGCAGTGTCCTGGTGGGTAAGAGCGTTTAGGATTGAGCGCCATTGCCTACCGACTACATGTTGGATTTATCTTGAGAATCATGCTTCAAACACAGCACCACAAGATTGACTAAAGTGTAAAGCGGTAGCCATAAACAGCAACTCTCGAACTATGTACTTTATAAAACATGTTTAGAAATCTATTCAATGTTACTTTGTAGTGATCTTGGTGTAAATGCATTAAGAAATTCACACAAAATGCGCTTCTGCTCAACAAAACCGCATACACTGCTCCACGGCAACGATACTCCTGTGCGCTACCCCGACTGTCTGCTATTATCTGTTTCAAATGGGAAGGTGTTTGTCCTTGAGCGCTACTACGTGAACAACCAATCGGAGTACTGGGGTGTTGACGTACTGCATTCCCCCTAAGTGGTGTGTGACGAGGGACAAACTAATCAGTCTAATAAATACTATTCGCACTAAGACAAAAATTCAGATTTTCAGAAACTGATCCACGAGAAAGGAGAGAGTAATGTATTTAACATAACCGTAAAAACCCCATGTTTTTAGCTCAAGTAGTTTTCCTAATAAAAATAAATAAAGTAGATTCCATTATATTATAACAATGCATTGCGACGTAAGCACTGTAATCAATATCATTATTGGTTCGAATACGCTCACTTTCTTCTCGGGCACGTGAAAAGATGATTAGATATCAACGTTTCGGGAGTGTACATCTCTCCCATCATCAGGATATTTATAAAATGTTATAACCTCAAATGAAATACTAGATATAACAACTATAAACAAAGACAAAACACTACCAAAATTCGCATTACTGAACAAAAGACTGTTTTCAGTAAATTAAATTACAGTACCGTGATACTAAAATTCTTGGTGTACACAAGTTCCACGTTGGAACGCCAATTTGAAGCAAATATGATTGGCGAGCAATAAGGTTTCTCTCAGGGTATGCGTGGATGGGTGTGAGAAGGAGATTTTCAAAACACTGGAATGCCCGTCTCCAAATTATTTATTCGCTGCTTCTTCTTTTCAAATATCAAAATGGAAGTTGCCGACCGAGGGTTACCAATCTCGGTTTAGAGTTATTGAATGCTAATTGTTTATTTCTGAATAAATTTTGATGACCCGACAAATATTCAAGACAGAACAAGTTGACCGCTCTAATAGGCTTCACGTCTCAGACTCTTCTCTGATCGGCTTCACGCCGAAGACTCCTCTGATCGGCTTCACGCCGAAGACTGCGTATAATGACTTCCTAGCCGCGACTAGCCATATCGACTACACACCGCAGAGTGCCCTCTAAGCACAGCTGCACGCGTGTTTATCTCTAACTTTCCCTCTCAACTCTTTTTTAAACAAAGTCCCTTTGTGGCTGTTTTGGTCGCCATTGTAAACGATCCAAAGAATTCCCTATTCATACACGTCAAGTGACAATTCCTTTAGAAATCTTCTAAGGACACTGTTTCTTACACGGCTTTGTTATACACTTTCCCCAACTCAACTGGCCTTGTCCCTTGTCGTAACAAAGAACCAACATTCCTTTGACATCTATCATGATTCTTTGCTTCTGGCAAACCATAATTTCGGTATCAACCGGAAGGATCATCGCTACTAGAATAATCGAACATGAACGGAGCATTCGTTTAATGCAACCTGAGCATTGGTTGGGCTGGCAGAGCATTGTTTTGATAACGACCATAGAGCCAACTTTCGGGAGACGACCATTTTAGCAAAATGTGGAGGAGAATTAAGGAGGCTTTGGCGATTTCCTCTGAAAGGAGCACACGTGATGCTGGATTTCAGTTCAGCTCCTCTTGGAAACCGGCCTTAAACATGGAAATTCATCGACTTAAGAAGCAAAGATCAATGCAGCTTGATAATCAAGTTAAGTAGCTACGTTTCTTTGACAATTTTCTATACTAACGCCATCTCGTGACCTGGCATTTAATTTACTGAAAACAGTCTTTTGTTCTGTAATGCGAATTTTGATAGTGTTTTGTCTTTGTTTATAGTTGTGTTATATCCAGTATTTCATTTGTGGTTATAAAATTTTATAAATATCCTTATAGTGGGAGAGATGCACACTCCCGAAACCATGATATCTAATCATCTTTTCACCTGGCTGCCGAGAAGAAAGTGGGTAGATCATTATTGGTTGGCATGTATGCGTGAACGTATATTTAAAATTACTCAGAACTAAAACGTAAACATTTGACATGACGTGATAAAAGAAATATGTACTTTGAATAAGCCAAGGTGTTTGTTAAATTTGATGAGAGGGAACGATACACTTCTTGCTAGTCTGGCAGAACGTGTCTGGTCACATTATATCTTTGTTTATGAATGGTTCGTAATCTCTATTTACTCTAGAGTTCAAAGCAGCATTATTCAGTTACTCTTCCATGAAAAAGTGTATCAGCTGGATCAATGAGACACGATCCATCTTCCTCCCCTTGCTACTGCTAGAACAATCCAATTGAGTTAATGTGGGCTCAAATTATGTTGCCAACAGAAATAGTATTTTTAAACCGATGAATAGAGTCAACATGAAAAATTCAATGCCATGGATCTCCTGGTTTCCGTCCAGTCGCTCTTAACTTTGAGCTACCATGGTCAACATGCCTTCCTGACATTAAATTCTCCAGTTGACTCGTATATTTCCCCGGTAGACCACTAGGGGCTCTCGCATCCGAGATACACCGTTTGTGACGACTTACTTTTGTAAGTACTTGAGTTCCAGGCTTCATCATTTTACTCTAATTATTTTAGTTAATTGATGGAAATTAATCATTTCTCCACACTAGCCGTATATAGGCTAAAATATTTGATGGATAGAGTCAACATGAAAAATTCAATGCCATGGCCGGGATTTGAACCACGGATCTCCTGGTTTCCGTCCAGTCGCTCTTAACTTTGAGCTACCATGGTCAACATGCCTTCCTCACATTAAATTCTCCTAGCCTATATACGGCTGGTGTGGAGAAATGATTAATTTCCATCAATTAACTAATATTTTGAAACTGGCTGACGTTGAACGACTTATTCACGAAGAAATTGACAAGGAACACAACAAGACTGGGAAAACTGCGTGAGACATCAGATAAACTACAAGAAGACGACTTTTGGAAAGAAATAGCACGTAACGAGGTTTACTAACCTATCATCATAAATTTGCAGTACTCAGATGATGAAGACAATGACAATGACGAATTATCTCTTAACGTAAGTAACATTCACGGCCATACGAATGTACCGCTGGTATTTTCATTGGATGAGAAAATCAGGAATTCATTAAATATAGTTAACTTTAAACTAAACATTTAAAACATTTGAATAACATACCAATATTCATGTTGCAACTGTGATTTGAAAAAGTTCAGTTTGTGTCCCCTTACGTCTAACTCCACGAACACTCGCAACTGTGCGAGAAAGAGGGAGATATAAAAAGAGTAGGAGGCTGGCCCCGTAGCTCAGTTGGTAGAGCACCTGCCTACCGTTCTACGGGTCCCGGGTTCGATTCCCGGCGCTGGGGGCGGGGATTTTTCTCCAAGATAATTCCCCATCTTCCGCAGAGTCTGGAAGTATGAATGAGAGTGTGAATATGTGCGAGATATAATGATTAAAAAAACCAAAGATAACGAGTTAACACCTTCAATATGTTCCAAAGGAGAACGGCCGCCGATATGACCATAGTTAAAGGTGGAATATAAATGGAACAAAAAAGAGTGGGGATAACGAGGTGGCAACGGTAAAGGTTCTGACGTATCTCATTCGCTACAGGCGGGAACTCTTCCCATTTGAAAACACATAATAGATGTCAGTGGTATGCTAGAATCATTATATCTCAATAATATTACACGAGCGCTACTGTCCGCAGAGCGCCATTGTACTACTCTGCCCTACTGCTTTGAAGCATCTCAGAACATATTTTCCCTGAAATTTCGCTGCCAAACTCTTCTTCTATGCAGCAGAGAATAGAATAGTAAAAGTGGAACGTAAGTAAAATATTACGGTACACACTTCAGCTTGCCACCGATTTTTACAACCTGAGAATATAAACCAGTTCTTTAATTTCTTTATCAGAGCAGTTATAAATAACACTAATGTCTCTGTTTGTACGCCGACAACTCGGCGCCCTGGATTTTTATTAACGTCCGTGGAGCATGCCTCGATAATACGAGTATTTTATTGTGTTTCTAAGTCATGCTTTATTTCCCACGCCGGTTGCTGAGTAAATAAAAAGCACAGAACACGTTAAAACGCAATAAAATAACCTAGACGGAAATCAAGATTAAGTTTTCAAGTTGCCTTGGTTTTTCTTGCTGCACCAAGGGACATTACAGCATTTTATGGATTGCATTTCATTAATACAAGTTTGGAAGATCGATGTTTAACCAGAGAGTTAGAGTAAACATGTGTTGCCGTCAATTGTAAGATGTTGATGTCTTTGTGCCAGTTAGTTTTATAATTCATGTTGCTAGGAATAGTCAAATATATTAGTATTTATAATAAAACAAAGGACAGGTGTAAAGTGGGTAATGGTGCTACCATGGCAACGGATGATGGTGAGTTGTTCAATATTTTTAAAAGATTTTGTTCCTCTGTTTCTTAAAGTAGTGGAGGTAAGACGTATATTTGTCTATCTGAGTGTATAACAGAAATAATTCTTTGTATGCATCAAAGATGTATAGGTAGCGTGTGCGAAAGGAACGATATAGTTCACTGTGGAATCTACCACTGTTTGTAGAAAGATTACATTAATAATATTTGTGATTGTTTCAAAGAATTTAAAATTGTTTATGGGGAATTAAAATTCCATCTCTGAACAAGAAAAGCATTATTCATTCTTTGAAGATAGTAATATCATCTTTATCAGCCCCGTTATTGCTATCCTGGGAAAGAG
The DNA here is from genome assembly GCA_030765055.1 of Mantis religiosa. Classification (NCBI taxonomy): domain Eukaryota; kingdom Metazoa; phylum Arthropoda; class Insecta; order Mantodea; family Mantidae; genus Mantis; species Mantis religiosa. The sequence continues at coordinate 22,648,306 of CM060947.1, forward strand.
ATCTCAACGTTCAACAATTACAGATGCACCTAATTATCCAGAGTTGCAGGACAAACTTCTATATTTCTTCAAGATCATCACCAAAGATGATAAATTAATCTGCATCCACCATCATCGCATCATAATCCATCCCAACGAAATACGCTTGAACTTTCACACGAATTATTCTATTCGCTATAGTTTGCTTTACACAGCTTCTTAAATTGTTACCAAAGCTGATCTTTTCCCCATATATCTTATGTTAATTCAGATAAACTCGATTGAAGTGATTTAATTGAATGTACAAGAGGGAGAAAAGAAACAGTCAGAAGTTTAACAAAAGATCGCTATGCCAGCTGGCTAAACCGCCCCGTCTTTCACGTAAGAAGATATTAAAACAGTAGCAGAACGCAACGCGACGATTCCGTAAACGCACGGCAGTGGTGTGAGCGTCCTTGGTTCCTCTCCAAGCGAAGAGGAATTCCGAGGCTTGAACTAGCGTATGTATTTCGTGATAATAGACAAGAATACTGGCAAACAAAAATAAACTGTTTTTGTCTCAGAATGAAAAATATGCGATTCTGAAAGTATTTTTTCTCCTGAATTCATATATGGTATCAAGTATAGTTTTCGAGAGACAGGCATTTATAATTCAAACGTTTTACTATTTATTCCTAATTATATTCTTAAGTACAAAATATTCAAACATTCTAACTCACCTAGAAAGTAAGAAATGATTTTTTGGTCCATTATGTCTGTGGAGATTTCCTCTTTATCGACCAGTAAAAGTAAGAAAAGGTATGCGAATTATTTCCTATTTTTTCCGAGAGAGAGTAAGCTATCTTTTTAGATAGGCAATTGATTAAGAAATTTTGTTTCACTTGTTCGTATCCATCTATAACTATTTTTAGTGTCTCTCTACATTCGGTTCTGAAATATCTGTACTCGTGTGTGGATAAACTTGCAACATCAGCCATTTGATCATTATGGTTATATAAAAAATGAAGGAACGATATTTTGTCTTGTTTGAATTAAAACATTTAATAACATCTTGGCTAAGGCGTCAGAGAGACACGGTTAGTCATTGGGACACGGTTAGTCATTGGACTCATCGGGCAGGGCTAAGTATGCGTATGTCTTTCTGCACTCTGCTGCCAAAATGTCATATGTTTCTCTAATGGACACGAAAGATACAAAACCAAGGTTTAAAGTTATAAATTAAACAGTTGTTGTATAGGTAGCCGATAATCAGCACCTTACAATTGCATTGGATGAAAGATATCAGTAGGGTTAAGCCAAGTTTCGATAGTGTTCTCATACAAAAGGTTAAAGCTATGAACTACAGACGCACTTATTTCCTTCACATTCTGTTTGTCTTTCTCTTACGACACAATTCTGCCCATTTAATAAACTACAAAGCTTATAGTGAGTTACGAGGCATGATTTTTAAGTCAGTACCGTTTTGCGATTCTGCAGCCGCAGCGCTACGGTTGGCGTTCCGCGCATGCGCGCTGGTTACCTACATCTCTTGTCTACGCACTGACGCCATTACAGTCTTATTCTTCATTGTATACGTTGGTTACTGAGTGTTTAAGATGCCTCCGACAATCGTGAGTCCCGCTGATTGTGAAGTACGGGCTGTTATACGATTTCTTAGTGCTAAAGGCGTAAAACCGATCGATATTCATCGTGACATCTGTGAAGCTTACGGACAAAACATAATGAGTGATGGAATGGAAAATAAATGGATGACAGCATTTAAATATGGCCGTACAAATGTGTATAATGAAGAACGGAGTGAGCGTCCTTCGGTCGTTACTGCAGAAAGTGGACGAAAAGGTGAGAGAAAACAGACGCTTTACAATTTCATCATTGTGCGACTATTTTCCTCAATATTCTCGTAGTGTTTTGTATCGCATTGTGACCGAGAACTTGAAGTACCGGAAATAGTGTTCACGATGGGTTCCGAAAATGTTGACGGATTTGCACAAAACCCAACGTTTAGGCAGTGTATTGACTTTCCTTGAGCGGTACCACAATGAACGTGAAGATTTTTTAGACTAAATTGTTACTGATGACGAAACATGGGTGGCCTACGTCACACCAGAATCGAAATGACAATCCATGGAATGGCGACATTCATCATCACCCACAAAAGTGAAGTTTAAGCAAACAATTTCTGCCCGGAAAAACATGTGCATAGTTTATTGGGACAGAAAAGGAGTATTGCTAGTAGAGTTTCTGCGTAGTAATGAGACAATCAATACAGCGTCTTATTGTGAGACATTGAACAATCTGCGCCGTGCAATCCAGAACAAAAGACGTGGCAAGTTGAGTAAGGGTATCGTTTTGCTGCATGACAATGCCCGTCCACATGTGGCATATCGGACCAAAGCTCTCATCAAATCTTTTCGATGGGAAACTCTAGATCATCCTCCATACAGCCCTGATCTGGCGCCCAGCGACTACCATTTGTTCCTGCACTTGAAGAAATATCTGGGCGGTCAGCGTCTTCAAGGCGATAACGAAGTCAAAACAGTTGTGTTACGGTGGTTAACATGTCAGGCGGCAGAATTTTATGAGGAGGGTATTCAAAAACTGGTGCCACGTTATGACAAGTGCCTCAATATTCACGTAAATTATGTAGAAAAGTAGATTAAGGTACAGGCTTTCATGTAAAAATAAAATTATTGCGATATCTATGCACGTCTTCTTTTAATTCCAAAACAGTGCTGACATAAAAAGCATGCCTCGTATATTAACTACGATAAACGCTATAATAATAGTTATAATAATATAAATAATACTATAAAGAATGCAATAGTAGAAAGCAAACAAATGACACTGGAAAAGAGCGACTCCTCACGTTTGCATGGTATTTGTTTACGGTGCTTTATTCTTATGGTTCGTAACGTCAGATAATAGAACAGTAAACAGAATGTAAATACGTTTTCTTGCTGCACTCACATAACATCCTCTACTCTTGTAAAACTATTCATACAAATGATTATTACTCACTATAATTTCAGCTTAATCAAGATGAACATTATGTTATTCTTAATTGTCTTGTAAGTGCAAGGGAATATGGGATTACAGTAGACTCTAAGTGATAGTCAACTGTTTAAACAGGTAGTCGTCATGTGATGCTTTTGAAATACCGTTCTCTATGCATGGGCGAGATTTAAGAAATTAACTAGGGTATTTTGAGCAAGAATATAAGTACTGAAGCATTTGGACAAATAAGGAATATTAAAATCACCAAAATTGAGCACCACACAGAACATATCAGATTTACGTTGTATCAAATGTAATAGTTTTTCTAACAAATATAGAAAGTACTTTATGTTTTAAAGAAATATTTAGTAAACGAATGTCTGCAAGAATAGACCTTTTCTCCTTCTGAAATTTTAAATATAGTTTAATTTCAGATTTAGTATCTATAAAATTTAAATTAAACGCATAAATGCTATTATAAGTAAAATTACCCATAGTAACCTAAAAAATGAAAACAACGAAAATGAATCTTCAAATTAAAAAACTAATGATTACGTAGAAAATGAAGTTAGTTACACTGAAGCAATACTTATTATACAAATATAACTATTTTTAATCAAAGTTTTACTTATCTTAAGAAATATGATGTTGATTTTTCTTATTAGTTGAATTTGAAGCATTCATTTTCATTGTTTTCGTTTTTAGCTTACTATGGATACTTTTACATATAATAGCATTTATGCGTTTAATTTAAGTGCTATAGATACTAAATCTGAAATTAACCTATACTTAAAACTTCAGAAGAAAAGGTCTATTCTTGCACACTTTCGTTTTTTACGTTGTATGCCTTAACGAGATCTTCAGATTTTTTGTGAAGTAAGACTGTAATTGGATCGCTAATGATTTCCCAGTTACTCAAGATATACATTTTGTATATCACTAAAGCATCCCGAACCAAGGTATAAGGGACGGCTGATACGTCCCGGGTAAGAAAAAGAATCTATTTCTCAACATAATCCCCAGAAAGACATACATCTGTCATATCGGCGTTCTAATTTAACTAAATCATCTTTGTAGTGTGATTTATCATGATTCTCAGAATAACTGTTTACCGCATCAATGAACTCCTCGTTGTTGTGACATCTTCATCCTCCAGGACATTTGTTGGGAACAGATGATAGTTACTGGGTACTAGATCAGGCCAATAGGGTGGATGTTAAAGCAATTGGAACTCTAATTCGCAATTTTTTCCTATTTCAATAACTGAACGATGGGTCGGAGCATTGTAGTGAAGAAACAATTTCTTTTCCTTCCAAATGAAATATAGTTTTTTACACCTCATCACTCCAACGTTGCAGTAAGCTTGTAGAGAAGTCACCAGTTATACTTGAACCTCTTTCCAAGAAATCAATAAAATAATTCCCTATGCATCCCAGAAAACACTTTCCATAACCCTGTTAGCTCACACAATTGACTTCGCCATTTTGTAGTTTGGTTTCACCTGGCGTAGTCCACTGTTTTTACTTGATTTACTTTCTGGAGTGTAGTGATGTATCTAAGTTTCATACATCTAATAAGCCGTCTCAAAAATTCAGTGGGATCTTTACGGTAGAGCTTCAAATTCTTAACAGAAAGTTTTTCTTTGTAACTTTTGATCAGGTGTCAACAAACACAGCTCCCATTTTGCACAAACCTTGTGAAAACTCAAAATATTATTTAAAATATTACCTTCACATTCTTTTGACATGTTTCCAGCCTCTGCTATCTCAAACAACTTTAATCTGCTGTCTTCCAGTATTAAAAAATGAATGCTTTCAATGATCTCTGGAGTTGTGACTTCCACAGGACGTCCAGAGCGAGACTGATCACTAGTGCTCGTACGTCCCATTTTAAACTCTACAACCAACCTTTTAATCATTGTATATGAAGGGACAGAGTATTTCAATGATCTCTGTAATTTTGACTTCCACAGGACGTCCGGAGCGAGACTCATCACTAGTACTCGTACGTCCCACTTTAAACTCTACAACCAACCTTTTAATTATTGTATATGAAGGGACAGAGTATTTCAGTGATCTCTGTAGTTGTGACTTCCACAGGACGTCCAGAGCGAGGCTGATCACTAGTACTCGTACGTCCCATTTAAGACTATACAACCCACCTTTTAATCTTTGTATATGAAGGGACAGAGTCTTTCAATGATCTCTGTAGTTGTGACTTCCACAGGACGTCCAGAGCGAGGCTCATTATTAGTGATCGTACGTCCAATTTTAAACTCTACAACCAACCTTTTAATCTTTGTATATGAAGGGGCAT